>JAOPHQ010005428.1:55000-219391 GCA_030340625.1 Merluccius polli
AGGTGGAAATGTGTTAATTGATCCATCATGATTGCACACATCGAAAACATTGACTTTTTAAAATTATTCTACAGATTTTCTGAGTAAAAAATGTTTCGCTTTTATTCCAGTGGGACTAAAATAATTGAAAAGTGCCAACATTGTCCTTTGCTGCTCCTAGCATCTAGCGTCAAGTATGGTAACACATGTAGTTAACATACATGTGTGTTAATCGGAAATATATGTTATCTAGTGCTTTTCTTTCTAGTTGCCGTGTGTTTACCCTCGGGAAGTATTATGATCAATTACACATTATATTGGCTCACACATGCAAGATGCCAATTTTTCATTGTCCCGTAATATAGACCAGATTTTCTATTACACAAGTAAAACTAATCTGACCTCTGAACGTCAAAACTCAGCTCATGAACCGACACGTTGTCCTTCCACTGCTTTTCCTCTAGATGGTGCTCAACCATAAACCTTCTAGTGCACTCTCTGCTCTGGATGAAGTACTGCTTTAGTTGAGTGGACCCATATGCCTCTCTTTTAATTAATTCAAACTGCATTCAAGTCAAGTCAAGTAGTACATTCATGTACATTCATGTTAGTGTACTTATCCACATTATCCACTTAATTGTTCCCTTTCCAAAAACACTTTCACCATTAATATTTATGATTATTTAAAAAAAAACACTCCAACCTACCAGGGTTGGAGAAATCCATTTTGTATTATTTACCCACATACCTTTCATCCACCCCCATCAATTAAATGTTCTTCATCCATCCGACAGTGAATACAGTAATTAGGAGGGGCGAGACAGCGTGGTGCCTCACTTTGCTACAGGATGTCGCCTGAAAACCCTCTTTGACATGACTCACATTCAGCCTCACAGTTCACTCACTGCGCTTTGTGAGAAACACCGAGACGGCAGTACGCATACACCTTCATGTGCTTATAGTGAATTACATTAAAATGCCTGTCAATCGATGTCTCTTCTGTTTAAAAGAAACACAAACAAATACCCACCTTTATCGAGCTGTTTGTGTTTTCACATGACTCAAGTCACTTAAAACAATGCTGCAAGATTACATTAAGCCTTTCGTGTCATTTTTGTGATGACACCTTGTTTCCTGTACAGGTATAGAGACGGCGGGAAGGAATGTTGTCGTTGCGGGGCGGTCCAAAAATGTGGGAATGCCCATCGCTATGTTGCTGCACACCGACCGCAACCACGAACGGCCAGGAGGTAGGAGTGTGTGCGTGCGTGCGTGCATGCGTGTTGCATCCTGACCCAGGTATATGTCGTAGTTGTCGTAGGTGTTTTGAATGCAAGGAATACAGTCATTTGCTTTGAATGGATATTCTTGTTACCACACTAAGGGTGTGTGTGTGTGTGTGTGTGTGTGTGTGTTGATGTTGCCCCATCGTGGCTTTTCCCTGTAGAAAACAGTTGTCTTAAACGGATGTTAGTAATAAAAGAACTGATATGATTCGGTGGTTAAGTAGGCGGAAATAGGAAGTGCGTAGAAAGACTTAATAATCCCTCACCCACCACCACCATCACCATCACAGCTGGCAGCACGCCAGCTTCGTTTAAGGCTCTAGGAAGAGGGAGCGGCTTATAAGGTGTTTCAGGAATTACCCTTGGGGAGTAGGAGGGTGTGTGTGTGTGTGTGTGTGTGTGTGTGTGTGTGTGGCGGGGGGCGGGGGGGTTATTTGCATGGGATGCAAGTCAAACAAGAATCAGATTCCTTTCTTCTCAGAAGAACAGCGAACAAGCACAAGGAATTCGACTAGATGAGTTGGGACACCCGACTCGCTTCCTTATTTCAGGGCATGCTACGACTCACATAGGAATCTCATTTCTTATTCTATCGCCCACATATCATGCCAGCATATCGCCCACATGTGACGTGAGCAATTGAAGATAAAGAAATGAAACATTAAATGTTAAATAAATGTCATTTTAATAATAAAAATGGTATTTAATCCCCCATTTTTAAGCAAGCTATAGTATGGCTATACAATGTTGATTACATTAGACATTAACATTAAAGGTGGTGTCTAGGTTGGCTCACTTGGTCATGAAGGAGCATTCAGAACAAATCCTGAAACCGCAAACCTTAAGATGTTCACAGTTTGATGTTAGAAGGTAAACGTAATGACAAACCATCCACCTGTTTTCATCCACCACATTTTTTCACGTAATTATGAGATCGTTTTTGTAAACAAGATCTTTTCATTGTAATTACATGATACTATCTGTTTGTTTTTTCTTGCATGCGTGTTTGGATCACCCGCGGCGCTACTATTGGGCCCGGGTGGTCCTGGGCCCACCCATTTAAGGCCCGGGCCCGCCCATTTTGAGCTATCGCTATAGTGAGTAGTGAGTGATTTTCATTCTAGCTGTTCATCCAATAAGCAGCCTGAGGAAAGCTTTGAGTGAAAGCTTCTCAGCCAATCAGCGGCTTCTACCCCACCCCTCTCCCCATCACGTCCTCCCGTAGCCAAACCTCACAGGTAGGCTACCGAGTCGCTGTCCTCAGTGCCGCAGAAAAAGCGCTGAAACAGAGATAAAGGGGTTCCTACGGAAGCCGAGAACGGCCGTGATTGCTTATCATTTTTTAGGCCCGTTATCTCGAGATCACGACTTAATTGTCTCCTTATCTCGACATAAGGAACATGTTGCGTGTCTAGTAACACCAACCCGGCAGCTCCACACCACTCCAACATCAGCCGTGAAGCCGGCCAGGGCCTCGGATCCGGTTCGCAATGAAGCGGACAATTGCGTCAGGCTCACTTAAGCAAACTCGCCTATAAAGTTGGAGTCTGGCTCGTCTTCTTCTTAACTGACGAAGACTTATATGAATGTTGTCCATAATAGAAAGACACAATGCCATTTCGGCTTGTGTCAGTCCTTGATTAAAGTAATATCGTGGTCTCTCCTTCTGACATTGTCAATAATTACTGTAAGAACATCAATGGGGAAGTCAAGTTGCGATCTCGGCAAAACCATGAATTTGCTATCTCGAGATAGTGAGATAATTAAGTCGTTATCACAAGATAAAAACAGGCCAATCACCGTTTTTTTTTGGCTTATTTTAACTGGCCCATCCAGTTTTCTGGATGCCCACCCACAATATAATTCCTGGCGCCGCTAGTGGTTTGGATGCATTCATCCAAATTTCCATTACAAATGTTAATTATCTTTACAGAGCTGCCAAGCGTCACGCTTTGAGTGTGACAGTCAGCAATTTGACCCATTCTCACACCACACACCACACTTGACATTTCTCACGCTTATTTCCCCATTCAATACTCTTTGTTTTTTTTTCATGATAATAAACTTTGGTCCTCGCGGCTTGCCGTCACGACCAGTCGAGCGACGAACGCCGTAAAGAGCCGGAAGAGGCGAACACATGAGATGTCAATGAATCAGAAGGTGTGCAGTCTAGTAGAAGGTGTGCGAAGTGCGAACAGTGCGTGTGCATAGAGAAGAGAAGAACATGGTTCGTGTTTGTGCTTTTCCCGGCTGCGTTCTTCGCTCGACTGGTTGTGACTGTTTTCCAAAGATGGCGCCCGCTTGTTTTCGTGAAGGCGCTGGCTTTCTAAACTTTCTTTATAATAAACTGTCTCTACACTTACAAAGTTGTCAATGCTTCGTTTTACATGTAGGGACCCTCATTATGCTGCCGTGGAAGTGCGATTTTGAGCCTTGTTAGTGGTATAGAATTGTGATTTATTTTACATGAATATCTGCCCCCACAGCTAGCATTATAAGCTAATTAGCGGTTTTCGATAACTTTGGTTCCATTGGACTAGAATGAAAACTGATCCCAGAGAGCGGTCCAACTCGGTGGACATGTGTTAGGATCATATGGTCTCATTTTGCGCCGGAATTGTCCTTTAATTATGCAATTCATGTCTGAATATGACCGCTCAATAACATTAAGGTCACATTCATTTTGTGATATAGTTACATGTAATTGAAGCAGAAACCTTGTGCATCAGTTGTAACCACAGTTACTATGCTAGCAGGCAAATTCAGACCTGATTCAGACCCGATTGAAACAAAGCACCCGCACAAATCTTAATGCACAAATTCGTATTTTCTTCTCTCCATATTCATCTGTTCCAGTGACGCCAATACAAAGATTGACATTTGACTCGCCAGCATTTTGCAAAGGACCGTAAGATGTAACATAAAACAAATTCCAACGCAAGTGTGCACTAGCTCACACTCACACTCACAGGTACATTTGTAAATGTACCTGTCTTGTTTCCACATGACTGCGTGTCCAATTGCCTGTCTGAAAAGGCCAGTTCTTGTCTCCTTGTGTGGAGGCTGCTTGAACGTTTGAACAGTGTTGCTGAAATGTATTTGTGAAGCACAGACCCTCGATGCAATCCAGACGGAAAGTTGAAGACCTGAACCTGTGTTGTCCTAAAGGTGTATCAGCATAATAAGCATAATAGAGACATTATTGTGTATATTATGTTTGATCCCAATTCCTTCACTTCCCTCCGCACCAAAGTGCTATTTCAGTAATTGTTTTTATGTTATATTTATTTTGCAACCCAAAAGGCCTGATAGTTGTTAGTATTTGAAAGCTGTGAAAGTCACCCTCTCCGTTCTGAAAAGTTGGAGTGGTGCTTCCTCTATTAAGACCTGGGTCAACAGAAACCAGACAAGTGACAACATGCCAGGCAGGCAGCAAGGCCTTTGATGTGTTGAAGGCTAGGGGTGACCCCAGAAACCTGACTGGCAATTAAACATAAAACTGGCAAAACTAGCAGCCATAAACCCCTGATAGGGGCCCCTGATAGGGGCCCCTGATATTTTATTGTACTCTCTCTCACTCTCTCACTCTCTCTCTCTGTCTCACTCTCTCACTCTCACTCTCTGTGTCTCACACACACACACACACACACACACACACACACACAGGTACACGCACACAGGTACACGCATGGCTTTAGGAATGTGGGATGTAGGGAGGTCATATGCTGGGACTTGCTCTTCTCGAACAAAACTCCCTTCTTCTCTTCCTGCCAGTGGTGTGGTGGTGATGTCTTTCTTGTTCCAAGTTAGTGATGACACCTCGTGGGTGACAGTTGACACCTCGTGGGTGACAGTTAGGACAGTTGGGTGTAATGTACATCATGAAAACACTAGACTAAATATGTATTCAGTTTAATGAGCTAATAGTAAATGTTACACGTAGCTGCTCATGGAAACCATGCGTAACGGTCAAGTTAAGTTGATTTATTTGTTACGCGCACAACCATACATTCAAGTACGAGAGCTGTACAAGGAAACGCGGAGACCTCCGTCGATTGTGCAATACAAACATTACTAAAATAAGCATAATGTTAAGACATGAAACAATTAATAAGTAAGTAAGAAATAAGAAAATAGAAGCAGAAGTACAACAGAAACAGTGCAAGCTAACTAGTGCAGTAGATAGTATCACACAAACAGTTGGGTCTTGCGTATACATTATATTTCTTCTCTTTGATCCATATCAGAATAACTACGTCCTCCCCCACACACACAGGTGATGCCACGGTTACCATTGCCCACAGGTGTACGCCCAGGGAGCGGCTGAAGGAGCTGACTGGCTTGGCCGACATTGTCATCGCAGCTGCGGGTAAGTCACGCCAATCCCACAAACTTGCCAACTGAAGTCGGTTCATTCAGAATTGACGTATCAGTGCTGACGTACGAGTGATGTGATGCCAGATCCTCTAACCAGCATGGAAGCTGCTTGACATATTAATTGTGCAGTCACCTGCATGCCGTTGCAAGTTGAAAGATAAACACGAAAAAAAAAGAGAAAAAGATAATTTATAATATACAAAAAGTTGTGATTGAAGCAACAGACATTAAAAAAAAAGTAAACGAAGAAAACAATAATTGGTTTAGGTAGTATTGAGGCACTATGTTATTATCGTTATATATTACTGTAAGGTCCAGTGCAGTTTAATCCCAGTTGAATCCTGGTCATTCCAGTTCCACTCCTGGATTCCACAGCTGTTTGCACATCCTCTTGTGCTTATGCTCACTGTGGCTGAGTGTGTGTGTGAACCGTGTGTGTGTGTGTGTGTGTGTGTGTATTGTGTGTTTTAAGGATTAGGATAAGAATGTTGCTTGTCAATAATAGGTAGGGTGCAGCTTGGGTCGGATGTGGGTGTCACTGAGTGCATCCATTGCAATGTGAAGTCTGAATTTTTGAAAATTGAAAATTAAATTGGATTTTGTTGGATCTTGTTGAATGTCAATCCCAAATAACATTAAGAAGTCCCCCTCCCGTCCTGTATCCCATGGTTACCGCTGCTAGGCATCCCTGGCCTCATCACGGCAGATATGGTCAAAGATGGCGCCGCGGTCATCGACGTCGGCATAAATCGCGTCCGGGACCCGAAAACGGGAAAGCTGAGACTCATTGGCGACGTGGACTTTGACGGTAAATGATTTTGTTGATCACCAGGATCACCAGAATCACCAGAATCACTACAATCACTAGAATTCAATGACATGTTGCATCACCATTTACTGTTGAGTCTAACAGGCTAACGGGCTATTTGCAATCTTGGATGTGAAATAAACAACATTTCATCAGCAGTTCATAGTCATTTGCCTCGCGGGTGTGCCAGGTTAACACAAATACTCTCTGGATCCTGAAAATCCAGCATAACGTGTCTGGGGCCGTGCACACATGAGATCCGACTGTCCCCCTGTCTCGGTTGTACTGTGCTTCTTGACCATGCAGCTGACTTGCTACTAATTACTCCTGTCTCCATGGTGACAGGTGTGAAGGAGAAGGCAGCGATCATCACCCCTGTGCCCGGAGGAGTGGGGCCGATGACGGTAGCCATGTTGATGAAGAACACTGTTACCGCAGCGCGCAACGCACTCACACATTGATTCACATGCACAGTGCACACCTACATACACACATAGATATATAGATACATATATATATGTATATATATACATATATATATATATATATATATATATATATATATATATATATATATATATATATATATATATATATATATATACTCATACACAGATATATACACACATAGATACGTGCAACGATAGATACATATATAGATACATAGATGCATAGAAATATACAGTACAGACAGACAGACAGACAGACGTATGCACACAGACACACACACACAGTACATAGATATTATAACCCTTAAACACGCACAGACATGCTGGTCTACATAGCGCACACATTTATTTAATGATACCCAAGAGCTCACAACTCCATACCTCCTGGGAAACCTGTTTGATATGTACTTTGTTTATAATGATCATTTCTTCTTATTTATTTATCTATTCAGTTATTGCATTATTTATTTATTACGAGGATCACGTTTTGAGGTTTTCAACTAATATTTTTTCTACCAAACCGTTCACTATTTATGGACTATTCCAGATTGATTGAAGTGTTCGGATGTTTCAATAAACAGCTTTAATCTGTTTCTTTGGTGGGACTCTGCTTGTTTCACCGGCGTCGTTATGGTGATGTCAGGGAGGGACGTGTGTGTGTGTGTGTGTGTGTGTGTGTGCGCGCGCGTGTGTGCATGCATGCATGCGTTCATGTGTGTGTGTTTGCGCGTGCATGCGTGAGTGTGTGTGTGTGTGTGTGTGCGCGTGTGTGTGGGTCATCAAATATTAACCATCTATAACTCTTAATATCGATTATGTTCTAGTATCAACAATTGCACAACACATACATCAATGTATAATATTAAAACAAACACCTTGTTTTCAATCCCCCCCCCCCCCCCCCCCCGTTCCTCGCAGCGCATGTTCAAACAAACGCTCGGAGCTAAGGGCCCCGCACACCGGCGAAAACTCGGAATGCATCTACGCAGGTTTCATAATGCAAATAAGAGGGAAAGATTCAGGTTTGCTCTAAGGGGCTGAAACATGTGCCCCCGCCAGCACACCCACCCACACACACACACACACACACACACACACACACACACACACACACACACACACACACACACACACACACACACACACACACACACACACACACACACACACACACACACACACATCCACACACACACACACACCACCCCTTGTCAAACTGTGTTGCTGCATGCAGCTGATGGAGGAGAATCATTTAGGATGTGATGTCAATTCCAAGGAAAAGAAGGAAGGGGCCTCCGGTCTTTTTGTTGTTATTAATCAAAAGATGATTGGCTGTTTTTATCTTTGCGAAGTTCCACGTTCAGTCGACTATATAAAGCACTGCTTGGACCTGCCTTCCACAACACTTGCCACACACCACTGCTACGGCGTAGCCAAGGGAGGCTGTTGACTACCATCCAACTAAGCTTTGCACACTGGCAGACGGCATGTTTTCAAGAAGACAAGCTGCCGCTGAGAATGGTGAGTTCACAGTGACTTTGAACTTGAATTTTTGAACTGTTTTTTTTTTTTTTTTAATTCCTGGTATTTTTTTGTGACTTCATGTCGATGTGCAGTAACGTATGTAGATATAAAGCACCTGCAACAATCTCTCTGTTTCAACAAAAAAACACTTATTTAACGCTTTCAGGCAACATCCCTTCCCCCTGCAGAAATAACCTTTGCAACTATTGTCTCCATCATCATGGGCTATGAGGAACGCGTGTGGTGCTTGTATAATAGTCTGGGTGTCTTCTGTTGTGTCGTCCGCAGCCGTGGGACTGCTCATCCTCCTGGCCATCGCAGGCCAGCATGTCAGCCTAGCGGACGGCCTCCACTCCACCACCCTCAGCCCCTCTCCGTCGGACCTTGTGCTCACCCCACAGGTCGCCAACGGTGAGCAGCAACGGTTGGGGGCTTCATGCACCTGTATAGCGGCCATCTTGGTTCTAAACACTAGCTGGACAGGGGAACTGAATGCAGAATCTCAGATAAATATATGCATAATGAGTTTTGTTGATGTGTACCATTTTGATTTTTTTTGTAATGAGGTTATAAAGTGTATTTTTAATAGTGTTCTCAATCTCTGTCTCTGTGTTTGTGTGTGTGTGTGTGTGTGTGTGTGTGTGTGTGTGCGTGTGTGTGTGTTTCTCTCTCTCTCTCTCTCTCTGAGCAGTCAGTATGGAGGAGCCCCTCGTTCTCCCCCTGCACTACTCACCATGCAGGGAGGAGCACGCAGGCTTCTGTGCGAACGATGGCATGTGCATGTACCCACAAGACCAGGACAAGCCCAGTTGCTTGTAAGATACACATGGCATTCATCATGTACACACACACCCACACACACACACACACACACAAGCGTACACACACACACACACACACACACACACACACACACACACACACACACACACACACACACACACACACACACAACACAGACACACACACACGTGTCCTGTAGATCAATTAGCAATTATCCTCAGCGTGACTGGCTTCATTTCATTCATGTGTTTTGGTTCTGCTGACATCTGCAGGTGCAAGCCTTCCTTCGTTGATCCGCGATGCATGACCCTCCTGGCCAAGTCTCAGACGGAGACTCAGTACAAGGAGGTGGTGGGCATCTGCTCGACCGTGGTCTTCTTCCTCATCGTCCTCATTGTGTTTCTCTGGTGGATTCGCAAGAGGTGGGTTCGCTGAAGTCCAAGGGCCTCGGTTCTCATGTGTAATTATAATGGGAGAATGTTCTGTTCATTCATGAAGTCATAATTTATAAAATACATTTCCATTTACAGATGCGTCAAAAAATCCCCCCAGAAACATGGTGGACCTGAGACATCTGTGTGACCGAGTGTGAGAGAGAGATATACTGTCATCGATACAGACTTGCAGTATAATACTGTTTAATAATAGAATAACATTTTAAGGACTGGACGACAAGAAAGAACAGAAGGAGGCGTATAATATAGCAGATATTTATGACAATATGTACATTTATTTATTCCAACATTAATTTAACTTTTTGTATATAATAAAAAAATAATGATGGAAACTGTGTTTTGTGATTTCTGAAAGAGCCTGAATCAGATGAAAGATATATTAATGATAATTACACAAATAGGAATGTAGATGAATAAAAATACTGTAAGATATGTATCTTCATGTTTGACAGACAAAAACTATTCAAATATACAAAATATTTGTCCAAAATCCAAAATAGGTAGTTTACCTATTGGTTATTGTTGTTTATTTGTTGTATGAATAGGCCATATTCTGGTGTGCTTTTATAATCATATATATCTTATTATGTGAGAAATAATTTTCCAAAAACAGTCCGGCACAATGTTGTTTGGGGGCCTTGAAATACCTGAAATAACGTAATCAGGTGCCAACTAGGGAGACGTTTTTTTCCTTCATCTTTTTTTTTTTTTTTTTACATTATCACTCAGAAAATAAAGTACATTTTTGTACCTTTAGGGGTACAATACTGTCACTGGGGGCAGTACCCTCAAAGGTACACCCATTGTACCCCTTAACAAGGGTACATATTTGTGCTTTTACAGTTTGTACCTTATGGGGGCAAATATGTACCCCATGGGGCAATAATGGACTGGACGGTTACAACAAGGGACGATTGTAACAAGTTCTGTTCCTCCAATCAGAAACATGCGAGAGTGATGACAGTCATACTGCTCATGCTCAGTTAGACCCTCCCCTCACCAGGTAGACCGAAGACACATTCAACATCTGCTGCTACATTTATTAAAAAAAACATTTTTTGGAGGTATGAAAGTCATTTTTTCACAAGCTGTATTTTTGTCATACTGTCCTGACCTTTTGTATGAAATTATCAAACTTAGTTTAAATCATTGTTTACAGGGTCGGGGCCCCGAGCAAAGCAGCCATATAAAAACAGACCACACAACATCATTGTGGGGTAAATATCAGGATAGTTCACCCAAATACAAATTTGTATTGCTTTTTTCCACATACACAAGTCATTGTGAGGTAAATATAAGGATAGTTCACGTTCCCTAGAGTGTGGCAGTTACAGTTTTGTACAATAAATAGATGTTTAATAAAAGTTTGTTGCATTGCAAATTGTTCCTTTCTTCCTGTGTAACACTGAAATATGGAGATAAATAGCATCTGTAGCCTAACATCTGCACATTGACTCAAGGTAGGCCTATTCTACGCATAAACAAACCAAACTCAATAACTAAAACTATAATATTATTGTATAAATACATAATACTATAATATTATTGTATAAATAAAATACATATTTTCAGAGTACTATGCTCATTGAGGCAAAATCTAATTAGTTGAAAGTGAAATTTAATGTATTTTTAACATGTCGCGGATGTCTCGGATCATGTTGCAACTGTCCCCAGGGTTTGGGTCAGTTGTAACATGTGACTTCTTCCATTCAAATAAATATTGTGAACGATATGTCATATGTAATCATATTTACATGGTATGGGTAATTAGCAGACAGATGTAAGTTTAATATATAGAAATTCAAAAAGTGTTGCAACCGTCCCCAGTCTCCTTATGATAGCAAACATTTACTTTCAATTTAATGAACTGTCATACAATTATTTTTTTTATTAACCACCACACCCACTCCATAACAAACTGGCCAATTAGTTTTTTTTAGGCTCTGGCCGGTAAAACAGGCTGCTCTATAAACCATATGATCATCATCACGCGTGTCCTGGAATCGCTCCCCCTCCCACCGCCTAACCTCCCCCTTCCTCCCCCTAACCTCCCACTCCTTCACTCACATCTGCTTTTTGTCTGACTCGCACGATGGACGCGACACCACACGCTTTTCTCTCCCTTTTAGGTAAGTTTTCTCTAGTAGGCTATCATGTAAGATATCCTCCTAGAGCAGACCGTAGATAGATAGGAGACTAGATATCCTCATAGAGCAGACCGTAGATAGATAGGGGACTAGATATCCTTCTAGAGCAAAGAGTAGATAGATAGGAGACTAGATATCCTCATAGAGCAGAGAGAGTACATAGATAGGAGACTAGGTATCCTCCTAGAGCAGAGAGTAGCTATATAGGAGACTAGATATCCTCCTAGAGCAGGGAGAGATAGGAGACTAGAGATCATCCTAGAGCAGAGAGAGATAGGAGACTAGAGATCATCCTAGAGCAGAGAGAGATAGGAGACTAGAGATCATCCTAGAGCAGAGAGAGATAGGAGACTAGAGATCCTCCTAGAGCAGAGAGTAGATAGATAGGAGACTAGATATCCTCCTAGAGCAGAGAGAGATAGGAGACTATAGATCATCCTAGAGCAGAGAGTAGATAGATAGGAGACTAGAAATCCTCCTAGAGCAGAGATTTACATGTAGATGGCCTATTTTTTTTTTTATATGGTTAGCTCTAGTTAACATGAGGGGTTTTAGTACCATTTATATAGGCCTCATTTAACTTTGACCAACGATTGCTTTCTGTATTATAGGCCTATACCCTTTTTTACTTCACATTTGGCGACACTTCTGAATACCGAGTAAATATATTTGACAATATATTTACTCTCACCGCTATGCAACTCAGTTAAAACTCGGAGACCATCACATTCAATTTAAAATGCATATCCTGTGACATTTGTTTTATGAGCCCACATCCCAAGAGGTCTATAAAACATTGCTGTGATTGCGATTGCTGTCCACTGACCTGAACTGTAGATAAGATGCCGGTGTCAACACGCCTATCAAGGCCATATTTATTCTGCTGGTAGGCTTGCCTATAGATATTAAAGTGAGTCAGTCTTATAAAAGGCGAATAAAACAATGATTTCCTTATAATTGAGCAACAACAGGAACAAGCTTAGTCATATTGTTCATGGCAGGATTACACACCCAGCAACCTGAACAGGAACACCCAGCAACATGAAGTGAGTTTATCCATCATCTAAAAAATAAACCATTTGGCACAAGTTAGAGAAAGAAATAGAGAGACCGAAGAATGAATAAAGTTGGGGAGTTGAGGGACATTTTATTAGGCCTACTATATCTTTTGGTGACTGCTTAACGTTATAAATTATGATGGCGGCCCCTTAGTAATTAAGACTGGTACAGACATGCGGACATGGGAACCAAAACCGCAACACATCCTCGCCATCAGGTTGTTTATATAAGGGCCTTGTTGTGTCTGTGTGTCTGTGTGTCTGTGTGTTTTTAGGATTATCTTATTTGGTACATTTTAATAGGCCTATACCATCCCAGGCTGACAACAAGGCGCGACGCCGAGTAAAGTAAAGACAATAATATGGTCTGAAAATGTGTTTTGCTTTGGGGCGGCAGGGCTGATGCTGATCTGGCCCTCGGCTCTCTCTGACCATGGAGCAGGCGGCGTGTCTAACGGTAAGGCCTCAACATGTAACGTATACTGGGATGATCCTATTCAGCTCAACACTTGGGAGTAGGCCTATACGAGACTATTTGTGTCTAGTTTACGAGTAAGCCTGTTCGACAAAGTGACTTTCCACGCGACCGACAACCATTTGTATTGTCTAATAGGCCTACAAATGCCGACTGCATACCTTACAGCATGTAAGGCCTATTACTAGACCTGTGTTTACATTAAGCACAGTTATGTCCCAACGTCTCATTGTTGTAGAAACGCAGAGAGATGTCAGACTTTACAGAGATCATTTCACTCATTTTCCACACGTGTTACCATTCAGAGCCAGGGCCGCAGCGCCCTCGTGTGGAGAGGTCGGCAATGGAGAGCTGCGGCTCTGCAGCTCAGCAGAACTACTGCTTTAACCGCGGCCAGTGCATGCTGCTGGTGGACTTCAATGAATATCACTGCAAGTAAGTGGGTGGTGTACGTGTATGAGTGTGTGTGTGTGTGTGTGTGTGTGTGTGTGTGTGAACATGGTGGCCATCCTGCATCCAACCACAAGGCCATATTCTCAACATTTATAATATAAATCAGTGTTGCCTACACAATCTCTAAATGTGTAATTTACAATTTGTGTGTGTGTGTGTGTCTCCTATAGGTGTGAGGAAGGCTACTATGGCCCCAGGTGTGCCCACCTGGATCTGGTCTTCCAGCCAATGGGAGAAGAGCAGTTGGCGCTGGTGGTGGTGTGTGTGGTCCTGCTGATCATCGGGTTAAGCGGCGTGTTTTACTTCTTCTTCAAATGGTCAGTATTTTGAGTCCCACAATTCAGTCATCTCTCATGCTAACTAATGTTATATATGTTGACTCCTTTTATTATTTTTATTATTATTATTATTTATTTATTTTTTACAGGTATAAGAGAAACAGATCCACACGTTCACAGAAGAGCCAGGGCTACATGGGAGTGGAAAGTGCCTAGTCTGTGTGTGTGTGTGTGCGCGTGTGTGCGTATGTGTGTGTGTGTGCGTGTGTGTGTGTGTGTGTGTGTGTGTGGTGTCTAGTGTCTAGTTTTGAATTACTTCTCAAAATATATTTGCATATGGTATTTTTTTTAATATATTATATATGTAGCCTATTTTATATCAAATCTTTTACACAGTATTTAATTGTTTTTAAAATACATGTATTAACAATATAAACTTGTATTTATGATTGGTAGTGATTATGCATTCAAGTGTTTAAACTGCAAAATGGGTACTAATATTACTACAACCTCAGAATTGTTGCATGTATTCTCATTTTGATAACTAATAATAATAAAAATCGGCTAAAATGTGACAACACGTACGGTAATTGCTGCGCATTTCTGCACCTTCCTTCTTCCATAGAACAACAGTCCAACATATCAAGTTCTTCACGATCCACGGCTGAATTCCCTGTTTCTGTTATTGTTTACATATTTGGTTTTTCCACCATGTCATCACATACGTGACAAAATCATTTTTGTTCACGGACCCAAATTCCTCTGTGGATCGTGAAGACTCGCGTGCAACAATATCAGTCTGCACTGTAGTGGGACATACTTTATTAGCACGCACAGACACACACACACACACACACACACACACACACACACACACACCAACAATGCAACATATTATTATTAGTAGGCATCTCAAGGCTTCAGTCTTCTCTGTAATTCTATCACTGCATCATCATCATCATCATCATCATCATCATCATCATCATCATCATCATCATCATCATCATCATCATCATCGTCATCGTCATCATCATCATCATCACTGCAAGTGTCGTCATCGACATCAGCAGCAGCATCACTGCACACATATCACATTACCTGCAGGGTGCCTGTGACGACAGCAGGATTGTGGGGTCAACACTGGAACAGGAAGGTCGAACTGTTGAATTGGCAGAATGGAAAAAACGTGGTTTGAGCTCCCTGCCAACTTCTATTGTTAATGGGACTCTAAACCGGTTGTTTTGGTGCGTCTTCATAATGCCAGTTAAATGTCAGCGTGGTTGAGGTGGACGGCCATGTTCTCTCTTTGCGGTAAAAAAAAAAAAGCGGTGGCCGTGGATGCGAGTCATCATCATGTATTCATGGTTTGCGAGGAGGAGCGTGGCGATTAAACGGTCGGTTAATCACAATGACCCCTGTTGCAGGTTAATGAGTAGCACCTCACCGCGTGGGACCTCATTTGTTAAATGGGCCGATGGTCATGTTCCCCCGCTCTGCTGTCGAACAAACGACCGCGCAAATATAGGAACTAAGTCTCTGTGAAAAACATTTCCAGTTCAGCTACTGTGTAATGTGGACACATGTCATCCGTACATACATGCACACGCACATGCGCGTGCACACATGTAGCACGCACACACACACACACACACACACACACGCAGATGTGTACGTTGGAGTGTGAGGGTGTAGGATAAAAGGTCATCTGTGGGGTCAATGAGCTGTTTGATGGGTTTAAGGCATCTGATTAGCTGCTGTGTAGCCTCTGGTGTGACTGGTGTGTTATTCCGTTGGAAGAAGACACAGTTTTCCCCGCTCATGTCAGAGTTTCCACAGTCAGCGCATCCATGGACATATCAGCCGTGCCACATGCCACGTAATCCAAACATTTAATCTTTATAAACAACACTTCTTGTCGCGCGAGGATCGCGATCGGCGGACTCAGGAATGCCGTGGAGATTTGTGGGATTCCTCGCATGGTTTTTCCATCGGGGGATTTCACTGCCAGAAGAGAGTCCAGGGTTACCCTTGACCTCGTAGATAAAAACACAACAGGAGCATCAGGCAACACACCAACTCTGGAGGTGAAGTTGGGGAAGACTGCCGACACACACACACACACACACACACACACACACACACACACGTGGACTCACACAGGCACAGAAGCAACGCATTGAGATGCTCCCCTCGTGGTCACAGTGTATTGATTTGAGGACATTTCAGTGTGTCAGGGTGTCATCTGCTAATCATACAAAAGTGTACAGTCTGCATGCGCTGGTTCTGTGTAGTTGCACGCTTTTGTGTAAAACACATTGTGTTTCATTGAGTTGTATGATATGTGCTATAGAAATAAAGTTTGATTTGATTTGATCTCAACACTTAAAAACGACAATGAGCTAAAATAATTGTTACTTTACACTTTATTACATTAACACCATAAAAATATTTTATGTAGGCCTATTCTACTTTTTATATAATTTCATAATAATCCTTGAATAATATTGACGGGGCATTAAGTAGGCGAAGGATTACAGATTTTAGGAAAGTAGGCTACAGGTTAATCATGTATTTATTACAATTTACAATTGACAGCCATTGCATCTTGCCTGCCAATGGTAGTGTAGTACACAATGCTGCATGTAAGTGGTGATTAAGTGGTCATAATAGGTTATATCCGGAAGCAATAACAATAAAGTCAAGGGCTGAGGTATTCATTGTGTGTTTTATTGGGATGAGGCACCTATTGGAATACATCAGTTGGTTTTTTGGTTTAAATTTGTTTCAGACCTGTGACCTATTAAAGAACATGATGCGAAACATTGCCTCAGGCGGCTACATCATACACACACGCACACACACCTGTTGACAATATAAACCTCTCACTTTTCTTTTCAACACACACACGCACACACACACACACACACACACACACACACACACACTCTCTCTCAATTGCTCACACACTTGCTCACTTTATCATTCACACACACAAACGTCAGTCAGTGTCACACACACACACACATGCACATGCACACACACACACACATACACACCCTCAAGAAAAGGCAGACAGGGCAGGCTCAAGCTGTGTCTATAAAAGCGGTGCTCAAGCCAAGGTAGTCACAGCCCAGCTCTCAGCACCGGACTCACGTGCGCAGACCAGCACACCACTCCCACTAACACACACACACACACACTTTACTCTGCTGGGATATGAACTCTCTCATCCTTACCTGCCTCCTGTGTCTTGGTAAGTCTCTGGACTTTTTTGTGTGTGTGTGTGTGTGTGTGTTTGGATGTGAGTGTGTGTGTGTGTGTGTTTGGATGTTAGTGTGTGTGTGTGTGTGTGTGTGGGGGGGGGAAGAATGCTAGAGAAAGATGGTTAAAATGATAGCAAGACAACAGAGGAGGGCAGACTGGATGCTGTTAGACGAGTGCAGACTTGTCCAACCGCTCTGATATTCAGGTCAGAACTAAATGTTGTGCAGCCTAGTGCAGGTGAGCTGTGGTCCGACTTCATTCACCCGAATGGAGATCCTGAACAAAAATGTCAAAAAACTAAACAAAATGGATGAAGAAGTACTTAAGTAACACTAGCAATACCGCACTGTCGAAATAGAAATAGAAAACAGAGCGTATGCCGTCATAACAGTCTAAAAGTCGTGCTTATTGCCACGTCCCTGTCGTTGTGTTGTGTAAACGCACACTGATATATCAGATTGCCGTTCAGCCATTTTAGTTATCAGCCTCCTGTAAACTCAGCTGACTCATTGAGGATCAAAGTTCAGATTAATTATCGATAACATTATCTTCAACATATCTTAAACATTTTATTGACATCAATCAGTATATATATTTTAATGTGTTTTCTTCGTGTGTATGTGTGTGTGTATAGTCTGCAGTGTTGTAGGGGCCCTGGGGTTTGAGGTGACCTTCTCCCCAGGACTGGTGCAGGAGACGGGGTCTGTCTCCTCCGGGGAGGGCCTGCTGGGAGCTGCAGTAGACCATGATGACAATGAGGAGGAGCACAGCGAGGAGGTGTATCCTGTGGATCTACTGCAGCCTGGTACGCTGCCCTCAACTCACACTTCCTCTTCTTCTGATGATTAAACCTTCATGTTTCAAACATTTAGCAACTCACAGAGTCATATGCCTAAAGAGACAGACAGGAGGAAACGGCTCTAACTGAGGGAGCAATTACAAGTTCCAACTGAATCTGCCTCCAGACCCTTCAGTTAGTTAAGTTAGTTTGTACGTATTATAATTATTCCACATAATGCGTGTGATACTTTTTGACAGTCTGTATGAAACTGCTAATAGTGTATTCTTGTATTAATGTGTGTGACATTTCATAGTCATTCCCTATAATTTTATATTGTTGTGGCTTGACTTCCTGCTTAGGATCGTGGGTTTGTCTCGGCCCGAGGTCCTAGTTTTGGGCTGTGGCCGTGTGTTAGTCTAGAATGGACCTTGGAATCGTTAGCATATATATGATGATGAGGATTCACAGTTTTGTATGTGACATAAAAAAAGCACAAACAAAAATCATAAAATAGACAGCCAAAGACAGACATACAAAACCTACTGGAAAGGCCTGCATGTACTCATTTTGAGAGACACAAATAGGTAAGAACGGACGGGAGGACCGAGTCAGACTGATTAGGCAATCGAGACAATCAATCAATCATGAACAATCAAGGCACCCAGGATAAACCAGCCATCATGACACACACACTCAGGGGGAGAGCCTCCGTCATGGCAACATTTAACACTTGCTCTGGCTGTAACATCTTGCCATCTCCAATAAACAGGCTTTACAACATCTACCCGTGTCCTGTGTGTCGGAGGAGCACAGCAAAGCCACCTAGGTGGCGTGTGGTAGTGGACCGCCACACCCAATGTGGGGCTTCCCTGACCTGGAAAGGACACCGGTAGATGTTGTAAAACCAGATGGCAAGATGTTCCAGCCAGAGCAGGTGGTAAATGCTGTCATGGCAGAGGCTCTTCCCTGAGTGTGTGTGTGTCATGACAGCTGGTTTATCTTGGGTGCCATGATTGCTCTGCACCACAGGTGTGCAGCCCCACCCAGCCCAGAGTCTAATCAGTCTGACTTGGGGCCGGGTGAGGCTGTAAACCGGCTATCAACCACACACGCACCACACTATGTATGAGATAAGTCATAGCGATTGAAACCCTCTGGGCCAGTAATGTGTTTTTCATGGTTTGAAGCACAATAAAGGTTTTTATCTTAAAGTTAAAACTTTTATTAGCTGAGCTTGCAGAATGTGTGCGCTGAACCACAGTGCCACTTTCATCTCTCATGCCCTGGCCTCTTGAACAGACTTGACCGCCTCTTTCAGTTTCAGTTGAATTAAAGAAAAGGGGTAAAAGTTGAAGATTCAACGAAAAGCCATCGACCCGTTAGAGATCACCAGCGGCAATATCGATTTATACCGGCTCCTCTCCCTCTCTTCACTCTCTCACCTTTCTCTTCCTCACCCTTCTCATTCTGACCAATCTCTCTCTCATCCGCTCACCCTTCTCCCTATCACCCCTCTGCCTCACCTTTCTCTCACCCTTCTCCCTCCCATCCTCTTTCTCTCTCATCCTTCTCTTTCTCACCGCCTTCTCCCTCTCAGCCTCTGCAGAGAGGCCAGCCAGCGGCAAGAAGGGGAGGAAGTTGAGAAGCAAGGAGAGGAGGAACAGGCACAGGAACAAGAGAACCACCACCACCACCACCACCTTCGACCCGGAGCACAGCTCCTACGCCAGCGGCTTCCCACAAAGCGCCTCCATCATGGTGGACCCCTGCACCTCCACCCACCTGGGCTTCTGTATCCACGGCTTCTGCAAGTTCATGGAGGACCTGCAGGAGCCTGTGTGCATGTGAGTACATCCTGTGTACAATCCTGGTTTTAAACCAGGATCAGAGAGCAGCTGTCATTTGTCCACCAGCTAAAAAAAATGTTAAGCGTTACAACAGAGAAACGGCAAAGTTTTTCTATTGCAGTGTTTGACCAAGGCTTCCAATCTCTGCATCTTTAATCTACAGTGTTTATTAATACACCAATTGTATATTAGTATCGTGTATTATCATTAGTGTCATGCGGAAAGCGATTGTCGATGAAACAACAAGCTCCTTGCTGATTGGCTCCCTGAATGCCCCCCATGAAGGTGCATGAAGGGCTTCGACGGCCTCCGCTGCGGGATCCAGACGCTGGAGATAGTAAGCGGCGAGGACAAGAGCGAGGCGGAGCTGGTGCAGACGGTGTTGATCATCATCGCTGTCGTGCTGTCAGTCATCAGCTGCACTGCCATCCTGCTGATGACCTGTGCCCAGTGAGTCTGGAGCGCACCCACGCGCGCGTGTACACACATGTACTTTGTACAAACATAGTTATGCAGAAACACGTAGCGTCATAACTTTCTGGATGTTCTCTGGAAGTTATAGGGTCACCAGGGTGACTCAGCGGCGCCAAACCACGTCATTTCCTTCACACAACTTCACCGTCCGGCAGGGCTCTGTCGCATGTCTCCCAAAGCATAGATTGCACGCAATCGCAAGGAGACTTCCAGTCCCCGCCCCGACAAATCCTGGAATAATACCACAGGGAACCTCGACAACACTCAAGTCCTTAACACTAAAACCTGTTGGCATCCAGACACATTAACACATCACAAAGCCCACAACACACACCCAAACACACCCCTGTGTGCAAGTATTGCTCATGACATTTGGAAGAGAAAAAAAAAGAAGGAAAAAGAAAAGCACCCACTCAACGTCTAAGGAGTATAGGACCTTATCTATATACCTGAGTCCTTGTCTTTTATATGGAGTTTATATTTATACTGTCTTTTAAATGGATTTACACAGAACAACTTTTCAACTCACCTGGTGTCATTCTTCCACACGCTTAACCACCAAACATTACATTTATCAGTTACATGTATCTTCATCTGTCATTAGGTGTGTGGTCTCTCAGGGTTTCTAAATTTAACAAATGGTCTAGTGTGTGCCGGGCATTACCCTTTATCTGTTAGGCTGTAGTTTATTATTATGTTACTCATACTACTTTTTTAATTCATGGTGTTTCATTCTTAACCACTAGTTCACTGTACATGCCATGGATTCCTATTCCTATTTTCTAGTGACCATAATGCGCTTAATTTTAATCAACTCGCCTGGTTAACGACTGGTTAAATACTAAAAGCTTTCATTCAAACCTAACACTAAAGTTAATAGTCCAAGAACAACATACCAGTATGTCTCCAAAAGCAACAATAGGATTACAGCTTTCGGGCCGAAGTTAGTTTGGTCCGGTGATTTAGGAGAAGGCAGTGTACTTTGTATTTCAAATGTATGCATCCGTATACGAGTCACCAGTCCCATGATCTTTCCTAAACGGATCACAATATATGCTTCAATATCACATCGGTTACAGTTTGACTAAAGATGAACGCATGAATGTGCAGCTGACGAACATGACCTACCTCATTTGATTGCTTAACATGTTGTGTTCGTCCTTTGTAGCTACCGGACCCATAAAAACTTCATGGCCGCCTACCTGGGAACTGGAGCGGAGGTGGAGAAACTTCAGAAACCCATCGCTCATGTCATGGTGTGAGCATCACCGGCCACCAGGTAATCACTGTTCTGCATAACTGATGCTGTTTATAATGCTGTCATAATGTTGTCCGATATAAAACACACAGCCCGTCTCGTTGGTTCCTCCGGACAGGGGATGAAATATGTTAGTGTATACTTTGTGTTAATATATACTGTCCATTTAGCGTAAGCATCACAGCCTGGTTGCAAATATGCAACTGACAAAAGACGTTTAGTTTGCGTGTTTTAAAATCTGAGATTTTGGGAGAGGGATACTAGGACCTGTCGTGTTCTTGCCCAAATGCAGGGAAGGGGTTGTTGTTTTCACCCCCGGCTGCACTCAGCTGCACCTGGTGACACAATGAAACATAGTGGGGGGGGGGGAGGAAAGCGTGGGCCTGTTGTTGTTCTTGTTGTCAAAGAAGGGAACAGGTTGTGTCAAACCAAGCGGGAGTCCATAGGACGCCGATTAAGCAGGGATTAGGGTGTCTGTCCGGCCGACACCGTAATAAACACACGCAGGTCACCGCCGCCGCGCTACGCTGTCTGCAGGGCCGCGCGACACAACAGCACTCAAACACCTGACACACGTGTGCACACCGCCTCACACGTGTGCACCGCTCGCTCCTCCACGCTCATTCCACCGACATGAGGTAGTGTGTAGGCTATATGTGGTTGCTGTGGTTCGAGCCTCTGAACACACCAATACACACGCACACACACACACGCACACACACCTATGCGCATGCCTGCACGTGGGCATGTGGGCGAGCGCACACACATTTTGAAGATTTAAGACAGACACACACACACACACACACACACACTTTTTTTTTCCAGCACCTCATACAGAAATATTAGCCTTAAGCTAGACAATGAGGGCGGGCAGCATTCTGAACGCCTACCTGGAGCTCAGTCTGAGATCCGTCTGGCTCTCTCAATCCGTCTACTGCTGCTGTATTTATACCGCGCCGATAAAATACACGGATTATGTCTCTATAACTAAAAACAAACCCCATAGTACCACTAGCCGAGTCAGCGTTACGAGCCAGCCATAGGAATGCACAGGTGAGTCAGGACTTGGAGGAGGCTCAGCGATAAAAGCGGAGGCCGTGGCGTAGATAATGCTGACGTGTGCCTCGTCTTCCCCCAGGAGTCAGAGAAGAAGACGGCTGGAGGACCACTCGACGTGCTCGCCACCATCACGCTACGAAACCCAAACACGACCCCCCCCCCCCCCCCCCCAACTCCTTCAGTAGAATGTAATTTATTTGAGTTTCAGCTATTTATTGGTAAAATATTTGCGTAAAAGTTTGAATTTTGACGTGTGAAAGTGAATTGATGGTTTTCTGGATGCTGCGCGTCTAGAGTTTTCATCGTACTGTTTTTTATTAGTTTGGGTGTTATTTATTGCACTGCTGTATAGGTCAAAGACGCCACATATTTGATCTCCAATAAAGTGTTAAGTTAAAGCCTGATTGTGAAATTCACTCACTCACACACACACACCAATTATGTCTGAAACATGTACTCAGTGTATTGTAAGACGATTTGGATTATAGCATCCACCAAATGGCATATATATATATATATATATATATATATATATATATATATATATATATACATACATATAAATACAAAAGATTATGCAGGACATACATATATTTGTAGATGCAAACAAGTGGAATAACTTATCAGGAGTATTTATGTAAGCAGCACAACTAAAGGTACAAATAGCAGCGCTTCCTCCAGATATAGTGAAATCTGATATTGAGCATTAGTCAGTGACCTGCTTGGCCTTTGTCTTTGACGTACCCCTCATCTGGAGGCCTCTCACTGCCAGCTTATGTTCATAGCCTCGCTGCGTTACATGCACTAAATGTTTGGGGAGGCTGGTTGCTCCTAGTAGTGTGACAGTGACAAGAAAAAACGCAAAACCAAGGGTTTGGGGAAAAAACACAAAGCTAAGGTCTTCTCAAAATGCACTGTAAGAATAAACTGCCTATTTAATACAAAAGGCCCCGCTCCTGGGGATTGTAGTTTATTGATGGGAACCATCTTGAATTGTAGTCCCGCAGCCAGCAGGAGGGAACGTAGCGAGCCTCGATGACCATAGGTGCATCCCAAGTCTCTTATTTGATATTTCCTTGCTCCTCGATCCTCACTTGAACCGGAAGTAGTTCTGGTCCGCCATTTTGAAGGTCATCTCAAAGCTCTTATTTCTGAGGAGCTATGAGCGACGATGCACAAAAGCAGCCTCTCCATGCATCCTCGGTGGGAGGGACTAAGATGCAAGGAAAGGACGCAAGTGAGGGAAATGTGGATGCAATTCAAGAGACTTGGGATGCACCCTCTTGGCATGCCTCTCATGACGGCACAGTTCATAGATTTGGTAAGGAATCAGATTTGGCGAGGAGGGCTTCCTCTGGTACATCCTACCTCTAAGACTCAGACCTCTCCACACACATAGTGTCCATGTTTGGGTTACGTGTTTCCATTCCCTTCGTTGAATGCCTCACATAGCTGTGCTGTCGGCTCACACAAACACAGAAGCGTTGCTGCCAAACACAGACATGGAGCACAGTATGGAGGCCTACAGTGGCTCTGCGAGGGATCTGTGACATCACCATCGTGGAAGCTACCGGACGAGGACTAAAGTAACCGTCTGAGCACTTTGCAAATAAAGCGTTTGGTGTCGAACACGAATACTGCTGCAGAATGGCTGCTGCCTGAATTCCCCAGGATGCCGAATTTAATCATACATCACATAATCAATATGTTTATTTTGTTGAATGTCCGTCGTCATGAAACCATACAAATATGAAAGCAGTGGCGGTTGGTGCATTTTTCTCCAGGAGGGGCTATACCAAAAATCAAATAACTAAGGTATCACATCAGTGTATTTAAATACATGAAAAGGCCTTTATTTGTATTTGCTGAGCTGAATGAACATTTGTTTTAATGAAACAAAATAAAAGGGTAGTTTCATTGGCGCAAATTCTTTATAATAATTATGTTACACTAAAATAAAATGTGTTACGGTGAAAGACTAAAGTAAGACTCATTCTGGCGCATTAGAGACGAACCACAAGCCACTCGTGCTCTGCTGCTACCCAGTGGTGGGTGATGTGTTTAAATCAGCAGCATTCAGATAAATGATGCTGATTTAAACACCACCCAGTGGTGGGTGGTGTTTAAATCATCAGCATTCAGATAAATGCTGTAATGGCGCAGGTGCCGTGCAGGTGCGTCTACATTGTATTGCACATTATATATTTTACTCACTAACTAGGCTATATAATATTTACCTTGCTCATTTAAAATATATATATATATTTCAATGAACGTCTGCTTGGCTGTGGAATGTGGTGGGCGGCGCCCCAGCGCCCTCTACCGGCCAGCTGCCACTGTATGAAAGTGAGCTGAAAAGGTTTAGAGATATATAGACACGTGAGAAATACAATATTATATTCAGATACAAAAATAGGGATTATTTGCTGGGGATGATGTTGTTACGAAAATGACATAAATTGCCACAACATTTCTACCACTAAATAAATAATATACCTACTGGAACAATAGATTAAATGTCAGGATGCCAATATGTAGAAATATTAAACTGACTTCTATATAATAGTCATATATATATATATATATATATATATATATATATATATATATATATATATATATGCTATGGCAATGACAATGGAGTGACGCTTGAGGCTTTTTGAAAGGATAAATAGGATAAATAGGTGAAGGTGTGTCATTCACACACACACACACACACACACACACACACACACACGCTTAAAAATAGTTGAGTGCATTCTCAGACTGAAATAGACTCAACACAAAGGAGGCAGGCAGCCTATCTGGAGATAAGCGCACAACGTTTACCTTTCAATAAGCAAGGGAAGAATGTGAGATAACATCACAGCTTCTCATATCAGACTCATGGGATGAAATCTCTGTCATCTATCCACTGCTGCAGCCACTTGTACGATTTAAGTTCACCGTCAGCAGCCGTAATAATAATAATAATAATAATAATAATAATAATAATAATAATAATAATAATGATAGCTGCATTCACTGAGCCGGTATCTATCTGTATACAGACTTCAATGGACCTTCTTTCCGCGAGGGTAAACACCTGGGCAAGGAATCCGCATCCAATAAAATGTCTCACCTTTATACAGGTGACTATAGTGATAATAAAGCCCAGGGCGGGACTGCGGACGGACTGTCGCTAGGTGACGTGGGGGGGGGGGGGGGGGGGGCAGGTATAGGACCACATGGTGCAACCCAGTAGTAACCTCAGACAGGTGATGATGCCTACAGACATGTAGTCGTACGGACGGCGAGCCACTCGTGCTCTGCTGCTACCCAGTGGTGGGTGATGTGTTTAAATCAGCAGCATTCGGATAAATGCTGTAATGGCCCAGCAAGCCCGTATCTCTTGCATTGAAGAGGAGTGAATTGCGCATGTACAATTTATAACGAGAGTCAATGGGCAAAGATGTTTGTGCCCAAGGCCGGAAATACGTCACGCAAGTCTTTGCCCATACGTGACCTATCAGTAACTTCAGACAATGTTTTTCTATAATCGAAATGTTATTGCACATTTTATATTTTACTCACTAACTACAAATAATATACGATATAATATTTACCTTGCTCATTTAAAAAGAGCCCTAGTGCCAGCCGCCACTGTATGAAAGTGAGCTGAAAAGCTTTAGAGATAGACACGTGAGAAATACAATATATTCAGATACAAAAATAGGGATTATTTGCTGGGGATGATGTTGTTAAAAGTCATCACGAAAATGACATAAATTGCCACAACATTACCACTAAATAACAATACCTACTGGAACAATAGACTAAATGTCAGGATGCCAATATGTAGAAATATTAAACTGACTGACAATTATATCAGGAACATTAATTATCCATATAACTTAGATGACCATAGTATACAGTATATACTGTATATATATATATATATATATATATATATATACTATGGCAATGGCTGTTTGAAGACCAGAGTGACGCTTGAGGCTTTTTGAAAGGATAACATAAATATGTGAAAGCATGTCACACACACACACACACACACACACACACACACACACGCGCACGCTTAAAAATAGTTGAGTGCATTCTCAGACTGAAATAGACTCAACACAAAGGAGGCAGGCAGCCTATCTGGAGATAAGCGCACGTTTACCTTTCAATAAGCGAGGGAAGAATGCGAGATAACATCACAGCTTCTCATATCAGACTCATGGGATGAAATCTCTGTCATCTATCCACTGCTGCAGCCACTGATTTAAGTTCACCGTCAGCAGCCGTAATAATAATAATTAAAAAAAAATAATAATAATAATAATACAAATATATATATATATATATATATATATATATATATATATATATTAAAAATATATTAAAAAATAAAATAAATAATAATAATAATA
Organism: Merluccius polli; assembly: GCA_030340625.1. NCBI lineage: Eukaryota > Metazoa > Chordata > Actinopteri > Gadiformes > Merlucciidae > Merluccius > Merluccius polli. The sequence goes on from JAOPHQ010005428.1 coordinate 82,171, forward strand.
ATAATTAAAACAAAAAAAACAAAAAAACAACCATAATAATAAAAAATAAAAATAATAGCTGCATTCACTGAGCCACTATCTATCTGTATACAGACTTCAATGGACCTTCTTTCCGCGAGGGTAAACACCTGGGCAAGGAATCCGCATCCAATAAAATGTCTCACCTTTATACAGGTGACTATAGTGATAATAGGCCTAAAGCCCAGGGGGGCGGGGGTCATGTGTAGGACCACGTGGTGCAACCCAGCGGTGACCTCGGACAGGTGACGACGCCTACAGACATGTAGCCGACCAAAAAGCCTTCATTTTTGCGACTCGTTTTCGTGACTTGAGACGAACGCGCGCACGCGTACACCCACGCGCGCACACACGTGACCGGACGTGTCCTCGTGCGGCTCGTGATACTGACGTCGGGCGCACGTGCGCTGTCGGTGTTCCGTCGCCATGGGAACGGCGTAAACATCGTCGCAGGTGGTGGGTCCGTTTCTTTGATTCGCGGGCATTTCGAGGTGTGTCCTCCGAGCTCCGAGCAGGGTCCCTGTTCCTGGTATGTGCTGCAGTGTAGTCTTTGGTTTTGAACGTGTTGCTATTAAAAACCCTGGTTTTAAAAAAAACGTAAGGATTACCTTAAGGATTAGCTGTAATTTGTTTCATACCTGGTTCATTCAGAATGTGAAATAACTCGTGCAGAGCCCACCACCTAGTGGTGATAATGAGTAATTGCATACTAGTCACATGCATCTCCGCATGTACGCAGGCCTCTTGTCCATCACTGGTTATGTTTGTGTTATCTTGTGAAATAAATGCCAAGCCCATGAAATCAGTCATATGTCAAAACAACACGGATGTTAGAAAGGTATTGTGTGCCAACCATTTTTATTCAAATAGACATATTTGTTTATTTGTCAGGGACAATGCAAAAAAACAATAAAGACAATAAAGATGTCTTACATACAAGGTTTCTAGCCAAAGCTATTTGCGACCCCTGTCCCTGGTTAAGCCTTGCAAAAAAAGGAAGTTACAGTGAGTAACATTAGGCTATAAAATACAGGTTTAAGAATATAACAGTTAAAATAAACAGAGCGAGAGAGAGAGAGTGTGTGTGTGTGTGTGTGTGTGTGTGTGTGTGAGAGATCATTGAGTTGCAGATGTTTCAAATAACGCTGGTTTCCGCATTATCTTCTTCATCCACTCAATGTGCTGTTTGGAAAGAAAGGTGTACACTCCTGGGATCTTATGAGGTCTGCAACCCGCGGCACCAAAAGAAGTGACTCCTACTTGCACACCGTTGCAAAACAGCGGCCCCCCAGAGTCTCCCTATAGAGAAAAATAAATTAATACATTTAAAATCATCTGCAAGTAAGCCCTACCGAATCTGATACAACAAATTGAAGCAATATAATATCATATGTAAGCCTAGGCTTATATGTAATATATAATCAAAAAGTGCAATTAGTTGATAAAGATTCCGAAACTTGATATCAAGTTTCACGAAAGTTGATCCATTTTCAAAAACCTGATATAAAATAAAATGATTAAATGTTGAAACGGCTTGCCATACAGGTGTGCGGCTGTGCTGTCATTTGATCACATTCTATAGGTCTAGTTGACCAATCATGTTGGTATAATTGACATTATAGATAATCAGACATACCTCACAGGTATCCTGGGTTTTATTCTTTCCTTGTGGTCCGGCACACACCATGTCGGGAGTGATGTCAGAATTCCAATATGTGGCCGAGTTGCATTTTTCTCTTCCCATAACATCGACTTTGGCGGACATCAGAACATCGGACGTTGTATTCGTATTGTCGAAGAACCCCCAGCCGGCCACCCGGCATGTGGTACCTTCATTAGGGTCTTCGATTACATCGGCCAAAGGCAAATACTTTACTGTGTTGGTCTGTTTCACCTCTTTTTTGAGCTGCATCAAAGAAAGTACAATGCAACATTTACCATTAATACTGTCACAGCAATGCGTACACACTCCTTATATATGTTGGACGTAATATCAGTAGCCATGTAGTATTCAGAGAAATCAGCTCACCTTAAGCAGCTGCAGATCATGGTTGAATGTGTCGCTGTCATATTCGGGATGGGGATAAGTCTTTACAACCTTCCGCACCTGAACAGACTTGTCATTCTTGATCTTTTTAATAGAGTGCACCCCAAGAAGCACCGCAGTAATGCTGGCAAAGAATCCAAAACAAGGTTTACTGATGAATACCAAACAAAAGTGTGCAAAAAGAAACAACTAAGCTCAACTTTCTACAGCAATACTTGGAGGTGCTGTCGGTAAGATTTGAGACTTGAAAAGAAAGAGCAGAAGATTTTGAAAACAACCCAAGAACTGTACCCACTCTCTCTTCATCCTCCCTCCCTCACTACCTTTCTCCACCATAAAGAAGTGTTGCGATCACCCACCTGTGATTGACAGGCAAGATAGACTTTGTTCGAAATAACTCACTACATAGTGAGGGATTTTGGACATTTTGGACAGAAATTAGCCAAGAACACTGCGGTCTAAATCTAAATGGTCTCATACAGAGGCAGGCGCAGTCAACCTTAACAGATATTCTCATAGCACATCTCACTCATTAATAACTGACTGATTGCTAGGGTCATTCCTAACAAATTACACTCAAATAGCTCTTCGATCTTCCCTACAGCACCTCACCTGCAGAACCTCACCTACAGCTACAACCAACACTGTTCATAAAGCACATGTGATGATAAGCAGAAGTGTATTATTGGATGAGTGATGTGAAATTCCTACTCGGTACAGTGGGCAGCAGTCAGCACCCATCTAGAGCTGAGGAGGGTTCCTCCGCAGTCGGGCTCTCCGCAGTGCAGCAGGAGAACCATGTAGGGCATAGAATGAGCCTTCACCTCCTTCCCTCCAAAGATCTCAGCCTCACCACAAACACCTGTAGTTAAACACAGCACCACTGAAAGATATCTACCATCATCATCCATAGAAAACATTAAAACAGTTTGTCCATAATAGTTCTTACTCCTCTCTTAACAGGAATGTTTGGCTCTCAGCCTAAAGTTTCTGGGTTCAAACCCCAATCTGAAGGCATCCTTGAGCAAGATGCTCTAACTAAATAGTAAATAGTATATGAATACAAAAAAAAATGCAAGAAATGTTAAATATACAGAACATGTAGTTGGTCTACTTACATGACTGGACGTAGAGGAGGACCAAACAGACGGTTGTAAAAAGAGCGAGGCATGAGCACGCCATAGCTCTTTGTTTCTGAGGCTCAAATAAAGGCTTCACTGAAACACAAGATGCATGCGTGTCTTATATGGCGAGTTCAAAGGATGTGGTCTCACCACAAGGAGACCAATGTGCACTCATGTTGATGTGCACATGCATGCACATGCACGTGTCGTTTTACACAGAATTACATGTGAAATCGTATGTGGTCAGTCAACGATAAAGGGAGGAAAATGTAATATGAAACATTCCAGCTATCTATATAATATTCTGTATATTAGCTTCAATGCTTTATTGCCATCGCAGACAACATACCAATGTATCGCAGAAGCACTTTGGAACACACACACACACACACATTTAAATGCTTTTATTTGGATCCAAACTTACAAGGAAGGGAAACAAGATCCAAACAATTTTGGGAAGAGACATTGACAGTGACAGGTTAATCAGCAACATGCATTTACAAGACCTACATGATAAGTTAAAATATTACACCAAACACTTACGGGGTAAACAAAACATCTCTGTCTCCAGATTCGCATACTACCTATGGTGGCTGACACAGAACAAAATTTTGCCAATCTTCTGGCTTCTTTCTTCTGTAGTCCACCCAACATCAGTCCTCTAACCAGATGTTTGTGGATATGGCCTAAGCTTCCGAATATTAGCGATATAAGTTTGCACTGGTAACCAAGTTGGCGTATACGGCTCACCAGTGGCTGGTATTTCAGTAACTTAGAGTAGTAGCAGGTGTCCATATACAAATCGAAGCAACAGCCCACCTCAATAATGAGGACATTTTTCAGAGTGTCATTTACAATTACGATGTCAGGAGTGTTTGCTATATTTTTAAAATGGTCATTGTCATGTACATTGTGCTGGAACCAATTCATTTTAACAGCAGTGTGCTTAAAGGTCTTACAGTCATGTTCTTGATTTATTTTTCCTAAATCTTTTGCAACCAGGTCAACCAAACGATCATGCCTGGCCACATACAGTCCTTTGTAGCGATTACATCCATTCAGAATGTGCGCAACTGTTTCATTCTCCTGTTGGTTTTGATGGAATATGCAGTATGGGTTGTGTTTTGAAGGGTACCATATTGCAAGATTGTATTTTGTTGGGAGACATTGCAGTCGGGCTTTAACCATAAAGATTAAAATATCCTCTGAAATGGAATGGTTAATCATTACAGAATGGGAAATCGAGTGATCTGCATAAGGCAGTGCTGCTAACTTCCCTTGCATTTTTAGGCTTGACCAGCGCTGCGTGTTCTGCGTTAGTCTGTGCTGGAGAAGAGAGGCTCTTGCGTGTTTGGTGTGTAGATGTTGAGCTGAGTTCCCGTCTATCTCACACACACACACACACACACACACACACACACACACACACACACACACACACACACACACACACACACACACACACACACACACACACACACACACACACACACTTAAGAGTTAGAGAGAGCTTTTTGGAGCAAGGTTACAGTAATACAGGTCACTGACTCTTCACACACACATGTGGAGAGTGGAGAAGGAATATCCAGTCAAGCTCAACTGCATACTTGAAGGCAAATAACTGTTATCAGGAAGAACCTACAAATACATGCATCTCCATTTTGAATCAAATGTAATTTTTTCGCCAGTATCATTTGTATTACTTGTATTACGCTCTCCTGCAGGAACTTACCTTGACGGCGCTGGGCTGTTTCATCGTCACCAGCGGCTGTCGCTGCAGCTTTGCCAGCTTGCATGCTGCGAAGTCACCGTCCCAGATGGAAAGACGGCCGTCTTTGGAGCCACTGGCCAGCCGGTCCTCTCCGGGGGACCACTGCAGACTGCATACACTGCCCTGCTGAACTGCTGCGCCCACCAGCGGTTTGGGAGCCCGCGGGTCGTGGTGATGGATGTGTCCCAGAATGGACCCACTTTATCCATGTCGGGAGGCACACGGTGATGATGTCATTATTGTGAACCTCACCATGCGACATAGTCAGGAACCCTGCAAAAACCCCCAACTATATACCATATATATCTACATGCTATACCATAGCATTTCTCATGCTTCCTGTTTAATACATATAACTTGTTATACTCATTACTACTGTATTGTATTAGTTAGGGCGTTATGGAATGCAAGGGATAGGAATGTCAGTGGTAGTGGAAGGGCTTGTGTGCACACACACACACACACACATGCATGCACACACATGCATGCACACATGCACACACTCACAGACACACACACACACTATGGGGGGTGAGAAGGGTCACGGGGGACTAGACACATGTACGTATGTTCGTGTGACTATTTAGTACAAATCAGCCATGCAGACCGCACGTTTGTGCGGTTTTATCTGTTTTCGTCATTTTGTTTTATCTGTTTTCGTCATTTCTGTAGCCTTAAATGGACTAGATAGATCTTTCCAGGTAATCAATCAATGAAACTAGGATAGTAGGCCTATTCATAATTATAGGCTAATAATATTAGTCCATTATTGATCATTTTTTGTTTTAGCTGTATTGTCATTCATGTTGTTTTATTTTCATTTTTATTGTTTTTAAATCCATTCAGGCTCCTCTGTGTTATAGGAATAAAAACACACGTACGTACATGTGGCTAGTACACCGTGACCCTTCTCACCCAACATACACACGCACACCCACACACACATCTCACCTGCTTAAAATGTTTTGCTTCCATGAAAGAGCGGACACCACAGACAGATGAGACCACAGACACACACCCCACCGCTCTAGCTGTCTCCACATCCCACAGCTCCGGGGGAGAAAAGACCACAAACCACTTTTCAGATATATGACTCCTTTTCACACGCCAGCCCATCCTCCACCCTGTCACTGAAAATGACATGCATATATTCTATATTCAATACTATATTAACACTTTAGCTATATAGCCCCTTAAATACAACATGTACAAAGTGCTTTGACATGCACAATAAGAGAAAATGACTTTAAAAATCTGGAATAAAAACAGTGGAGCAACAGATTAAGATCACCTTTATTAATCCCACAATGGGAAATTATTTGTATCACTCAACTTATTTTTATGCAAGGAGAGATGGTAGAGTGACAGGCTGCCACGTAGCGGTGCCAGGAGGCAGTTAGGGGTTCGGTGCCTTGCTCAAGGGCAACTCGGCAGCACCCAGGAGGTGAACTGGCACCTCTCCAGCCACCAGTCCACACTCCGTACTGTAGTCTATGCTGGACTTGAACAGGCGACCCTCGGGTTCCCAAGCCAAGTCTCTACAGACTGAACTACTGCTGCCCCCTAAGAAGCATGGCATGCAAACAGGAGGACACAAGTGGAGGGAGAGAAGCAATCAACACATACAATTAAAGATAATGAGGAAGTAAAATGAGACATTAAAGACAAAAAAGGTATAAGGACAGTATAAGGATTAAAATGAAATAAACATGAAAAAGTAATCATAAAATTCAAGTAAGATTAAAAAGATAAATAAACATGATCCTAAATTATCCTTATCTACCTGTATCTGCCCCTGCCTGGTCCCAATGCTCAGCACTCGACCATCGCTACTCCAGCAGAGAGAGGAGACGGCCCGCCTCGGCCAACAGGCTCTCCCTGGCTGGGTGTGTGTGGGTGAGTCGGGTCCTGGGTGTGTGTGTCCCTCCAGTGACTGTGTTTCTGAGTTCCACAGGTGGACGTCTGAGCCCAGGGCCAGGGCGATCAAGCCAGTACAGCTGCAGGCCAGGAGGTTTGAGTCTGTAAAGAGAGGAAGAGAGAGAGAGAGATTGAAAAAGGAAAATAGGCACAAAATAAATGTGTCCATACTCCATTGAATAACTTCAAAACACGTATAGTTTAAATATATAAATACATATATTTTATGTATTTAACATAACAAAGAAGATTAGGAAGAGGACCATTTGCAGGGAGTAACAAGATTTTATGTTTACCCTTGTCCTTGTTTGAATAAGGTATTACTGGTAAGTCATCATTTGAAAGTTGTTTTAAGCTTGTGTATGTGTGTGTGCGTGCATGTGTGCCTGTGTGTGTGTGTGTGTGTGCGCCTGTGTGTGTGCATGCGTGTGCGCCTGTATGTGTGTGTGTGCGTGCACCTGTGTGTGTGCAAGCGTGTGCGTCATGGTTTCAAGAGAAATCTCGTTGGGGAGGAATCAGTGACTAACTAACAAACAGCGGTGTGTTACTATTGCGCGCACCCCCCCCCCCCCCCCCCCCCCCCCCCCCCCCCCCTTGGCCGTAGGTCCGCGGTGTGTCTATTGCCCCCGTCGGTCACTTTTATTCACTCAGCTTTTGGTTAGTTTTATCACTCAGCTTTCGGTCACTTTTATCACTCCTTTTGGTCACTTTTATCACTCAGCTTTCGGTTAGTTTTATCACTCAGAATTCGGGTGTCAGACTGACGATCATTACTAACATCTTCTACTGAACGACATTTAAAACAACAGAAATAAACTAGAAATACAATTTAATTTGGGCACTTGTTTAAATCAATTAAATAAGTGAGTCATCTACATTTTAAGAATGTCTGAAATAACTGCTGCTATCCTAACTCACTGGATATAGGAGGTGGAAATGGGAACATCTAAAAATTATAAATGTTTTAACGGTAAGGGGATCGAAATTAACATTAACATTTTTAAACAATGTTTTTAACTTAAACTGATAAAAGACGCATGTTAGAACATGTACAAACAGAATGAAGGCCCTATGGTGAAATATATTTGTAAAGTATTTGTAAATTGAATCATAGGGTTACGGTTATTACATTGATAAATTCTGATAATATAGCTGGATGGACAGTAGAGTTGTTCCGATTCCGATACCAGTATCGGAAATTGCTCCGATACTGCCGAAAATGCTGGCATCGGTATCGGCGACTACTGGAGTCCAGGCACCGATCAGATACCACGTAATTTATTCAATTAGTAATCTAATTACTGGTTAGCTCCGTTAAGCTCTGGCACAGTTCTTCTTTGCCACTCTTAAAACACGGCCGCAATGGTTTGATCACCCAGACCAGTATTGTCCTTTATGTGAAATGTGTGTAAAATTCACAGACTGTCGCTCGGGGTGGAAGCGTGTGCTAAACGGCTAAACAGTCGATGGTAGGAGTCTCTTCACTTCCTACCTTAGGAACTCAAACTCAAGATCTCAAGAGTGTGTGGCGACCAATGGCTGCGGTGCCGCGTATGACTAATTTCCTGTTAATGCAATAATTGCAAAGCTTATCTTTGTTAATATATGTGCCGGGGGAGTTTTGACATGCGGAAATGAGTGATAAAAACGCACAAAAAATAGACGCGAGCAGGTGTTATTTCCTCAGAAGACAACATCTAGCCAAGGAAGGAAGTAGCCTACAAACTAGGTTTTTTTGTGTTGTATCGCTTTCACCGTTTCGAGTTTGACCTTGCGGTCGCATACCGAACTAAAGGCCGTGGCGTGACTTCATCTCCGCGTTTGAGACCGCAACGCAAAACATCGACCCCCTCCTCGCTATTTTTAATTTTGTTTTCGCCATTTTGACTGTTTTTTAACCCTCCTCTGTGGTTAAATTTTTTTATTTGTTACTACCCTTACACACACACACACGGCCACCCACGCCCTTAGCCACCCACAGATATGCATCGTACCACTATATATCATATATATTTAAGTTGCTGTTGCACTACTGTTTTTTATACTGTTCTATTTAAATGCCTTTTTTATTTTACAATACTGTGGCTGCACTTTAATTTTTAAAAAATAATTATTTCTGGATTTATTTAATTAAGTTGCTGTTGCACTACTGTTTTTTATACTGTTCTATTTAAATGCCTTTTTTATTTAAAAATAGTGTGGCTGCATTTAAAAAAATAATAATTATTCCTAGATTTATTTAGTCAAATTGCATTTGCACTACTGTTTTTTATACTGTTCTATTTAAAAATAAATGGCTTGAATTTGCTGTATTTATTCATGTTTTACAAAGAGTTTAACCTGAGCCAGGCCTTACCACTATGATAATCATATCACAGTCATGCATGTATGATATTTTTTTTCATAACATACTGGTATCGGCAGAGGCGGTCCTGGCTACATTTGCGCCCTGGGTGAACCATCCCTTGGGCGCCCCCCCCCCCCCCCCCCCGCCCCCGCCCCGGCCGACAAACAGGACAAAACAATATATTATATTATTTGCATTATTTTATTACATATAATCTTAGATACAAAAACAAGAACCATCCCTATTTTTCAACCTGTTTAGAACATTAACATAACAACAGGTATGAAGTGCAATCTAAAACTTGACTTTTCTAGCCTTCTTTGATGCAAAATCATCAATTACATCATCATACGAAACCTGTTGTGCAACTGATGATGTTTACGCCAGCAGAGAAGGCCTTGCTGTCCCTGACGGCCCACCACTGTCGACATCATAACATTACCTATCGCATTACCTTTTGCCAACGTCCGTTCACCGTCCGTTCACTTCAGAATCGCGGAGATTTTAGTAAATTTCCGCATGTAGGCTAGTGTGCAGCTCGCTTATCAGTCGCCCCCCTCCCCTTGCCTCTCGGACACACAACCTGTATGACTCTCAGCAGCAAGTTGACGTGACAACGAGGGCGCCCCAGTGCCCACTCCACTAGCCTGACATGGAAATGAGCGGTAGTCTAGAAAACTGGCGAGTTTTGTTTTGAGTTTAGTTTTTCTTTTATTTCTTTTTTTTTGAGGGCGCGCTGGGTTTTTTTTGAGGGCGCACTCGTTTTTTTTTTTTTTTTTGAGGGCACGCTCGTGCGCCCCCACATAGATTGCGCCCTGGGCGGTCGCCCACATTGCCCATCGGTAAAACCGGCCCTGGGTAGCTGCAAAGTAACTAGTAACTAATGCTGAATGTAGTGGAAAAAGAAAAGAAAGATTAATTAGAAATTAGAAAGATTAGAAAGTTAAATATTTGCTCCTGAGATGTAAGTCTTTGGGTGAGTGTTTCCGCCCGTCGGACATTGTTTGACACACAGCTAAACTAAGCTTGACAGTTAACATGTAGTTCTGTGGTATAAGTTACCATGGTTACTGAGCAGGGACTCAGAAGCCATAGTGATGGAGCGGTTAATAAGCTGCTCCTGTATCCGCCTTGATGGGGCACCCCAGGTCTTAAAAAAAACGTAAGGACTACCTAATCACAATAAAATATAGTTGTAATTTGTTTCATACCTGGTTCATTCAGAATGTGAAATAACTCGTGCAGAGCCCACCACCTAGTGGTGATAATGAGTAATTGCATACTAGTCACATGTATCTCCGCATGTACGCAGGCCTCTTGTCCTTCACTTGTTACTTTTGTGTTATGGTTGTGAAATAAATGCCAAGCCCATGAAATCAGTGTGTGTGTGTGTGTGTGTGTGTGATCATTGAGTTGTTCACACACATTGTCACAATGGGACTTTAGCCCCTCTATGTGGTGTAATTTGGCATTACAACCCACCCAAAAAATATATGGTTATTTTCTCTTTTATAGAAGTGGGGTTGCCGGTAAACGAGCAATAAAATGGGCTTCTTATTACACCGAGTCCACTTTTTTCAGTGACATCTCATCACATTTGGTAAACTAACACACACTGAAAATGGATATTGTAGCCGGCGGTTTGTCGCAGCCATTAGCCGCTCTGGTTAAAGGAGGACCTGTGGCTCTGCCAACCAAGTGGTGAAAGCTTAACCACCTGAAGTGGTCATTTCTACCCTGCTTCGACCACAAGAAGCTCATGTGGTTTCATTGGTCTTTTTTTTTCTTCTTTGAAGGGTGTCGACTGCACATCTCTCTGACCTGTGTGATGAAGAAGGGGAAACGGGGGGATGTTGGTGTGTGTAATGTCCGCCGTGCAGCTTTTAGAGGTAGTACGTTATGGACGTGTAGCTCAGGTCATACAATGTCAACATGCAGTAAACATTAATATCTTTCTGTGTCCAGATTCATTGTGGTTCGGGTCAGATGCCGAGATAGCCTCTATTAGTTTTATATGTAGCCCAGGTGTTGTACGATGCTGCTCATAACTTTACTTTAACTCCAAGTATCGCAGTAACTTGTTATTGTTATTAACATAACATAACAATGTAATCACATCAGGACTATGAATGATGTTGCCCAAGGGCGTCCCTGGTTTCAGCTTTGGAGGGGACGCACAAGGCATTTTAGCACAAAGTTTAGTTTTAGGGTTTGGTTTTAGGGTTAGGGTTTCCAATTAGGGTTAGGATTTCATATTAGGGTTAGCGTTAGGGTTAGGTTATGGGATAAAAACTGATTCTGGTAGGGTAAGGGGTTTGGGTAGACTAAAACAGACTAAAACACAGTGTGGAGATAGGTCTGGCTATGAGATACTAAACAGTGTGGAGAACACACGCACGGGCACAGACACGCGCACGCGCGCGCACACATGCACATGCACACGCACACACACACACACACACACACACACACACACACACACACACACACACACACACACACACACACACACACACACACACACACACACACACACGAGAACCAGACCCACCCTGGCGCTAAGAAAACCAGACCATATAATTCATCATGAGCTCACCTCCCCACGAACGTCAACAAGCAGGAGCACTCTGGTCTTGGTGGGAAGACATTGTTGTGTAAAAAACTTGTAGGCAATTCTCAGTTTTATTGTCCACAAAGTTTCCCACAAACTCCGTCCTGACGCAACTCACATTGATCCAAAAGACCAAAGTGCTGTATGGCTATGGTTTACATTGGTGGTGCGAGCCCTGATAAATGCTGTTAGGCAGAATCGATACAGCGTAAAATAATGTTGACAAATGAATGATATTGGTAATGGATTAGTGGAGCCAGGAGGGATGCTACAATGGTTTAATCACCTAGACCGGGTGAACCAGATGTACTGAACCAGGTGTACTGAACCAGATGTACTGAACCAGGTGTAGTAAACCAGGTGTACTGAACCAGATGTAGTAAACCAGGTGTACTGAGCCAGGCGTAGGGCCACCAGCTGTGAGAACATATTAAACAAACAAAAATGATTCTGATGACACAAAAAAAAAACTAAAAGACTACATACGCACAAACACACACACCCATACACACATACGCACACACACATACATAATCACACACACACACACACACACACACACACACACACACCAAAGATAAGATGTTGCGGTACTTCTTGTTTTGTATGAAATGAAGACGCTGGGTGAGGAAACATCCTGTGAGATCCACAAGATATACTCGAAATACAAGTCTGTGAACCAAGTTGCTACTGACAGCAAACGCCCAAAACCCTCTTGCTGCAGATCTGAAATTCATAGTTTGTGTTTGTCTCTCACTGTGTTGGCCTAGAGAGATATTTAAACATAAAAAAGAAATGAAGAGTACATAAAGGGAGAAATCAGTTTGTGAAATCCACAATAATGTCCATGGTGTTTTAGCTGAGACATGTCTATGTAGTCTTTATATGTGTACACTGAGCAGCTGTTAATGATAACATTAGCAAAACAATAATGTTCATGACATGACACTGACAATGACACTCACATCACTAAAGAGCTTTGTGTGTAGTTCAAGTGGAGGCAGTGTGTGTGAGGTCTTCTTAAGAATATGCTCTTCTGTGCAGGACGTCGTAGCGTCGCCTGACCGGGTGTGATTAACAGCAGGGTTGGCAGACAGACAGCGGTAAGAGTAGTGGAGACCTAGCCTGTCCACAGTCAGAGGGAGAGAGAGCTGGGTACTGGTCTGGTTCTCAAGGTCCTCTCCTTTATACCAGGAGAGAGTCGCTCCACTCTGTTTGTCCACAACACACAGCAGGGTGCAGCCCTCGCTGCTCACAGACGTTACGTTGACACCGGGCTCTGGGACGGCGTCTGCTCACAGAAGACCATAAAGTCAGCTTAAGGTCAGCAGTGAGACCTTCTGATCTCTGAGGTCACATTTCAGTTTCTTGCTGAAGATCAGTTTGGCCACGTGAACTAAAACCTAAAAATATAAAAAGTTCACAGACACAACTGTTGCCTGCAGCCTCCACCACATCCTCTACGAACAGATCAGCCCCCACCACATCCTCTAATAACAGATCAGCCCCCACCACATCCTCTAATAACAGATCAGCCCCCACCACATCCTCTAACAATGCTATCGATCAATCATTTGACGCACGCACATCCTACAGGTGTTTCATTACATGACTTCAGTTTGTAAAATGCAGCATAGTCGAATTATCTTGTATCTAATCTCACTGCAATTATTGTATAGGCCTTGTTGTGAGAGGCGGTTTCAAAGCGATGATGATGGAAAAAAATGAAACCCCTACTCACGCGTGTTCGTTAATGAAGCGATAGAAGAAGTGGTTTATCTTGAAGAAATAATCAGTTTTATTGTTAACACCAGTATAATGTGCAGAGTTTTACAGATATATCTGGGTCCCACTACGTTTCCCTGACCGAACAACAAAGTATGTGTGTGTCAGTTCGCGAAGTCTGAGCACACATGTCTCTATCTCAGGCTGTTATATACACACATATTGCAACCGTCATCACAAAAGGCTGGCTGTCTACGTTTCCCCATGTCATCCTCGTATTATCTGACTCCCACTGTTCTTTACATGTTCAAAGACAAGCCTGCCTGTTCTTTACTATCATATGTTTATCACCATGTATTCTGCACATGTCACCAACAATGTACTCGTTCTGATCATGTGGAGTTGCTTTTATAATTATATGCCTCTGCTTATATCTCATGATTCTGTCTTACTTCAGCAGAAAGGCCCCGAGGTTAGTGATTCATTGGTCATCTAACATACAGAAATCTGTGCGTAAACCATGCGTACGCATGGTTTACGCACAGATTTCTGCGTACGCAACTTTGATAAATGAGTGCCCTGGGTCCTACAGTGACTGTAGCGGGTGGAAGCGCATCTTGAAGATAAAGATGGGCAACTACTGCACCGTGCTGAAGATGCATGGGTGCCCAGGTTCCCCTGCTATCATGGTTCCTATCTCAGCTGGACAGACACTCCAACCGCCTTCTCAGTGCTTTCAAAACCAAAGGAGGAGCCATGGGACAGAAGATCAGTGGGACAATACAGATTTTGGACCAGGTACAGCATTATTGTGAATGGGTACAATATCAATATAGTCATTCATTGGCACTAAGAACCTAAGCTGTTAAATTTACATTCCACATTTGAATATTCTTAGAATAGGGAATTTAGACAGAGGAATGTGTTTTTTCAGAGCCAATTCGTTGTGAGGAAGTCATATGGCCACAGAATGAGCTGCTCTGTCATCCAGTGTGCAAACTGCATATTAATCTAGGGTGAGAGATACTGCTCATGTTATGTGTTTTTTGCTGATGATGGTATTAACGGTTAGCCTTGTAAAGCTTTCCCTTTTATATGGTTAAAGCCTTAAATGTTTTTGAGAAGGAGCTTTTATCCTTGTTCATACCACGGCCCAGGTGAATACTCGATTCTGATTGGCTGGAGAGGTATGCATTATTTTTCGATACATCCACGGCCATGACGCAAGCAGCCTCATCACCTCATTGAAATTAATGCGCTGAACGAAATGTTAGTAACTGTCAACTTGGACCGGACTCGGGGGACTATGTTTAGAAAGCTTCCCCGTTGCCATGTCGTTACTAAGGTCGTCTCTATTTACTGGAGTAATGAGGTAACGTTGCCATGTCGTTACTAAGGTCGTCTCTATTTACTGGAGTAATAAGGTAACGTTGCCATGTCGTTACTAAGATCGTCTCTATTTACTGGAGTAATAAGGTAACGTTGCCATGTCGTTACTAAGGTCGTCTCTATTTACTGGAGTAATAAGGTAACGTTGCCATGTTGTTACTAAGATCGTCTCTATTTACTGGAGTAATGAGGTAACGTTGCCATGTCGTTACTAAGGTCGTCTCTATTTACTGGAGTAATGAGGTAACGTTGCCATGTCGTTACTAAGGTCGTCTCTATTTACTGGAGTAATGTTAACGTTGCCATGTCGTTACTAAGGTTGTCTCTATTTACTGGAGTAATAAGGTAACGTTCAGTCGTTACTAAGGTCGTCTTTATTTACTGGAGTAATAAGGTAACGTTGCCATGTCGTTACTAAGATCGTCTTTATTTACTGGAGTAATAAGGTAACGTTGCCATGTCGTTACTAAGATCGTCTCTATGTACCGGAGTAATAAGGTAACGTTGCCATGTCGTTACTAAATCGTCTCTATAGAGCGTAACAGTGACCGCCCCCCTTTTTAACAGCTCCGGTGCCGGAAGTAAATTTCCCATGCATTTATCTCGTCCACTTTTCGTATAATCCTTATAAAAAGAGTATTAAGACTTGAACCAAGCCGATCGTTCGTTATGGTAGTCGTGACCATATTATGTTTGATTCGGGATGAGTAGTTCCTCACTCGGTCAACAAAATAAAGTACCTTTGGCTTTTCTTCCGTTTTCCAAATTCTTTTTATGCCCGAATCAAACATAATATGGTCACGACTACCATAACGAACGATTGGCTTGGTTAAAGGCTTAATACTCTTTTTATAAGGATTCTACGAAAAGTGGACGAGATAAATGCATGGGAAATTTACTTCCGGCACCGGAGCTGTTAAAAAGGGGGCGGTCACTGTTACGCTCTATTTACTGGAGTAATAAGGTAACGTTGCCAGCTGACATTAGGCATTAGTCAGACCCAGGCATTAGTCAGATCCATATATTTCTCCGGTCATTTGCGGTTTGTTTACAGGCACACAAAGTAGTGTGATCTAAAAGTTGTACTTTTGAGCCAGAATTACACCAAAATATGAATCAACACCGTTATATTTTTATTGATTCATAAGTGGCCATGGTAAGCGGGATAATAACTGTCTTGTTTGTGCATTATTTTTTGATGCACACCTCGTTGTGGATTATCCCTTATGTGATAGGCCTACTCACAAAATAAGTGTTTTGTTGAGATTATTACTTTCTGTTTCCTTTCCTTTTTATTGCAATCGTATTTTATTTCATTCTGACTACTAATGAGAGATTACAGAGAAGCACACAATCACGGGCTGTTTCATAAAACGGACACTTGGTGGCAGCACCCACCAGCAGCTGGGACCCTTTAGCGATGCGCCGAGGAAGGTGAGCTCATAATCCGAAGAACGAATGGAGAATGAGCAACTAGTGCCCTGCGTCGCTAATTGCTGTCTGTGTTTCCAATATTTCCAGGTTAGTTACTCACCTTTTATGTAACTACAGATGTGTAAGTGTGTAAACATTTAAATCGGATGTAAGTTGCACGTAACTGGCGGCCGACGTTCGCATCAATTGTGTACTTTTGTTTGTTCCGTGCAGCTCCTGAGCACGTGCGAGTTATTTCGGCGTGCAGTGGCGGTCCTAGCAATTTGGGGGCCTAAGGCGAATATAGCATAGATCAATAGATCAGTAACCCCCGGGGGGGGGGGGGGGGTGCTGCGCGATCGTAATCCACCCCGGACCTACTTGACGGGGGGGGGGCGATTACCGGCTATACAGCTGGGACCGACGACCGACGCGGGTTGGGGGGCCCCTGCTGATTGGGGGCCTAAGGCAATCGCCTAGTTCGCCTTAATGGTAGGACCGCTTCTGTCGGTGTGTGTGTGGAAAGTCGCTGTGTGAGCTAATGCTAATGTACACGTTAAGACCGGCTGCGGCCTTGTTTAAGGGCGCACACGTTAATATTAGACTGATACGGTTTCAGTTCATAGGATTTTGCGCGAGTTACAGGGGCGATTCTAGGGTCAGAGCTTTAGGGGTGCTGAGCACCCAATGAGCCCCACTGCCACCACCCACCCTTTTTTCACACAAAAACAAAAAATATGTCTATTGAAAAATAACTATCATTTTAACATTGGTTCAACTAACTTCTTTTTTTCTTTTTTTGGAGCCCTTTCCAGAACACCAGCTTTATTGTGACAGTTCACACAGACAGCCCCCTGTAACAAACACAAAACCTTCTTCACTCAGCTGGTTTTCCTGACCGTTAACTCCATGTGCCTCCTTTTGTATCAACAGTCATTAGATTAGATTCAACTTTATTGTCATTGAACAAAGTAACAGGTACTTAGAGATAGCTGGTTTATATTGTGTTACTTTAGCTTAACACTTTTCAGAAAAAAAAGAAAAAGAAGATAGGTCATTATGGACTGTCCCTAGTCTCTCACCTGAATCTGTCTTTTTTCTTTTAAAGAACTGTCGTATGTCCATTGCTCACTGGCAGGCCACACACACACACACACACACACACACACACACACACACACACACACACACACACACACACACACACACACAGAGTAATGCTAGGAGTTAGTATATACTATGCCCGCATGAATGTGATGTGATTATTATTGTTGCAAAGCCTGGTTCAGGTTAAATCCTCTGTAAAACATGAACGAATACAGCAAACATTTAACTTTATTTTATTGTCTGGTTTGATAGTCAGACAACTGAAAAATAAAATAAAAAGATAAATGCTATAAAAGATAAAAAGATATAAATCTATGAATAAATAACAATTAATTTTAAAAGCCACAGTGAGAGTTTTCACACATACTGGTGGTATACAGTGATATGTCGTTTCGTTTTTCAGCTCGTACACACGTTTGTTTTCACCAAAGATAATAGAGCGGAGCAAGATGGATCACTGGCGTTGACACCAATGAGGTACGCTCTCGAACTCTATGGGCGCCATTTTAGTAAGCTCCCGGAACCCGGAAGTCCGACAGGTGTGCTGCAGGCAGCAGGCGGAGGCTGGCGTTCACCGTCGTGGGAAAATGCCCTGTATCTTTTAAATACAAATGTGTCCACAGTCATGGTGACTAGATATGTTTGTCCCTATAAAACAATAATAAAAAGTGGCTATAATAATAAAAAGCTTTGTGTGGATCGCGACCAAGACGAAAGCATGGGTATTTCTTTTTTAGTTCATCCGTGAGCTTGCATTTACGTTTCGGCTTAGCTGCAGAGATGCCGCCGGTACCTGCGCTCTCTTTGATAAACAAGGAAGCTGCTCGCCCACTGAGGTGCAGTGGAGGAGGTCCATCCCACGAGTCCTTCAAACAGCCAGATGGCTTTGCTGTGAGTGGCAGTGAGTAGGGGGAGTTACCTGCATACGGTCTGACTGTAGAGTGCCGTCATTGGTCGATAGCCTTTTCTGTGAGCTTTTAATTGGTCAGTCTGCCCCTCAGTGGGCGAGCAGCTTCCTTGTTTATCAAAGAGAGCGCAGGTACCGGCGCCATCTCTGCAGCTAAGCCGAAACGTAAATGCAAGCTCACGGATGAACTAAAAAAGAAATACCCACAGGGCTCCAGACTAACTTTGTCAAAGGTAGCACTGGTGCCACTTAGCTTTTCATTTAGTAGCACCAAAGCAAATTAGGTAGCACCATATTTTTCTAGCGTGTTATTAATACATGACCTTATGTTGATGAAAGATTGACAATGACCCAAACTTGATATTTGCAAAATATTTTAATCTGAATTTCAACATTCCGAACATTCTGAACATTCATCTTACAACGGTAACTTAAAGTACACTGAACTTGAACTAACAGCAGCATTCATTTCGTCCTGGCTGCAATTCATCTCATTCTAGGGGCCAGCTCATATAGTTAGGCCTCCTGCTCCTCTTTCCCTGGGAGAACCACTGCTTCACATCCTGCCTGGCATCATAGTCCTCCAGTTGTGGCCCCTCAACACTAATACGTATTAGGTCCTCAACAGTGTCAGTATGCAGGCTTGCTCTAACATCTGACTTGATTCTGTTTACTGACGCGAAGCCTCTTTCACAGACTGCTGAAGATATTGGGAGCACCAGCATGATCTTGACCAGGTGTAGGATATTCTGCAAAAGACGAAGTATAGTGATCAAACCAACTTACCAAATCACCAAGTCAACAGTGACAATGATCATGTCATTTTTTATACTACAAATAACAGAGCCTACCGCAAAGTCTGAGCAGTAGGGCTCTTTTGTCGTCATGACTTGCCACAGTCCAAGATAGTTTTTGTCTTTGAATGACGTGTTTATCGTCATTTTCATCAGTTGGAACTCCTCTTTGGCTTTTTCTTTGCTGCAGCCATTCCTGGCATGAGATGGAAGAATGGCAGGGACAAGGTCTGTATCAACATGATTTCATTTATTGTATCAACATAAATATGATAGCACACAAAAAACTTACCTGTCCAGGACAGTGGAGAAGTGTTGTAGGAGAAAGTTCACCTCTTCCACACCATGGTTCAGGAGCTCCAGCCTATTATCTGGCCAAGAGTCATGGCTGAAGACATTGAAACACTTCACTGCCTTGGCTGCTGGTATATCCTTTGTGTTCTCTTCTATCAGAAAAAGACAGACGGAAAAAGGTTAGGCCTCAAAAGTGCTCGAAACATGTCATTGTGCTTATAATATAATGCTAAAATACAACAACTCACCAGGCTGCTAAATCTATTCTTCAGGTGTTTCACTGTGGACTCTCAGGTCAGCACAATGGCTCTTTGCAGTCTGGGAGCACACTGGCTGATTGGTTGACCTTCTGCCAGCTCTGCAGCTTCACCTTTAGAAAGGGTGACTTCCTGTGAAGCATGCAAAATTAAAATGCTATGTACATCTTATTAACATGAAATAAACATTTGATTTTATATACAGTATATAATGTGTACCTGATACTTGAACGTCCCAGTCCCAGGTTCTCCTCCTCTCTGTTGGCGCTGCTTCTTCATGGCTGCCAGGAACTCAGACAGCTTACCATCAGGTTTGGGGCTGGCTGCCATAGCTTCTATGGTAGCCAGAAGAGATTCGATGCCACTAACAGCCTGGGAAGACAGTTGTATTCTTAATATAAGAAACATGTTAAGGGGAATATAAAAGTAATCCCCTGGCCCTCCTTTTTCTCTCTTCTTTACCTGAGGTAGGATTACATCATTTTTTTGGAGCTGCAGGCTGAAGTTGCTGATGGAAGAGAAAAGGTCTGACAGGAAGTGGCAGAATGCCACAAATGTCCCAACCTCCATGCTGACTTTGACCTGCAATTATATCAGTGTAGTTCTCATTCTCAACTCATACAGCACCAAAGTTAAATTGTTTTCAATAATTGATTTATACTGTCAACACAAAACATTGAGATAAGATAATACTAACCTTCTTTGCTCTGCCAGCTATCTCTGCATTGGCCGAGGCACCTGCCAGATGGTCCATGTGCATATACACAGCTGTAAACTGGCCAGAGGAATTGCCATTCTTCCCTGGTTTTAGGAAGGTGCTCAAACTCCGGGACACATGGGGCAGCCACCTGGTCCCTTTCACTCCACTCACTGGGCACTCCGATTTCAGCTCCCAGTGCTTTGAGTTCCCTCATTGATTTGGGGCTTAAGTGGTATGTTTTCCAGATGAGGTTCAACAGGTCATACACTTGCCCAATCATGGGCTGGATTATTATGGCTGGATTAAGTTTTTTCTCTTTTCTCCGAGTCCTTTTGTTACTTTTTTTACTCTTTGTAACGGAGTACTCTGCCAACGGCAATGGTGGAGGCATTGTTTACACGCGAGAACAGCTGTTTGCATTGTGCAAGCCTGTGGTGCTATTGCCTGAGGATAGACCGGTGATCCCGAAGGAGCTTCTACGGAGGAGACGGAGGGGCTGCAGGTCGGGAGTTAAAAGGAGAGAAAAGAAGAGAAGATTTAAGCCAGCGGCACCGGCGGTCATAATGGGCAACGTAAGATCACTCGGAAATAAGACGGACGAACTTGCTGCGCTAGTGCAGACCCAGAGGGAATACCGTGAGTGTAGCATTTTTTGCTTCACTGAAACTTGGCTACACTCGCGTATCCTGGACAGCAGCGTGGAGATTCCTGGCTTCAGTCTGGTTAGGGGAGTCAGAGACTTTGAAAAGAGTCGAAAGAAGAAAGGTGGGGGGCTTGCTGTTTATGTGAGTGAGAGGTGGTGCAACCCCGGTCATGTCCAAGTGAAGGAAAGTCTCTGTACACCTGATATCGAACTGCTAGCTGTGGGATTGCGACCGTACTATTTGCCGAGAGAATTTACCTGCGCCATTGTGATTACTGTTTACATACCCCCGTCAGTTGATGCAAGGGCTGCGTGCTGCCAAGCTGCAGACAGAACACCCTGATGCTTTCATGGTCATCACAGGCGATTTTAATCATGCTGCAAGCAATAACATTTTAAATAACTTTCACCAGTATGTCGACTGCCCCACCAGAGACAATAAGACGCTTGATCTCCTGTATGCAAATGCAGGGGAGGCATACATCGCCACTGCCCTTCCCCCCCTTGGCAGGTCAGACTAGGGATGTCCCGATCCGATATTTGGATCGGATCGGCCGCCGATATTAGCATAAAAATGCATATCGATATCGGATCGGCCTGCACGGGAAAATCCCGATCCGGACTCCCGATCCAGTTTGTTTTCAAAACTCCGGTCCGTGTTTTCGAGCGCACCAATGTAGGTAATCCATTCCAGTTTTTTTCAGCTTTTCCACCTAGCGCACACCTAAGCTGTGTCCCAATTCACGGGATGCATGCTTCGAAGTCCGCATCAACCGTTGTTAAATGAGACGGTCTAGCCAGAGAATGTCTAATAATAATAAATACATTAATAATGTCTAATAAACCCGTCTAATCCGTAGACGGGCTCTGGTCTAGCCTTCGAAGCATTTCCTGGTTGCGTCACCACAGCCGCGTCACCAGCCGTCAGTTGGTAGTAACCGTAGTAACATAGTTGCCGTCAGTTGAAAAACAGACGGAAGGGTTGTAATAAAGCAAAAAATTATCATAATAATGATAATAGTGAAGTATAACATATAATAGTGATAATCATAAACGTAGCTCTTTATTCAATCCAATCGTTTAACTGAGTTTGCAGTTTTACAGTCTGGAAATAAAGCGGGGATAATAAAAGTAATACAATATAAGTAATGAGTAGAAGTATAACTCGTAGTAAGTAAAAGTAATTAAATATAAACCCAATACTTAATAATAACAGTTATTAATAACTGACAGTTATTTGGGTTGTTATAGCCAATTCAGTGTGTGTGTGGGGTAATTTGACTGTTTTCTACTCAGGTTTTGTGTGTGTTGCTTTTATATATAATGTTATATTGTTTACAATATTGTTTGCACTGTTGGCTTTTTAAGCCTTGGTTTACACTCTTGTTGTTCAAGAGCAGAGCACTGATGCCAATTCAGTGTGTGTGTGGTAATTTGACTATTATTTTGTCTATTTTGTGTTTATTTAACCCTGAATAAACAGGTCAGCTTCTCATTACCAACTATTGTGGATTATTCAAACTAACCTAATTAAGTTGGCTAGTTGTTCTTAAGAGTAAAACCCTTTTCAACATGAGTAGTACAACAAAATAAGTAAATATCTTTAATCTTTAATACATGCTTGGATCGGCCGGTATCGGTATCGGCCGATGCTAAAAGCTACAATATCGGTATCGGATCGGAAGTGCAAAAAGCTGGATCGGGACATCCCTAGGTCAGACCACAACCTAGTCATGTTGACTCCCAAGTATGTCCCCCTGGTTAAAAGACAGCCGTTACACACCAGGACAGTGAGGAGGTGGTCACAGGAGTCTGCTGTGGCACTGCAGGACTGCTTTGAGCTAACTGACTGGGGTGTACTCTACGAGCCACATGGGTAAGACATCGACTCAGTGACTGACTGCATCACAGAATACATCAGATTCTGTGAGGATACTGTTGTCCCAACACGGACTATGCGTTGCTTCCCCAACAACAAGCCCTGGATTACCAGTGACCTGAAGGCTCTCCTGAACAAAAAAAAGAGGGCTTTTAGGACTGGTGACAGGGAGGAGCTGAGGAAAGTACAGTGTGAGGTCAGGGATATGCTGAGGATCTGTAAGGACAGCTACAGGAGGAAGCTTGAGGCCAAACTACAGCAGAACAATGTGAGAGATGTGTGGAGGGGGATGAAAACGATCACTGGGATGAATGGGGGGGTCAGGCAGACGTCGGGGGGCATGGACAGGGCAAACCAGTTGAACCAGTTTTTCAATAGGTTTAGCTCTCCCCCTGCTACCATGTCGACACCTCCAACCCCCCACACACTCACACTTCCTCAAACGACCCAATCCTCCCCCCAGCTTTCTCCGGCACACCTCTCCTCCCCCCCCTCCACTACCGAAGGCATCAGAAACCCCCATTTGATGGAGTCACCCCAAACCCCCCACACACTCACAATGTCCCCAATGGCCTTACCCCCTCCCCAGGAATCTCCTTCACACCTTTCCTCCCCCTCCTCCTCAACCATAGGCAATGTTAACCCCCACGTGATGGTGACTACAGGTCAGGTTAGGAGGCAGCTGATGAGACTACATCAGCGGAAGGCTGCAGGCCCTGATGGCATCACACCCAGGCTACTGAAGACCTGTGCTAACCAGCTGTCTCCTGTACTTGGATACCTGTTTAACCTGAGCCTGATGCTGGAGAGAGTCCCGTTGCCATGGAAAACATCCCACTTGGTACCAATCCCTAAGAAGTCGAGACCATCTGAGCCAGCTGACTACAGACCTGTCGCCCTCACATCTCATGTGATGGGTTCTGGAGAGACTGGTCTTGGCTCAGGTGAGGCCACAGGTGGAGGTGTTTCTGGACCCTCTGCAATTTGCCTACCAGCCCCTTTTAGGAGTAGATGATGCTGTTACCTACCTCCTGCAGCGGGCCCATATGCACCTGGATGGTGGGGGAGACACTGTGAGAATGACTTTCTTCGATTTCTCCAGTGCTTTCAACACCATCAAACCTCTGCTAATGGGTGAGAAGCTGCGGGGGATGGGCGTCAATGGCGGATTGATCACCTGGGTCATTGACTACCTGACCGGCAGACCGCAGGTTGTCCGTTTGGGCAGTGTCCTGTCGGATATGGTGGTCAGTGATGTGGGTGCTCTGCAGGGGACTGTGCTCTCTCCCTTCCTCTTCACCTTGTACACCACTGATTTTCAGTACAACTTTGAGTCATGCCACCTGCAGAAGTTTTCGGATGACTCAGCTGTTGTTGGCTGTATAGGGGGAGGGGAGGAGGGGGAGTACAGGACACTGGTGGACAACTGTGTAGAGTGGTCTGAGTGCAACCATCTGAGGCTGAATGTCAGCAAGACCAGAGGAATGGTGATTGACTTCAGGAGGAAGAAGTTGCCTTCGCAGCCGGTACGAATCAGAGGGGAGGTGGTGGAGGAGGTGGAGGATTACAAGTACCTGGGAGTGGTCATCGGTAATAGATTGGACTGGAAAGCAAATTCTGAGGCAGTGTATAAGAAGGGAATGAGCAGGCTGTACTTCCTAAGGAAACTGAGATCCTTCAATGTCTGTTCTAAGATGTTGGAGCTTTTCTACCAGTCTGCTGTTGCCAGCACCATCTTCTTTGCTGTTGTGTGTTGGGGTTCCAGTATCCGAGCCAGTGACTCAAACAGACTGAACAAGATCATCAGGAAGGCTGGCTCGGTACTGGGTTTCAAACTGGTCTCCCTTGAGTCTGTGATGGAGAGGAGGATGCTGAACAAACTTTTAACAATCATGGACAATGATCAGCACCCTCTCTACCAGACTGTTGACAGACAGCGGAGCATCTTCTCTCACAGACTGCTTCAGCTCCGCTGTCGTAGGGACAGATACAGGAAATCCTTCCTGCCACATGCCATCACACTGTTCAACAACAGCAATAAACTCAGGTCTTACACATGACTTACTCAATGTCCCCATGTGGGTTTAAATACGTAACTGTACTTGTTTTAGCCTTCATTTATTTCTTAGTTATTTATTCTTTACATTGAATATTGCACCTTATGCTTGACTGCTGACCTTACCCGTTTTGTGCACCTATAGGTTTCACATTGCACATTGTACATATTGTATATTGTATATAGTCTTCTGTGTATTGTAAATTATAGATAACTTTTTTATCCTTTTTATTTTATCCTTATTGCATTTATTATTTAGTGTCTTGTGTCTACTTGTAATGTTATGCTGGCTGCTACATTTAAATTTCCCAGCTTGGGATCAATAAAGTACATATCTATCTATCTATCTATCTATCTATCTATGGAGACCTCTCTTTGCACACTCAACATCCCTAGCTCCAATCTTTACAGAAAATAGATATATTTGTTTTAAAATATAATTACACTTTGGAGAATGAATATGTATATGGCAGATATGGTAAAAAGAAACCTACCTGTGTGGCATGCAGTGGAATGGGACAATGAAGGACCCAATCTCTGCTTGAAGGAGGGCTATCACTCCACCTCTGTGTCCCAGATTGACAGCTGCACCGTCTGCACCCATGGCTACAATTTTTTCCATCCAGTTCTCACATTTTGGACCAAGGCTAGCAAAGGCTTTCTTGGCTGCAGCATAAACGCCTTAAAGTAAGCACATAACATATTTATATTTTCTCTCACTCACTCACTCACTCACACACACACACACACACACACACACACACACACACACGTGATTCTGTGTTTTTATAAGATACCTGGGCATGATGGCATTAAATAATAATTTAATTCTAAAGGAAATTATAATTAACCTATAGAGAATTTTTCCATATAGTTATTATCATTTGGCTATATGAAACAGAAATGAGACACACTCCTTACCTTCTGCATGGGCATGTTCAACCTCAATATGGCCAATAAGAATATTGCACGGTTTTCCATCTTCAACGATACGGGCATATACTGTATAATCTCGCACTCTTTGGTGGATTTGTCAGTGGAACCGTCAAGCATGAACGAGAGGTAGGGGGCTGCGACTTTGTCAGCGGTCTTTCCCTTGAGTGTGTCTGCTATAACTCCCACAAATTGTGCACACACAGTGTCGTTGGAATATGTGGGGTTGACGTTCAGTCCGTTCTTCATTAGTATGATCTGTGATTTGAATTTTGTGAACGGGAGTTCCTCTTTAGCGATGTTGTAAGCGGTGTTAAACTTGATGATCATTTCTTCATTCTCCGCCGAGCTATTGGTCTCATCTATCCGATTAAATGAGGTGGGGAGGGACTGGGAGCTTCGTGTGATGCAGCGGTCCCTGCACGTCTTGTGCTTTTGGCTTTCATTGTG
Organism: Merluccius polli; assembly: GCA_030340625.1. NCBI lineage: Eukaryota > Metazoa > Chordata > Actinopteri > Gadiformes > Merlucciidae > Merluccius > Merluccius polli. Next base: position 108,553 of record JAOPHQ010005428.1, read on the forward strand.
TAATTTTAATGACTGAACTTTGAATTGTGTAGACCCGTTTACAAAATGTGTTCTGCCTGCAACGGACGGGCTATATGTCCTGCAGTACACACACACCATGGTTTGTCCCTCATAACGCAACCACGGGAACTGCGCCAGCCATTGTTGTTGAAAACAATACTTTTTTTTTTCTCCCCACTGCCCCGGCCTCTTTCGCCAACCTGTCACTGTCCTCTTCAGAAGAACAATCTGAGATTCTTCTTGCTTCCTCTGCTAACCCTTCTCCAGCACCAACAGCAGCCTCATTTGTTTCCTCCTCCGACACATTTTTCCTCTTAAAATAATCTATTATCGATCGCTTCATATCTGCTTTGTTTTTTAAATTTTTACATTTTGCGCGGTCATTCAGTGAGCGCGCTGCGTGTACGCGCGCGCGCACGACTGTGCACGTAACGTGTGCATACAGACAGGCAGGCAGAGATGGGGAGCGAGAGAGAGGAGAGATAGGACTCGCAGGAATGAGCCAGAAAGTAATATTTTATTATCAACCACAACCATTAATGCACCAACACAGCCGCGGGAGTGGGGTGAGAAAGAAAAAAAAACTTCTTTTTTTTCTCACTCGTCCTCCTGCAAGTGGCTCCGGAGCGACCTCATTAAATTTTAACTCGCACCTTAAGAAATTAGGTCGCACTCTGGAGCCCTGAATACCCATGCTTTCGTCTTGGTCGTGTTGAGAATAAATAATAACATATGTATCAGCAGGCTGTAATATCTACACATAGCCACAAAGGAGTAGAAATAAATATACAAGTTGTATTAACTGCACCTCAACACTAGGTGGCGGCATACATAATACACTGGGGGCGGGTGCTCAACACTAGTCATTATGCGTCATAGAGGCCACGCCTCCTGCCCAGAGACTACCAGGCAAAACATCCGGGGGAAGGGAGAAACCCCCAGGCAGCGCATCGGGACGGATGTCCAGCTAGGGGGGAGCTCCACGCGTGAACTATACATACCCCTCCTTCTGCTTCATAGATTAATATAACTAAAGCTAAACAAATAAAGTGTTAAAGAGAGTTAAAGAGTTAAAGCGTTCCTGTGTCGGGGCCTTCTTCCTCAATGAACACACCACAGTCGCGATCCACACAAAGCTTTTTATTATTATAGCCACTTTTTATTATTGTTTTATAGGGACAAACATATCTAGTCACCATGACTGTGGACACATTTGTATTTAAAAGATACAGGGCATTTTCCCACGACGGTGAACGCCAGCCTCCGCCTGCTGCCTGCAGCACTCCTGTCAGACTTCCGGGTTCCGGGAGCTTACTAAAATGGCGCCCATAGAGTTCGAGAGCGTACCTCATTGGTGTCAACGCCAGTGATCCATCAAGCTCCGCTCTATTATCTTTGGTTTTCACTCTGGTCCAAACGCCGCACCACTGGCAGGGCTTCATGTTTCCACGACGACGGACCAGAAAAGACGCGCGTGACGTCATGTTGACATGACTCCCGATTGTTAAAATGAGTCTCAAAGTAACGATAAACTTTAAAGGGGCACTTGGCAACTTTTTCAACGTAATAAACCCGTCTGGAAATCATTTGGATGGTTAAATGGTCTGTTCCGGTGTTAATGGTGACTATCCCCGCTCCCCCCAGCGCCCCCAGGTGGAAAACCAGCCTTGCAACTTCGGGACTACCATCCCGGTAAATTGGAAATGGGAAGTATCGCGAGAAGCGAGAACGAGCGAGAACGAGCGAGAAACAGGAACTGCTTTACGGCAATTCAACATAAACACACACGCCCCCCTCAATAACGGTTAATCACGCCGGCTATACATGTCAACGTTCTATGATACAGTGTATAATGTATTACCAACCTCGGTAGACATCGCGCCACACGAAAAAGTCCGGCAACAAATGCACATGAGCAGCGGTAGAAAGGGGGAGGAGGGTGCCGCAAGTGAGTTTTTTTTACGACAGTGTTGTGTAATATACGTCCCAGACCTCTAGGGGGAGCTCGTTGAGAAAACATGCGACCACAAAAGTGAAAACCAGCGAAGAAATGGCCAGAGTTGCCAAGTTCCCCTTTAACAACAGAGACACACGTACGCACTACACAGGTACTTGTGGCGCTGCTGTTTTTGCTTAATAAATGGACCGCTCCAGTTCGACTGTAGCCGCGCTAATGGCGCTATCGGAGCTAACCGGGCTAACGGAGCTAACTGGTAAACGGTGCCTGGACTCCAGCACTCACCGATATGCTATCGGAATCGGAACAACTCGGTAAAGGGAAAGAAGTGTGAGACACAGCTTTGGAGCACTTACTGAGTTGATTCACAACACTACAACTAAACAGATCTCACTCTGCGTGAGTCGCGCTGGACGCCGGTCGGGCTGCGGAGGGTGCAGAGGAGAAGGAGGGGTGAGAAGAGGATGATACCATTTGCTAAGCGGGGATGTTTTCATTTTCGTCCTTTACATTTTAAACCACAAACTACGGAGTATGTTTTGGACATTATTTAACCTTTTCAAAGACAAACAACATTTTTAGAATAACAACATTTCTTACCCAAGTTTTAGGGGTGCTGAGCCTGTTTTTAGGGGTGCTTCAGCACCCCTAAAAATGGGCTAGCCTCACCCCTGGCCATCAGTCATCTGTTAGTGAGTGAAATGTGCAATGAGAATATCTGTTGGTTGACTGCGCCTGCCTCTGTATGAGACCATTTAGACCTTGGTGTTCTTGGCTAATTTCTGACCAATCAGGGCATCTCTTTACCGATTGTTTTGGGACTTGTGTCTAAAATCCCTCACTATATTAGCCTAGTCCTAACTAGACCTTGGTACTCATTTCATTCATACTAAAGGTCTAGCAATGCTGTAGAGACAAACGATGTCTCACTTGAAGGCGGGTGCTGTTGAAGTTTAAAACCTATTGGCTCTGCCCAGTGCCACTCTGGATCTGCCTTAACCAATCGCTAACGTTTGGTCGTGACATATTTCATGCGCCAGAAACCACGTTGCGCGCAGTATACAAACGGCAGATGCAGTGAGCATAGACATCTTATACATAGACGGAGCATCGAATGCTACTGCCTACTGGCGCTGACGAGATTCGGAGCCGCCATCTTGGAGTGGTGATCCACTCCACTCAGTGTCATTCGTTTGGCAGGAGCAATTAACTGTCAGCGCATTTAATTAATCATACCTCACTGATTTTCACACGTTTTTTTTGTCATACGTGTAGCTATGATAAAGGACACATGTTTTGGCATGTAATACCGTATTTTCACAAAATACAACCAATAGTACGGTAATGTTAAATCTTACTTGTGAGAAGTAATCCTGTGATTTCTATTTTCGACCGTCCGCTCATTTGAGCAGGAATAGCTGAACACCAGCTCGGCATCCTTGTTTTCTTCTCCTGGCCATACGTGTCAACTGTCAATCTATGCTGCTCCCCTCCCCCATCACCACTCCAAGATGGCCACCGAATTTCTCGCGCCACAGCAGCCAATGCTCCGTCTATGTATAAGATGTCTATGGCAGTGAGCATTAGCATTAGCCTGGTTCCGCCCGCCTCCGTACTTACGCTCAATAACTGAAATTCGCGCACGACCTCTACGTCACTGTTCTCAGGCCGCGCCTCCTGTTTGCTGATTGGAACGCAGATTTTGGGGAAAAGAAATCGTTCTAACATAGTAGCATCGCCAGACCTAGTACTGAAGTGAAATTAAATTTGAGCGGAAGTACGTAGGTGGGCGGAGCCAGGCTATCACTATATAGTCCACTATATAGTGATTTATTTTGGACACAGCCTATCTTGCCTGTCAATCACAGGTGGGTGATCGCAACACTTCTTCATGGTGGAGAAATGTAGTGAGGGAGGGGGGATGAAGAGAGAGCAGTTCTTGGGTTGTTTTCAAAATCTTCTGCTCTCTTCTGCTCTTTCTTTCAAAGTCTCAAATCTTACCGACAGCACCTCCAAGTATTGCTGTAGACAGTTGAGCTTAGTTGTTTCTTTTTGCATGCTGTTTGGTATTCATCAGTAAACCTTGTTTTGGATTCTTTGCCAGCATTACTGAGGTGCGTCTTGGGGTGGACTCTATTGAAAAGAGCCAGGAGTCTGTTCAGGTGCAGAAGCCTTATCCCCATCCCGAATATAACAACCACACATGCAACCATGATCTGCAGCTGCTTAAGGTGAGCTGATTACTCTGAATACTACATGGCTACTGAGATCACGTCCAACATATATAAGGAGTGTGTACCCATTGCTGTGACAGTATTAATGGTAAATGTTGCATTGTACTTTCCTTGATGCAGCTCAACCAAGAGGTGAAACAGACCAACACAGTAAAGTATTTGCCTTTGGCCGATGTAATCGAAGACCCTAATGAAGGTACCACATGCCTGGTGGCCGGCTGGGGGTTCTTCGACAATACGAATACAATGTCCGATGTTCTGAAGTCCGCCAAAGTCGATGTTATGGGAAGAGAAACATGCAACTCGTCCACATATTGGAAATCCGATCCTGTCATCACTCCCGACATGGTGTGTGCCAGACCACAAGAAAATAATGAATACCAGGATACCTGTAAGGTATGTCTGATTATTGAAGGTATGGTTATATGATAGATCTATCAGATGACCAATGAATTGGGTCACACTAACCTCGGTGCCTTTCTGCTGAAGTAAGACAGAATCATGAGATATAAGCAGAGGCATATAATTATAAAAGCAACTCCACATGATCAGAACGAGTACATTGTTGGTGACATGTGCAGAAGACATGGTGATAAACATATGATAGTAAAGAACAGGCAGGCTGTCTTTGAACATGTAAAGAACAGTGGGAGTCAGATAATACGAGGATGACATGGGGAAACGTAGACAGCCAGCCTTTTGTGATGACTGTTGCATTGTTTTGTGTATATAACATCCTGAGATAGAGAGATGTGTGCTCAGACTTCGCGAACTGACACACACATACTTTGTTGTTCGGTCAGGGAAATGTAGTCGGACCCAGATATATCTGTAAAACTCTTTTCCATTATACTGGTGTTAACAATAAAACTGATTATTGCTTAAAGCTAAACAACTTCTTCTATCGCTTCATTAACGAACACGCGTGAGTAGGGGTTTCATTTTTTTCCATCATCATCGCTTTGAAACCGCCTTTCACAACATTATCTATGTCAATTATACCGGCGGTAGTTCTGACCGAGTAATGTGATTGGTCAGCTAGACCTATAGAGCGTGATCAAATGAGCATGAGCATTTATTTTGAGAGCGAATTGCCCCACAATAGGACTACATTTTGATTATATATTACATATAAATATAAGCCTAGGGCTTACATATAATATTATATTGCTTCAATATGTTGTATCAGATTCGGTAGGGCTTACTTGCAGATGATTTTACATTTATTAATTTCTTTTTCTCTATAGGGAGACTGTGGGGGGCCGCTGTTTTGCAACTGTGTGCAAGTAGGAGACACTGCTTTTGGTGCCGCGGGTTGCAGACCTCATACGAAACCAGGAGTGTACACCTTTCTTTCCAAACAGCACATTGAGTGGATAAAGGAGACGATGCAGGAACCAGCGTTATCTGAAACATCTGCAACTCAATGATATCACACATACACACACACACACACACAAACACACACGCTCTCTCTCGCTCTGTTTCTTAAACCTGTATTTTATAGCCTAACGTTAACTCACTGTAACTTCCTTTTTTTGCAAGGCTTAACCAGGGACAGGGGTCGCAAATAGCTTAGGCTAGAAACCTTGTATGTAAGACATCTTTATTTTTTTTAACAGTTATGTGTTTTGCATTGTCCCTGACAAATAAACCAAGTGTTTTTTGAATAAAAACTAACAAAATCTATTTCCATATTAATAATTTCCATACAATGGCCCATAAATGGGGTAATGACAGTCGAAGCAGGTTTTGAATATTTAGTCTACTCTGTAAACGTGTCCTCGTGGAAAACCCAGCTTCACACAGGTAAGTAGTTGGAAAGGGCAGTAGTGTCTTTAGGGCCAGTGTGGACAGGTCGGGGTGTTCAGCCTTGATCTGTAACCAAACGATGCCAGGGATGGCGTTGAATTGAACAAACATTTAAGTCCACCGTCATTCCTGAGCTCAATAGACATGTCCTGCTGGATAGATATCGGATAGACCAGGTTGGCAAATGGGTCTTGGATCCATTCTTTAGAGACTCGAAAGTCCTAGTAGGAAAATGGCCTTCAAACTCTCCAGAGAGAGTAGTCAGGTGACCACTGACCAGCTGTGACAACAAGGACACATCCCCATCCTCTCCCAGATACCCTGACAAGCTGTAAAACATGTCCAAGACACCCCTTTCCATTCTTTCCCCCCACATTTAGATTTTTTCTTTCAAGGCGGACACTTTGTCAGCCAGTTTAAAACCTGTGGTCCTTTCTCCGGTTCCGTATCATAGGTCCGACATCCCATTAGTCCGACATCCCATTAGTTCGAAAATGAGCCATTGAGGAGAGATCCCATTAGTCCGACATACCATTAGTCCGAAAAAAAGAAGCCCATTGGTCCGACATCCCATTAGTCCGACGATACACATGTAGAGATGCATGGATGAATGGTAAGGAGGCTTATAGTCCTTAATGACCAAAAATATTGACGCTACTTGTCAGTGTTGAGCTGTTCTCGCTCCTCTGTGTGTGAGTGAATGGATCCGCCTTTTGGATGCCATATCCATACGCCCTTTGTAACGCAATTTAATACGGTACATCTACCTTACCTATACTAGGTTAACCTCAACCTGAACCTAACCCTAACCATAACCAAACCCCTACCCTGGCCTAACCCTAACCGACTCCTAGACCAAACCTAAACATAACCATACCCTAACCCTAGCCTAACCCTAACCCTTATCCTAGGCTAATCCTAACCCATCTCTACTGTGTATGGTCGGACTAATGGGACGTCGGACCAATGGGCCTCTTTTTTTCGAACTAATGGGATGTCGGACTAATGGGATCCCTATTCAGTGATTCATTTTCGGACTAATGGGATGTCGGACTAATGGGATGTCGGACCAATGGTCCGTCCCCCTTTCCCCTGTAGTGATAGGTTCAGCTCCTTCAGCAGGGTGAATACCAGTATATCGGACAGGTATGTGAGCTTGGCTACAACCCTACCTGGAGAATAAGCCAAGGAAAACAACAAGTTCCTTTTAGCATCTTTGGGGCAATTGCTCTGTCGCTAACTTAGCCACTTTTTAGAGTTTAACACGGTTTTAAACTCGTCGGTGACGCAAGAAGTCACGTGACGTCTTAAGCTCCATTGCTGTGTCGTATGTACCTGTGGTTTAACCTGCAGCTGTGTTTTACCTTGATCTCAATTGCTGTGTCTTCAGAGAAATTCACATTAGACACTAGAGGGCGTATTTTGTGCGTGTTAGTCTAGTCTCGAAACGGACATGGTTTTAGAGGAGACTAAACCAGTTTGCAGGATGAAACAAGGCTCCATTATAACCGACACACACAGAATTAGTTTTATTAATTATTATTAGTAGTATTAATAATAATGTATGATACATTTACACTTATTACGCCAGATAGGCCTTCAGTACAATAACAATATTGGACATAGTCGATTTGGAATGAGCAGTGATATTTAACGGCTCACGGGGCTCAGGTCTCGGTCGTGCGTCCGCTCAGCAATAGCATTACGCGCTTCCACTTTCAAGCGCTTCCATAAATTCTTTAAATGTGCCGCTGCTCGGTCTTCTGCTGGAAGATCTACTGTTAAATGTGTTTGAGAGATCGTCCCAAACAGACTTTCTTCGGAGCGTGGTGGTGGTGTCTTTCCTCTTCCACCGTGTCCACAACACCTCGAATGCAGTACAATAAATATAACTTCTGCTCCTCGTTATAGTTCTCTATCCGAGACATGTTCATCCTAACTACCCTCTCCAGGGGTGCAACTACCCAGTGTCAGGGGGGTATGCAGCAACAATTTTGGCGCCCCCCATAAACATTACGTGCTGCGCGATTGTTGACGGGGGCGCCCCCCTGGTGCGGCGCCCCTATGCGCCGCATACAGCGCATACCCACTTTTTGCGCCACTGACCCTCTCTCCTTCTCCGAGAATTTATAGGCGTGGAATTACCCTAATTACTCGCATATTAATTCGTCTTCAATTAATTAATCACGTTTGCATGCACACCAAGAGAAAAAAATGACAAGTAATTGATTGATTGACGTAGGTGAGGCCATTAATCCCAATACTCTATTGGGATTAATGGCGAACAATTCTTACGCATATGATTGCAAAATGCAAAAGCAACCTCCAACTTGCTTTTTTGTGTAATTTAGGGAATTCCTTTCAAATACATCCTATATGTAAGAAACGTATTGCATGTGCTGGATGGTAGCGACGGTGGTGTGGTGGATTAGGATGTGAGCTGAATGCCAGCGACTGGGGTTCATATCTTGCCTGTCCATCATCTTGCCTTTTACCCTCATCTAGATTACCAAACTGGATAATTCCATAACATTAATGAATAAGTATTCCATATGACATAAGAAATATAACTTTTTTAAAAATAAACTACACATACCCACTTCACTTGGGAATCGAACCCAGCACGCAGAATCTGAAGACTGACGCGCTACCGCCACTCTACCACTCATTCACGTATACAGGTGTTTTCTTTTACCTGCAAGTTGATAACTTGCAACTTGACAGTTTGTGTTGGCAAAAAGTTGGGAAACACCACGAACATATTTAGCAGTGTATTTAGGGCAGCTACAACCTTGCGTATCGCAAGGCACCTTTTTGCTTATATGTTCGGCATCACCAACTGTATGCAAATATGTACCCGTGGCAACAAATCGCAGTGAAACACAGACACTGCGCACGGCTTCTTTTTGTAGCATTGCCTTCATAAGGTCCAACAAGGACGACCAAATAGCAAATACCCTCTGATGAGAACCTGTATCTCTCATAAAGGGATCGGATCTGTCCCGAAAGCGGCGCTCAGCTTTAAGAAGCCGATCTAATCGGAAAGTCTGAGCTGAAAACCTCCTCCCGACCAGGTTTGGTTGGCAGCATATGGTGATATAGCAACGCTAAAAGAGAGCGACTTTCGTAGGACAGCTAACCCAGGCTTTGAGCGCAACATACCTCGCTAACCCACTAATCGAGCTTCGTAGTATACCCCCACGCTCCCACTCATCTCCTTCCTCTTCATATTGATCCCTGCTGACAGGGACAGAGAGAATCTCCCTCCGCGGCTCCACGTCATCACCACAATCTCCAACTCGGACTCTGTGAAATGTCTTTTCTTTCCTTTGTTCATGCTTGTGTTACACCCATAGAGTGCAAGCTGACTCAAGGGTTGGCATATTTTAGAAAAGATGTTATTCTGAAAGAATCAATTAAACAAAAAGACAAGTGAGTCGGCCGGTCTTCAGCGGCTTTACTGGTCCCGGTCCACAGTTTATATAGCCGCGGGTGGTCTCGTGCCTTTAATACTTAATAATAATAATAATAATAATAATAATAATAATAATAACAATAATAATAATAATAATAATAATGCTTAAAATTGAATGGGGGGTGTCTGTAAAAATGCCAAATAAAGTCCATACATATAAAATAACACATTTAAGTAAGTGGCAATAATATATAAATATCCTCTGTGCCACACTTGCTTGTTTTATCTGATCGGATAGAGGTGAATCTCAGGTCCAGGGTCTATAGATTTGCATATTTAAATGGGGGCGTGGACAGGGAGGAGTTTGCCACATCTGCACGTGCGCTCAGTTCCACGTTGATCGGGATGTACGAAAGAAACGCGCTTGGATCCATGCGTACGCACACTTTCATACATCTGAAATTATTTGTGCGTACGACATTTTCGGGGTTTTGGCGTACGCCAAAATCCACGCACAAATCCACGCAAGCCTTCGTACATGAGGCCCCTGGTTCATTCAGAATGTGAAATAACTCGTGCAGAGCCCACCACCTAGTGGTGATAATGAGTAATTGCATACTAGTCACATGTATCTCTAGCCTAGAGCTCTAGACACCCCCTAGCGGCAGCAACTTTATTTGGCAGCTAGGTAGGTCCAGAGCTATAGAGAAAACAGAGTTGCGACACTTCCATTGACTCCCGTGGTAAAAAATTTAGGACCTAACTGAAAGCTTGGTAACGGAGGCTAACGTGAGGTAATTAACGTGATAATTTCACTAAAGTCCTTTAACCTTTTGTTGTCAGGTGACATTATGTAAATTTGTTTTGATTGTTAGGTTTTAAAACATTTCCAAAATACTACCACTAATGCTAATACGAATATGCTACTGCTATTACTGCTACTATTACTTAAATGCTAGCTGTTTTACTTCTGCTTCTGCTATAACTATTACTATTACTATAATAATAATAATAATAATGCATTTTATTTATTTTATTCTGAACCGAGAGAGGGCAGTCACAACGTGGAGGACGACATAAGGTCAAACCAGTGGTCCATCTTCTCCAGGAACCATGATGTGGTGAGGTTTGATTCAGGACGCTGCTCCTCCTCTACCAGGTACTTTAAGGCAGCACTTGTCCACTTACTGAAGATGTGCATGGCTCCAAGATGGCCCTGGAGAGGTTGGGAGCCAGCTTTAGTGCCATACCCTCTTGGTAGGACACCAGATCCTGTAAGGGACCAACAGACACCACACTGGACAGTAGGTGCTCTTTGTTCACCACATCTTGTGGAACGGTGATGGTCTGACCATGGACAAGGGCGCTCTTCAAGTTACATTACCAGATGTGGGACATCTGCCATGAAATAGAGCCGCCGGTGTGGCTCTATGGGATGTGGAGTCCAGGGTTTATCACACGTCACCCCAAAAGCTCGCCACATTGCTCTATTGGGGCTCCCCATGTCACTTGTGACGTTAATGACATGAAGCCCTACAGATGATGCTGCCTGGAATTTATGATTTAATAATAATAATAATAATAACTACTATAATTACTCCAGCAAGCAAGAAGACACAAGTGTGAGTTGCTCTGCCATTGTGGCCAGGCAGTGTAACGTTGCCAAACAGCTTTCCTGTCCCCATATGCAGCTCTATGCTTAGGGTGATGGCCATCTCATCCAAGGTTAGCACACAATCCCTCTCCATTTGGCTCATGCTACCAGCCTTTAGCTTCAGCATGTCAAAAACCTCTCCCAACACTCCTGGCTTCAGTCTTACATGCTGCATTCTTCTTTGGACAGTGCGGATGTCTGGCAGAGGGATCTTCATGTTTTGCAGGGTTTTGTATCCTGTTGTGCCCAGGCTCGGACTGGTAATCTGTACAACCGGGCAAATGCCCGGTGGGCCGGTCCACATGTGGGCCGGTGGCCTCGGAATTTATTTATTTATTTTTTTTAATGCCGACATTTTTAAATTATTTACCCCCCGTCAACAATCGCGCAGCACCCCCCCCCCCCCCCCCGTCAACAATCGCGCAGCACCATCCCACCCCCCCCCCCCCCCCCCCCCCCCCGTTAACAATCGCGCAACTCCAAGGCCGGTCCAGGACAAAATTGACAGGGCCGATTTTTGTTCCCAGTCCGCCCCTGATACAGCCTGTATCTGCGTGTCTACCATAAAGTCCGCCGCTCTGCGCCATGGGGCCGCTCGCGTCTTGGCTGCCGCTCCTCCTGGTCGCCCTCGGTGGGTTCTGGTGGGCTCGCGCGCTGCAGGAGCCCGATTCGTTCACCTCCCGCGTCGGAGACGTCCGCGGGTTTGCCGTCGCCGCGCCCTGGGTGTACGTCGACACCGGCGACCACCTGCACCAACTGGACCTCAGCCTGGTGTCGCTCCGCAGCCTGCACCAGAGAGGGACGTACGTCGCTGTACCTGAAAGTTTCGACCGGACTCTGGCGGGACTCCACGCTTTCGGCGTGAAGATCATGGCGCCGATTGTGGACCGCAATGTTTTAATTACGTGCGGCGCAATCATCTGCGGATACTGTGAGCTGCTGGACTTAAGGAACATCACTAGGATAATACACCGGGAGTTTACGGAAGATGCGTCCGTTGGGTTTTTGGTTGACATCAATAATAAAAGTTATCTTTTAACTGCTGCGGAGTTCAGTGATACCGACGTCGGAGTTTGTCCATACAAGCCAACCCATCCGCGAATTCGTCTTTATGGTACAAATGTCGGCACGCCAGAGCTGTTCTCGTTTTTAGACAAAACGAGTAGCCCCGACATTTCTGCCCGTCATCGAGATGTCCAGTTTGTGGATGGCTTTCAAATCGAAAAGACTATTTTTATTTTTTCCAACGTAAAGGTCAAGACCGATCTTATTAAAGTTCGTCTTATTTGGCTTAGGGCCCACGATACTAAACGCAAAACGTTACAGTCCCTGCGAGGTGTGATACTAGACTGCTCTGAAGGTGGCGAAGCGCGCCAGAGACTCGTTTCTTCTTCGGTCATCCCCGATGTCCAACCTGTTCTCTGGACAGGGATATTTTCGGAAAATGGCACCACTAACACGAAGCTTGCCATATTTGACATCAGCCCGCCAACTAATGAACAGACCTACAATGACCCAGACTTCAGCACCACTCCGACAGTCGTGAATGAGGTGATCCGATGCGTTTGGTCATGTAGGCCAACAAGCAGTTAACCGAACTGGGATGAGGGCTATGGTTCACAGTATATGGTCCACATTAATTCATTTGTTCAAAGGCACATGTGATGGAATTGCATTATACGTTTATTCAGTGTGTGTGTGTGTGTGTGTGTGTGTGTGTGTGTGTGTGTGTGTGCGTGCGTGCGTGCGTGCGCGCGCGCCCCTATAGAATCGCGAACCCGTTACGTTGAAGCCAAAGCGCGTGCTGCTGAAACAGCGCTTCATGACCTCGGTGCTTGCGGTCAAGCTGAACAAGTGGTTGATCGTCTTCGTTGGAACCGGAGACGGTCAACTCCTGAAGGTCTGTCGGCCCTTGCGTGCTACTTCCTCTGTTGTGGTCCCAAACCACCAACACAACAGGGGGGGAATTTTGCTGTTTTAAATGTTGTCCTGGTTTAATTTGCTTCAGTTCTCAGTGTCCTTCTATGTAAAAACAAATAGAAACTTAAAATAAGGTGTTGTTGTTGTTGTTGTTTGTCTAACGGCAGCTGATCGTGGACAACAACCTCCAGGCCCACTGTCTCACTGTCATCTGGAAGGCAGTTGACGAGCACCCTGTCTTTCCCGAGATGCACCTGGACCCGGTGGGCCGCAAGCACGTCTTAGTGGCAGTTAAGGACCAGGTATAGAGCGTAACAGTGACCGCCCCTTTTTAACAGCTCCGGTGCCGGAAGTAAATTTCCCATGCATTTATCTCGTCCACTTTTCGTAGAATCCTTATAAAAAGAGTATTAAGCCTTTAACCAAGCCGATCGTTCGTTGTGGTAGTCGTGACCATATTATGTTTGATTCGGGCATAAAAAGAATTTGGAAAACGGAAGAAAAGGCAAAGGTACTTTATTTTGTTGACCGAGTGAGGAACTACTCATCCCGAATCAAACATAATATGGTCACGACTACCATAACGAACGATTGGCTTGGTTCAAGTCTTAATACTCTTTTTATAAGGATTATACGAAAAGTGGACGAGATAAATGCATGGGAAATTTACTTCCGGCACCGGAGCTGTTAAAAAGGGGGCGGTCACTGTTACGCTCTATAGCAGGCTCGGACTGGTAATCTGTACAACCGGGCAAATGCCCGGTGGGCCGGTCCACATGTGGGCCGGTGGCCTCGGAATTATTATTATTTTTTTTTTTAAGGCCAACATTTTTAAATTATTTACCCCCCGTCAACAATCGCGCAGCCCCCCCCCCCCCCCCCCCCCCCCCCCCCGTCAACAATCGCGCAGCACCGCCCCCCCCCCCCCCCCCCGTCAACAATCGCGCAACTCCAAGGCCGGTCCAGGACAAAATTGACAGGGCTGATTTTTGTTCCCAGTCCGCCCCTGGTTGTGCCTGCTGTACATCAAATTTGAATTGCCTTTTTGATGGTCTCATTGCCCCACCGAATCACCCCTTTTTTCTGGTCCCGATTGAAAATTGAAATAAACTTTTGTTGTATGTTGTGTGTGTCTGTGAGCTCAGAAGACCCCTTATGATGACTACAATAAATGGTTCTACGTGTCCCTCGCCCGGACGTGGGTCACCGGGGCCTCCCCCTGGAGCCAGGCCTGGGGGTGGGGCTCGGCGGCGAGCGCCTGGTGGCCGGGCCTACACCCACGGGGCCCGGCCGGGCACAGCCCGAAAGGATGACGTGGGACCCCCTTCCCGCTGGCTCACCACCAGCAGGAGGGGCCAAAGGGGTCGGGTGCAGTGCGAGCTGGGCGGCGGCCGAAGGCGGGGACCTTGGCGGTCCGATCCTCGGCTGCAGAAGCTAGCTCTAGGGACGTGGAACGTCACCTCTCTGGTGGGGAAGGAGCCTGAGCTGGTGCGCGAGGTTGAGAAGTTCCGGCTAGATATAGTCGGCCTCACCTCGACGCATAGCAAGGGCTCTGGAACCAGTCTTCTCGAGAGGGGTTGGACTCTCTTCCACTCTGGAGTTGCCACTGGTGAGAGGCGCCGGGCAGGGGTGGCAATACTTATTGCCCCCCGGCTTGGTGCCAGTATGTTGGAGTTTACCCCGGTAGACGAGAGGGTAGCCTCCCTCCGCCTTCGGGTGGGGGGACGGATCCTGACTGTTGTTTGTGCCTATGGTCCAAACAGCAGTTCAGAGTATCCACCCTTTTTGGACTCCTTGGAGGGGGTGCTGGAAAGTGCTCCCTCTGGGGATTCCCTCGTTCTGCTGGGGGACTTCAACTCTCACGTTGGCAGCGACAGTGAGACCTGGAGGGGTGTGATTGGGAGGAATGGCCCCCCCGATCTGAACCCGAGTGGTGTTCAGTTATTGGACTTCTGTGCTCGTCACAGATTGTCCATAACGAACACCATGTTCAAGCATAAGGGTGTCCATATGTGCACTTGGCACCAGGACACCCTAGGCCGCAGTTCGATGATCGACTTTGTAGTCGTGTCGTCGGACTTGCGGCCGCATGTCTTGGACACTCGGGCGAAGAGAGGGGCGGAGCTGTCAACTGATCACCACCTGGTGGTGAGTTGGCTGCGATGGTGGGGGAGAATGCCGGTCAGACCTGGCAGACCCAAACGTATCGTGAGGGTCTGCTGGGAACGTCTGGCAGAGTCTCCTGTCAGAGAGAGCTTCAACTCCCACCTCCGGGAGAGCTTTGACCATGTACCGGGGGAGGCGGGGGACATTGAGTCCGAGTGGGCCATGTTCCACGCCTCCATTGTTAAGGCGGCCGACCAGAGCTGTGGCCGCAAGGTGGTCGGTGCCTGCCGTGGCGGCAATCCCCGAACCCGCTGGTGGACACCGGCGGTGAGGGATGCCGTCAAACTGAAGAAGGAGTCCTATAGGACCTTTTTGGCCTGTGGGACTCCAGAGGCAGCAGGCAGGTACCGGCAGGCCAAGCGGAGCGCAGCTGTGGCGGTTACCGAGGCAAAAACCCGGACATGGGAGGAGTTCGGTGAGGCCATGGAGAACGACTTCCGGACGGCTTCGAAGAGGTTCTGGACCACCATCCGGCGTCTCAGGAGGGGGAAGCAGTGCATCGTCAACACTGTGTATGGTGGAGACGGTGCGCTGCTGACCTCGACTCGGGACGTTGTGGATCGGTGGAAGGAATACTTCGAAGACCTCCTCAATCCCACCGACACGCCTTCCGGTAAGGAAGCAGGGCCTGGGGACTCGGGTGTGGGCCCTCCTATCTCTGGGGCTGAGGTTGCCGAGGTGGTCAGGAAGCTCCTCGGTGGCAGGGCCCCGGGGGTGGATGAGGTCCGCCCGGAGTTCCTTAAGGCCCTGGATGTTGTGGGGCTGTCTTGGTTGACACGACTCTGCAGCATCGCGTGGACATCGGGGGCAGTGCCCCTGGATTGGCAGACTGGGGTGGTGGTCCCTCTTTTTAAGAAGGGGGACCGGAGGGTGTGTTCCAACTATAGGGGGATCACACTCCTCAGCCTCCCTGGTAAGGTCTATTCAGGGGTGCTGGAGAGGAGGGTCCGTCGGATAGTCGAACCTCGGATCCAGGAGGAGCAATGTGGTTTTCGTCCAGGCCGTGGAACAGTGGACCAGCTCTACACCCTCTGCAGGATCCTTGAGGGTGCATGGGAGTTTGCCCAACCAGTCCACATGTGCTTTGTGGACTTGGAGAAGGCATTCGACCGTGTCCCTCGGGGAGTCCTGTGGGGGGTTCTCCGGGAGTATGGGGTATCGGACCCCCTAATACGGGCTGTCCGTTCCCTGTATGACCGGTGTCAGAGCTTGGTCCGCATTGCCGGTAATAAGTCGGACTTGTTTCCAGTGAGGGTTGGACTCCGCCAGGGCTGCCCTTTGTCACCGATTCTGTTCATAATTTTTATGGACAGGATTTCTAGGCACAGCCAGGGCGTTGAGGGGGTCCGGTTTGGTGACCTCAGGATTGGGTCTCTGCTTTTTGCGGATGATGTGGTCCTGATGGCTTCATCAGACCGTGACCTCCAACTCTCGCTGGACAGGTTCGCAGCCGAGTGTGAAGCGGTCGGGATGAGAATCAGCACCTCCAAGTCCGAGTCCATGGTCCTCAACCGGAAAAGGGTGGAGTGCACCCTCCGGGTCGGGGATGAGATCCTGCCCCAAGTGGAGGAGTTCAAGTACCTCGGGGTCTTGTTCACGAGTGAGGGGAGGATGGAGCGGGAGATCGACAGGCGGATCGGTGCGGCGTCTGCAGTAATGCGGACTCTGCACGGATCCGTCGTGGTGAAGAGGGAGCTGAGCCGAAAGGCAAAGCTCTCGATTTACCAGTCGATCTACGTTCCTGCCCTCACCTATGGTCATGAGCTTTGGGTAATGACCGAAAGAACGAGATCGCGAGTACAAGCGGCCGAAATGAGCTTCCTCCGCAGGGTGGCTGGGCTCTCCCTTAGAGATAGGGTGAGAAGCTCGGTCATCCGGGAGGAGCTCGGAGTAGACCCGCTACTCCTCCGCGTTGAGAGGAGCCAGATGAGGTGGCTCGGGCATCTAGTTAGGATGCCTCCCGGACGCCTCCCTGGTGAGGTGTTCAGGGCACGTCCCACTGGTAGGAGACCCCGGGGAAGACCCAGGACACGCTGGAGAGACTATGTCTCTCGGCTGGCCTGGGAACGCCTCGGGATCCCCCAGGAAGAGCTGGCCGAAGTAGCTGGGGAAAGGGAAGTCTGGGCTTCCCTGCTTAGGCTGCTGCCCCCGCGACCCGACCCCGGATAAGCGGAAGAAAATGGATGGATGGATGGATGTATGTTGTGTATATTATTTATTATTATATTCCTATTTTTTCTTACACACACGCACACACACACACACGTTCTTGTTTCAATAATTCTTTAATAAAAATCTTGGTTATTTAACAACTTTTGTACCAGTCATACGTATTCCAGTCCATCAGCTCTCACATAAATTGCAAGTGTGAATAGTTGCTTGTAGAGTTAGATTTTGACTGATCATATTCAAGCATA
This sequence comes from Merluccius polli, assembly GCA_030340625.1. Lineage (NCBI taxonomy): Eukaryota > Metazoa > Chordata > Actinopteri > Gadiformes > Merlucciidae > Merluccius > Merluccius polli. Next base: position 126,128 of record JAOPHQ010005428.1, read on the forward strand.
ATTAGTGGTTGTTTGATAGATGTGATACATGGCTCCATCTTAAAGTCTCCATGGTTCTGATCCATGTCCTACAAAAATAACTACATGTCCTTTAGTCTCCTACATGTCCTTTTAAAATAACTAAACTTGGTAATAAAGATAAAACGTACTTTGGAAAAGCTGACATTTCACAAAACAGGTAAGTGCTAAGAGTGCAATAATAATAATAATGGTACAAATTAAATGGTAACTTGTTTATCTAAGTGCAAATACAGAACAACCAACCTTATACATTTAGCATCACTCATGTAAGTAACCTAACCAAGCTAACACGAACTTCTCCCGCCAAAAGTGTATTATTATTATTATTATTCAAAAGTAATCAATGCAGTACTACAGCTCAAAAGCATTATTGACGATAACATACATGCAATAGCGCAAAAACGTGTGTTTTATTGTGATATTTACCATGCAATAGCTCACTCTGTCAATACAAGTCAATGACCGCTATGGCAGCTTGCGGTTTGTTTGGAACTATTGAGGCTTACATGAACCACGTGACAGCCCTGGCGGCGACATCAGAGCGTGTCGCAACTCTGTTTTCTCTATAGCTCTGGGTAGGTCTAGCACGGCTCCGTCGGCTTTTTGGTGCTGGGAACACCAAGTATGTCTGACCAATCACAGCGTGAGGGGCGGAGTCGGAAGCCGGGCTACCATGACGACAGAGTTGCGACGGTTCCGTGTTAGAGGGAAACAATGGTTGCTGCTGGCGAACGGCTGTCTTTCCACTCGGCTTTGGCCGCGACTCTTCAAGACTTGAAGTTAACATTTTATTTGAGAAAAGAACAAAGAACGGCACTGAAGTCTTTCCTCGAAAATAAATATGTATTCGGAGTTTTGATTAATGACGTAGTCAGAGCCGTCGCTCTGACTACGTCACCTTCTTCGTTGCTCTGATTGGTTGTAGCGCTATCCTATTGCGTGCAGAGGGAACTTGAAAGACAACCGTTTATCCCGCCCACACTGCCAATGGAGCTGAGCCAGACCTTACATCTTTCTGATGTGGGTCTGGCTTGCCCAGGGCCGGATCTGGGCACCGTCAGTCCAGAGGCCCCCCCGGACCGGCGACCGGGGGGGGGGGGGGCTGGCGGAGCATTTCAGTTGGGGGGGGGGGGGGGGGGGGGGGCGGCTGGCGGAGCATTTCAGTTGGGGGGGGGGGGGGGGGGGGGGGGGGGGGGGGGGCTAGCGGAGCATTTCAGTTGCGCGATTGTTGAGCGGGGGGGAATAGAAAATATATATACACCCAATCGCAAAGGGCCCCTCTCGGCTCAAGGGCCCCTGGGCAACTGCCCAGGTTGCCCATATGATAGATCCGGCCATGGGCTTGCCAGGCTAATGTATCTCCGCATGTACGCAGGCCTCTTGTCCATCACTGGTTATTTCTGTGTTATCTTGTGAAATAAATGCCAAACCCATGAAATCAGTTATATGTCAAAACAACACGGATGTTAGAAAGGTATTGTTGCCAATCATTTTTATTCAAAAACACACATATTTGTTTATTTGTCAGGGACAAAGCAAAAAAACAATAAAGACAATAAAGATGTCTTACATACAAGGTTTCTAGCCTAAGCTATTTGCGACCACTGTCCCTGGTTAAGCCTTGCAAAAAAAGGAAGTTACAGTGAGTAACATTAGACTATAAAATAAAGGTTTAAGAATATAACAGTTAAAAGAAACAGAGCGAGAGAGAGCGTGTGTGTGTGTGAGATCATTGAGTTGCAGATGTTTCAGATAACGCTGGTTTCCGCATTGTCTCCTTTATCCACTCAATGTGCTGTTTGGAAAGAAAGGTGTACACTCCTGGGATCTTATGAGGTCTGCAACCCTTGGCACCAAAAGCAGTGACTCCTACTTGCACACCGTTGCACAACAGCGGCCCCCCAGAGTCTCCCTATAGAGAAAAATAAATTAATACATTTAAAATCATCTGCAAGTAAGCCCTACCAAATCTGATACGACAAATTGAAGCAATATAATATCATATGTATGCCTAGGCTTATATGTAATATATAATCAAAAAGTGCAATTAGTTGATAAAGATTCCGAAACTTGATATCAAGTTTCACGAAAGTTGATACATTTTCAAAAACCTGATATAAAATAAAATTATTAAATGTTGAAACGGCTTGCCATACAGGTGTGCGGCTGTGCTGTCATTTGATCACATGGTCTAGTTGACCAATCATGTTGGTATAATTGACATTATAGATAATCAGACATACCTTACAGGTATCCTGGGTTTTATTCTTTCCTTGTGGTCCGGCACACACCATGTCGGGAGTGATGGCAGAATTCCAATATTTGGACGAGTTGCATGTTTCTCTTCCCATAACATCGACTTTGGCGGACATCAGAACATCGGACATTGTTTTCGTAGTATCGTTGACCAACCCCCAGCCGGCCACCAGGCATGTGGTACCATTACGAGGGTCTGGGATTTTTTTGGCCAAAGGCGCATACTTTACTGTCTTGGTCTGTTTCACCTTTTGGTTGAGCTGCATCAAAGAAAGTACAATGCAACATTTACCATTAATACTGTCACAGCAATGCGTACACACTCCTTATATATGTTGGACGTAAACTCAGTAGCCATGTAGTATTCAGAGTAATCAGCTCACCTTAAGCAGCTGCAGATCATGGTTGGCTGTGTAGCTGTCATATGTAGGATGGGGATAAGTCTTTACAACCTTCCGCACCTGAACAGACTTGTCATTCTTGCTCTTTTTAATAGAGTGCACCCCAAGACGCACCTCAGTAATGCTGGCAAAGAATCCAAAACAAGGTTTACTGATGAATACCAAACAAAAGTGTGCAAAAAGAAACAACTAAGCTCAACTTTCTACAGCAATACTTGGAGGTGCTGTCGGTAAGATTTGAGACTTGAAAAGAAAGAGCAGAAGATTTTGAAAACAACCCAAGAACTGTACCCTCTCTCTCTTCATCCTCCCTCCCTCACTACCTTTCTCCACCATAAAGAAGTGTTGCGATCACCCACCTGTGATTGACAGGCAAGATAGACTTTGTTCGAAATAACTCACTACATAGTGAGGGATTTTGGACATTTTGGACAGAAATTAGCCAAGAACACTGCGGTCTAAATCTAAATGGTCTCATACAGAGGCAGGCGCAGTCAACCTTAACAGATATTCTCATAGCACATCTCACTCATTAATAACTGACTGAGTGTAATTTGTTAGGAATGACCCTAGCAATCAAATAGCTCTTCGATCTTCCCTACAGCACCTCACCTGCAGAACCTCACCTACAGCTACAACCAACACTGTTCATAAAGCACATGTGATGATAAGCAGAAGTGTATTATTGGATGAGTGATGTGAAATTCCTACTCGGTACAGTGGGCAGCAGTCAGCACCCATCTAGAGCTGAGGAGGGTTCCTCCGCAGTCGGGCTGTCCGCGGTGCAGCAGGAGAACCATGTAGGGCATAGAATGAGCCTTCACCTCCTTCCCTCCAAAGATCTCAGCCTCACCACAAACACCTGTAGTTAAACACAGCACCACTGAAAGATATCTACCATCATCATCCATAGAAAACATTAAAACAGTTTGTCCATAATAGTTCTTACTCCTCTCTTAACAGGAATGTTTGGCTCTCAGCCTAAAGTTTCTGGGTTCAAACCCCAATCTGAAGGCATCCTTGAGCAAGATGCTCTAACTAAATAGTAAATAGTATATGAATACAAAAAAAAATGCAAGAAATGTTAAATATACAGAACATGTAGTTGGTCTACTTACATGACTGGACGTAGAGGAGGACCAAACAGACGGTTGTAAAAAGAGCGAAGCATGAGCACGCCATAGCTCTTTGTTTCTGAGGCTCAAATAAAGGCTTCACTGAAACACAAGATGCATGCGTGTCTTATATGGCGAGTTCAAAGGATGTGGTCTCACCACAAGGAGACCAATGTGCACTCATGTTGATGTGCACATGCATGCACATGCACGTGTCGTTTTACACAGAATTACATGTGAAATCGTATGTGGTCAGTCAACGATAAAGGGAGGAAAAGGTAATATGAAACATTCCAGCTATCTATATAATATTCTGTATATTAGCTTCAATGCTTTATTGCCATCGCAGACAACATACCAATGTATCGCAGAAGCACTTTGGAACACACACACACACACACACACACACACACACACACACTTAAGAGTTAGAGAGAGCTTTTTGGAGCAAGGTTACAGTAATACAGGTCACTGACTCTTCACACACACATGTGGAGAGTGGAGAAGGAATATCCAGTCAAGCTCAACTGCATACTTGAAGGCAAATAACTGTTATCAGGAAGAACCTACAAATACATGCATCTCCATTTTGAATCAAATGTAATTTTTTCGCCAGTATCATTTGTATTACTTGTATTACGCTCTCCTGCAGGAACTTACCTTGACGGCGCTGGGCTGTTTCATCGTCACCAGCGGCTGTCGCTGCAGCTTTGCCAGCTTGCATGCTGCGAAGTCACCGTCCCAGATGGAAAGACGGCCGTCTTTGGAGCCACTGGCCAGCCGGTCCTCTCCGGGGGACCACTGCAGACTGCATACACTGCCCTGCTGAACTGCTGCGCCCACCAGCGGTTTGGGAGCCCGCGGGTCGTGGTGATGGATGTGTCCCAGAATGGACCCACTTCATCCATGTCGGGAGGCACACGGTGATGATGTCATTATTGTGAACCTCACCATGCGACATAGTCAGGAACCCTGCAAAAACCCCCAACTATATACCATATATATCTACATGCTATACCATAGCATTTCTCATGCTTCCTGTTTAATACATATAACTTGTTATACTCATTACTACTGTATTGTATTAGTTAGGGCGTTATGGAATGCAAGGGATAGGAATGTCAGTGGTAGTGGAAGGGCTTGTGTGCACACACACACACACACACACACACACACACACACACACACACACACACACACACACACTCACAGACACACACACACACTATGGGGGGTGAGAAGGGTCACGGGGGACTAGACACATGTACGTATGTTCGTGTGACTATTTAGTACAAATCAGCCATGCAGACCGCACGTTCGTGCGGTTTTATCTGTTTTCGTCATTTTGTTTTATCTGTTTTCGTCATTTATGTAGCCTTAAATGGACTAGATAGATCTTTCCAGGTAATCAATCAATGAAACTAGGATAATAGGCCTATTCATAATTATAGGCTAATAATATTAGTCCATTATTGATCATTTTTTGTTTTAGCTGTATTGTCATTCATGTTGTTTTATTTTCATTTTTATTGTTTTTAAATCCATTCAGGCTCCTCTGTGTTATAGGAATAAAAAAACACATACGTACATGTGGCTAGTACACCGTGACCCTTCTCACCCAACATACACACGCACACCCACACACACATCTCACCTGCTTAAAATGTTTTGCTTCCATGAAAGAGTGGACACCACAGACAGATGAGACCACAGACACACACCCCACCGCTCTAGCTGTCTCCACATCCCACAGCTCCGGGGGAGAAAAGACCACAAACCACTTTTCAGATATATGACTCCTTTTCACACGCCAGCCCATCCTCCACCCTGTTACTGAAAATGACATGCATATATTCTATATTCAATACTAAACACTTTAGCTATATAGCCCCTTAAATACAACATGTACAAAGTGCTTTGACATGCACAATAAGAGAAAATTACTTTAAAAATCTGGAATAAAAACAGTGGAGCAACAGATTAAGATCACCTTTATTAATCCCACAATGGGAAATTATTTGTATCAGGCATTTGATTGGGGTGCGCACATCCACAGAAACAATAATCCAGGTGCCGGACAAAAGTAGTAGATAATGTGATAGATTGGTCCGCACACTGGTAGGCTCCAAAAATACACTTTTTATTTTAGTTCATAAAAGGCAACGTTTCGATCCTCCAGTGGGATCTTCCTCAGGCAATGAGAACAATGGTCTAGACTCTAGGATGTCATTTATCACATGACCTACAGGTGGGCTACCTGGTTGGAAAAAGTTGGGCGCACCCGTAAGGTGACAAGTGGCATAGCATGCGTCTAGACGCGCTGGCATGCAAAGTGAAGAAGACCACAGTAATCACATCCGGTAATGAAAGGGACAACATGGTCAAAAGAACAATCAATCAAAAATATATAAGATAATAATAATAATAATAATAATAATAATGGTCATCAACAAAATAATAATAATAATAGTCAATCAGAAATATTTAAATGAAAAACACATCAAATACAAAATCAGCCGTGATGTGAACATATATAGTAGAGGCCTCAAATCAAAATCCATGTTAAGACCTTTGGGAGACAGAGTATTAAGCATATATATATATATATATATATATATATGTATATATATATATATATATGCTTAATATGCTTAGTATTATTAAGCATATATATATATATATTACCGGATGTGATTACTGTGGGCTTCTTCACTTTGCATGCCAGCGCGTCTAGACGCATGCTATGCCACTTGTCACCTTACGGGTGCGCCCAACTTTTTCCAACCAGGTAGCCCACCTGTAGGTCATGTGATAAATGACATCCTAGACCATTGTTCTCACTGCCTGAGGAAGAATGCAAACAGGAGGACACAAGTGGAGGGAGAGAAGCAATCAACACATACAATTAAAGATAATGAGGAAGTAAAATGAGAAATTAAAGACAAAAAAGGTATAAGGACAGTATAAGGATTAAAATGAAATAAACATGAAAAAGTAATCATAAAATTCAAGTAAGATTAAAAAGGAATAAATAAACATGATCCTAAATGATCCTTATCTACCTGTATCTGCCCCTGCCTGGTCCCAATGCTCAGCACTCGACCATCGCTACTCCAGCAGAGAGAGGAGACGGCCCGCCTCGGCCAACAGGCTCTCCCTGGCTGGGTGTGTGTGGGTGAGTCGGGTCCTGGGTGTGTGTGTCCCTCCAGTGACTGTGTTTCTGAGTTCCACAGGTGGACGTCTGAGCCCAGGGCCAGGGCGATCAAGCCAGTACAGCTGCAGGCCAGGAGGTTTGAGTCTGTAAAGAGAGGAGGAGAGAGAGAGATTGAAAAAGGAAAATAGGCACAAAATAAATGTGTCCATACTCCATTGAATAACTTCAAAACACGTATAGTTTAAATATATAAATACATATATTTTATGTATTTAACATAACAAAGAAGATTAGGAAGAGGACCATTATATGGGAGTAACAAGATTTTATTTTTACCCTTGTCCTTGTTTGAATAAGGTATTACTGGTAAGTCATCATTTGAAAGTTGTTTTAAGCTTGTGTGTGCGTGCATGTGTGCCTGTGTGTGTGTGCGCGCCTGTGTGTGTGCATGCGTGTGCGCCTGTATGTGTGTGTGTGTGCGTGCACCTGTGTGTGTGCAAGCGTGTGTGTCATGGTTTCAAGAGAAATCTCGTTGGGGAGGAATCAGTCAGTACGTTTACATGCACAGATTATATCGATTAAAGCCATAGCTCGTCTATGCTCCGCAACTGGACAACTGCAATTGTCCGCGTATACATGGCGGCGAGTAATCCGATTCATTGGCCGGAGCATGTCATACCCCGGTACGATAGGTGGCGCTGTGCCCATTTCAACTAGTGGTAATAGAGCCACCGGTTGACCCCTTTACGTCACCAGCAACAACAAACTCATTCGAGAAAGCGATGTTTCAGCAGACAGCTGTCAGTTCACTTCGGGTCCATATCATTTCTCCGACCTCTCGGTCGTATGCCGACTCCTCCACCGGAGCGGTCCGCATACGACCGAGAGGAACAGTGGAGCGTCAATGGAGAAATGATATGGACCCGAAGTGAACTGACAGCTGTCAGCTGAAACATCGCTTTCTCCTCCATGTCGCGTTTCAGTCTGGACTTCAGAGAGTCAAAGCCAAAGTTAATTTCCCCCAATTCCCTTTCCCCATGGGCGAGATAAACCCGACTAGGAGTCTTTACTTGTTGTGTACCAGAGAGTCGGAGAACCCGACGCAGTCTGTAATATTCACAATATCAGAGAATACCGCCGTCAGTTCGGCCGCGGCGCAATGAATGAATAAAGATCGTAGTTATTTTACAACTTCGTTGATGAGCAACATTTAGAAAAACATGGACTTTTAATTCAGCCTTGGGTTAAATCGAAGCGTAGTGTGTACTGAATGCACGTTGATGATGATACACTCCTATAGGCACGGCACCGGCTTCCTCCATCTTCTGCGCCAGCTTTTTAAATACACCGCCGACCCAAAGTTAGTTGACAGCTGTCTACTGAAAACATATTTCTCCTACCAGAACAGCCCTGAATGAATGAATAAAGATCGTAAACACGTCGGGAGAAAACATTTATTTTGACAGATGTGCCCGAAGTTACTACTTTAAAACCTCGTTGATGACCCACATTTAGAAAAACATGTACTTTTAATTCAGCCTTGGGTGAAATGGAAGCGTAGTGTCCGTGTGCTTCCACCTTTAATGCATGCCATGCGCGCTCCCGCGGCCGGGACACAATTCTTATAGGGGGTCACTACATTCACCGGCTTCCTCCATCTTCTGCGCCACCTTTTTAAATAAATTGCCGTTTCTCGTTATCCCTTATCCGACGGCGGCGACAACAACAACAACACGACTATCGTCTCTTTCTACTTCCGGCTCACGGCCCCGGGAAGAGATCTCGAGCATGCGCAGAACGCAATTCAACGCAGAAGCCAATTCGATTGGCTACACTTAGTCGACTATGAATCGCATAATCTAGGGGTCTTAACTCGATAATGAGTAAGTCGATTCGAACCGATTATAGCTCGACTAAGGTGTATACATGCATCTTAGTAATCCAATCATAGTTGGATTAAGCCAATAAGTCGACTTTCTTGAGTGTCATGTAAACGTACTGAGTGACTAACTAACAAACAGCGGTGTGTTACTATTGCGCGCACCCCCCCGCCGTCGGTCGTAGGTCCGCGGTGTGTTACTATTGCCTAGGGATGCACCGATATGAACATTTTGGCCGATACCGATATCCGATATTAATTTTGCTGTTATGGCCGATAACCGATATTTACCGATATCGATATATGTTTTTTTTTTAAGTTTCTGAGATGATAAAATTTTGTACAGACTGAAAATCATGCAAACTGAATTTTTGAATGTCTTCCTTTATTTTCAGAACATATTTTACTTCCAAGTAACAAGGTTACAGGGCTACCATAAAACATAAGTACCGTAAACTTCTAATAATAGTAATAATAATAATTGATTTGCTTAAATCACTGAAAGCACCCTGCCTTGGGGACCTGCGTCTATTAGCGACAGGCGTTTAATTAATTTACCACAAAATTCTTGCTCACCAAATATGGGAAATACTATTGTTTATTTAAAGCAGTATCAATCTTATTTGTAAAAATAAATAAAAATGAGGATATCAAACAACATATGAATTACTAATCATTCACTTAATCTAACTGAGAGACAGCGCATCTCAGCCAACCTCGTGCGCAGAGAGAGAGAGAGAGAGCGAGAGAGCCGCATGTCTCGCAAGTCGTACTTTTTTCTCGGTGCTGCCGCCATGACGCTCGAAGTGAAGGTCGTTTTACGGCAGCGGAAGATTTACGACAGCCAGCATACAGACAGTAAACAGACAGTGAGCAACGGACTTCACATGATATTATTCACAACTCGGATTAATTTAATGAAACCCATTGATTCTTTTGACCGGTGGACCCTTACGGACTTAAGGAATATAAACAATGCAGGAACGGACACAGACCGTACGGACTTTATGATTGCTTAAAAAGTTGGAAGTCTCTCTTGTTTACCATGCTACCGGTAAGTCTGGATGAATTATGCGTTGGTGTTCATAGTTTGTGTTAAATGAACTGAATGATTGAACTGTGGAGAATCTAATGATTATTATGTGCATTATGTCCATATTGACAGACGTTTAAACGGTTACCGTATCTTTGTGTAGGTGATCTAAACGGCTTGTTCAAGCGGGCGACCCGGTGGGTTTAAAGAGGTTTTTAATGGGGACCTGCGTCTATTAGGGACCTTGCTTTTATTGGAAGTTATACATCGGTTGTGGATATCGGCCCAATTTTACTTATCGGACCGATGCCGATATGTTAAAAAATGACTAACATCGGCCGATACCGATATTGATGCCGATATATCGTGCATCACTACTATTGCCCCCCCCGCCCCCCCCCCCCCCCCCCCCCCCCCCCCGTCAGCAATGGGGGGGGGGGGGGTGGGGGGGGGTCGACTGCAATGAACCAGTTTTGGGGGGGCCCAACCTGAAAAAGGTTGAGAACCCCTGCAATAGGAGGATGTCAGAAGAATAGGCATGGTCAACATTACTGTTGGGGTCGCCTATAGGTTCCTGTGAGGACGGAGCTCAGCCCTCTGTAGTCTACCGTTTGAAAGAGGTAGGCCTAAATCAGACTGAGGCTCAAGGCTCGGCACTCTGTCGTCTATCATTTGCGCACCGATAATAATATCGAGAAATGGAGTAGACCTAAATCAGACTGATGGATGTCAGATTTTGGTTAGTTTTATCACTCAGCTTTCGGTCACTTTTATCACTCAGCTTTCGGTTAGTTTTATCACTCAGAATTCGGGTGTCAGACTGACGATCATTACTAACATCTTCTACTGAACGACATTTAAAACAACAGAAATAAACTAGAAATACAATTTAATTTGGGCACTTGTTTAAATCAATTAAATAAGTGAGTCATCTACATTTTAAGAATGTCTGAACTAACTGCTGCTATCCTAACTCACTGGATATAGGAGGTGGAAATGGGAACATCTAAAAATTATAAATGTTTTAACGGTAAGGGGATCGAAATTAACATTAACATTTTTAAACAATGTTTTTAACTGAAACTGATAAAAGACGCATGTTAGAACATGTACAAACAGAAGGAAGGCCCTATGGTGAAAATCCTAGGGATTTTGTAAATTGAATCATAGGGTTAGGGTTATTACATTGATAAATTCTGATAATATGGCTGGATGGACAGTAGAGTTGTTCAGATTCCGATACCAGTATCGGAAATTGCTCCGATACTGCCGAAAATGCTGGCATCGGTATCGGCGACTACTGGAGTCCAGGCACCGATCAGATACCACGTAATTTATTCAATTAGTAATCTAATTACTGGTTAGCTCCGTTAAGCTCTGGCACAGTTCTTCTTTGCCACTCTTAAAACACGGCCGCAATGGTTTGATCACCCAGACCAGTAATTGTCCTTTATGTGAAATGTGTGTAAAATTCACAGACTGTCGCTCGGGGTGGAAGCGTGTGCTAAACGGCTAAACAGTCGATGGTAGGAGTCTCTTCACTTCCTATCTTAGGAACTCAAACTCAAGATCTCAAGAGTGTGTGGCGACCAATGGCTGTGGTACCGCGTATGACTAATTTCCTGTTAATGCAATAATTGCAAAGCTTATCTTTGTTAATATATGTGCCGGGGGAGTTTTGACATGCGGAAATGAGTGATAAAAACACACAAAAAATAGACGCGAGCAGGTGTTATTTCCTCAGAAGACAACATCTAGCCACAAGGAAACTAGGTTTTTTTGTGTTGTATCGCTTTCACCGTTTCGAGTTTGACCTTGCGGTCGCATACCGAACTAAAGGCCGTGGCGTGACTTCATCTCCGCGTTTGAGACCGCAACGCAAAACATCGACCCCCTCCTCGCTATTTTTAATTTTGTTTTCGCCATTTTGACTGTTTTTTATCCCTCCTCTGTGGTTAAATTGTTATTTGTTACTACCCTTACACACACACACACACGCCCACCCACGCCCTTAGCCACCCACAGATATGCATCATACCACTATTATATATATTTAAGTTGCTGTTGCACTACTGTTTTTTATACTGTTCTATTTAAATGCCTTTTTTATTTTACAATACGGCTGCACTTTAATTTTTTTTAAATAATTCTTTCTGGATTTATTTAATTAATTTGCTGTTGCACTACTGTTTTTTATACTGTTCTATTTAAATGCCTTTTTTATTTAAAAATAGTGTGGCTGCATTTAAAAAAAAAAAATTATTCCTAGATTTATTTAGTCAAATTTGATTTGCACTACTGTTTTTTATACTGTTCTATTTAAAAATAAATGGCTTTAATTTGCTGTATTTATTCATGTTTTACAAAGAGTTTAACCTGAGCCAGGCTGATAATCAGGGACGGACTGGCCATCGGGCATACCGGGCAAATTCCCGGTGGGCCGATGCGCATTTGCTTGACCGGTAAAGGTCTTTTCTGGGCCGGTCCAGCCCCCCCCCCCCCCCCCCCCCCCCCCCCCCCCCCCGTCAGCAATCGCGCAGCAGCACTTAATCATATCACAGTCATGCATGTATGATATTTTTTTCATAACATACTGGTATCGGATCGGTACTCGGTATCGGCCGATACCCACTGCACAAGTATCGGAATCGGGAGGGAAAAAATGGTATCGGAACATCTCTAATGGACAGTCAATGTCTCCACTCCACAGATCTCGTAAAATGAGGAAGACACCTCAGCAATACTTCAGTACCTTAGACCTTACTTTAAAAAGTGTCAACATATAGGCACTATATTACATATTCCTGGGTAGCTGCAAAGTAACTAGTAACTAATGCTGAATGTAGTGGAGTAGAAAGTTAAATATTTGCTCCTGAGATGTAAGTCTTTGGGTGAGTGTTTCAGCCCGTCGGACATTGTTTGACACACAGCTAAACTAAGCTTGACAGTTAACATGTAGTTCTGTGGTATAAGTTACCATGGTTACTGAGCAGGGACTCAGAAGCCATAGTGATGGAGCGGTGAATAAGCTGCTCCTGTATCCGCCTTGATGGGGCACCCCCCAGGTCTTAAAAAAGGACTACCTAATCACAATAAAATATAGTTGTAATTTATTTCATACCTGGTTCATTCCGAATGTGAAATAACTCGTGCAGAGCCCACCACCTAGTGGTGATAATGAGTAATTGCATACTAGTCACATGTATCTCCGCATGTACGCAGGCCTCTTGTCCTTCACTTGTTACTTTTGTGTTATGGTTGTGAAATAAATGCCAAGCCCATGAAATCAGTGTGTGTGTGTGTGTGTGATCATTGAGTTGTTCACACACATTGTCACAATGGGACTTTAGCGCCTCTATGTGGTGTAATTTGGCATTACAACCCACCCAAAAAATATATGGTTATTTTCTCTTTTATAGAGTGGGGTTGCCGGTAAACGAGCAATAAAATGGGCTTCTTATTACACCGAGTCCACTTTTTTCAGTGACATCTCATCACATTTGGTAAACTAACACACACTGAAAATGGATATTGTAGCCGGCGGTTTGTCGCAGCCATTAGCCGCTCTGGTTAAAGGAGGACCTGTGGCTCTGCCAACCAAGTGGTGAAAGCTTAACCACCTGAAGTGGTCATTTCTACCCTGCTTCGACCACAAGAAGCTCATGTGGTTTCATTGGTCTTTTTTGTTTTTCTTCCTTGAAGGGTGTCGACTGCACATCTCTCTGACCTGTGTGATGAAGAAGGGGAAACGGGGGGCTGTTGGTGTGTGTAATGTCCGCCGTGCAGCTTTTAGAGGTAGTACGTTATGGACGTGTAGCTCAGGTCATACAATGTCAACATGCAGTAAACATTAATATCTTTCTGTGTCCAGATTCATTGTGGTTCGGGTCAGATGCCGAGATAGCCTCTATTAGCTTTATATGTAGCCCAGGTGTTGTACGATGCTGCTCATAACTTTACTTTAACTCCAAGTATCGCAGTAACTTGTTATTGTTATTAACATAACATAACAATGTGATCACATCAGGACTATGAATGATGTCGCCCAAGGGCGTCCCTGGTTTCAGCTTTGGAGGGGACGATGTGTCCAGGAGACGAGACGTGGCATTTTAGTAAAGTTTAGTTTTAGGGTTTGGTTTTAGGGTTAGGGTTTCCAATTAGGGTTAGGATTTCATATTAGGGTTAGCGTTAGGGTTAGGTTATGGGATAAAAACTGATTCTGGTAGGGTAAGGGGTTTGGGTTAGACTAAAACAGACTAAAACACAGTGTGGAGATATGTCTGGATATGAGAGACTAAACACAGTGTGGAGATAGGTCTGGCTATGAGAGACTAAAACACAGTGTGGAGATAGGTCTGGCTATGAGAGACTAAACACAGTGTGGAGATAGGTCTGGATATGAGAGACTAAACACAGTGTGGAGATAGGTCTGGCTATGAGAGACTAAACACAGTGTGGAGATAGGTCTGGATATGAGAGACTAAAACACAGTGTGGAGATAGGTCTGGCTATGAGAGACTAAAACACAGTGTGGAGATAGGTCTGGCTATGAGAGACTCGGGTTAGGGTAACAGAAGTAACAGAAGTAGAGGGCGTGTCAGGGGAGGTAACAGAAGTAGTTGTGACACACATACAAACACACACATGCGTGCGTGCGTGCGTACGCACACGCACACACACACACACACACACACACACACACACACACACACGAGAACCAGACCCACCCTGGCGCTAAGAAAACCAGACCATATAGGGTTTCTCAACGGGGGCGGTACCGCCCCCTGGGGGGCGTTATAAACATTTTGGGGGGCGCTGGACGCGTGAGGGCTGGTATGGGGGCGCTCAGGCACGAATGGGGGCGCCACCATTTGGCTTGTACAAAGTTCATTTGAACTCTACATTTTAAACTTAATGGTTTCCCAACTAAAAATAAAGCTGCTGTCTGAGACCAAGAACCCGAGTCTGCTGCTTCCACTGCTGGTAAAATGGAGTAAACCCCGACGTCGCCCTGGAGATCTCCCCTCTGCTCCCTGATCACGATCGGACAAGCCGAGCAGGAACGGTCTCCATAGTAACGCCCAAACAAATCCACCACAGCAGCAGCGAAACCCGGGAAACACAAACGCTACTTTTGACAGCTGTCACCTCATCTTCGCGGGCTATAACCAATGAAAACGTACACAAGCGCGATAATGTAACCACGTTTAATCACACACATTACAATCAAATAGGGATGCACCGAATATTCGGTGGAGAGTGAAAAACAAGGCCGAATATATATATTAAATATTAGCGCCGCGTTTTAATGATGCAAGCAAACAACGTGCAGTGACGCGGCGCGTTTTACTGACGCAATGAAAGAACGTGCAGTGACGTGGTAAACATAAACAACGATGTCGGCAGTGTGGAGATATTTCAAAGTTACGGAGAACGAAAAAAGAATTGCGGTTTGCAGCCGAAATATAAAGTACAGTATACGTACGGGATAATGCCCGACGAAATGAATGGACTTTGCGTAAGTCCTCCGCTTCGCGTCGGACGGTTCACGCCTCCGCGTCGTCCATTAATTTCTGTTAATGGACACCTCTAATGGCCTGGTCAGACTATACGATTTTTTTGTCGCTCACGATTGTCGTTTACGATCTACCATGTCACACTATACGATTTTAGAACCATGAAAACCTCTCCGCGTCTTGGTCGGGGGAGTGGCCACATACACCGACAGCATCGGTCGCGTCGCATGTTGTCATAGCAGCAGCCGTCAACAAAAGGCTGGGCGATCACAATAATACAATGATGGATACAGACGCGCTTGGTGTCGTACTTGCTGTCTTCTGTGCGGAGAAGAAAAAGAAAAAGAAGAAACGAGTGTGGACTCGCTCATGGGTATCACGAAGAGGAGAATACGGGATGTCTGTCCAATTGAACTTTAATGCACGAGCGCCAGCTGTGGAATTCCCGGGAGTTTTTCATACAGTAGGCTATGATGTCAACAATGGAAACGTCATACGACTCCCGTCAAATTTCTGACAAGCCAGACTTTTTGTCGGGCTGTTTTAGAACGTCGTGAACGACAAATCGCAAGTCGTGAAGCATGTCACATTATACGATTCACTCCGCGTTCGATGTCGTGCCCGACCATTTGAAATCGGATACGACGCTGTAAACTTGTCGGTCACGACAAATTCGGGGCAAAATCGGGCTGAAATCGTATAGTCTGACCAGGCCATAAGGGCATCCCGCTTATACCGGTCACTTACGAAAGAAAGACATATTTAATCAATGAATAATACTTTAATGCGTTTTAGAGTTAAAATCGTGAGGTTCTTTTTTATTTTTACAAGTCGAGCTGACTATTTAATATCTTATATAACCTATTCTATTTAATATTTTATATCACATTACAACTAAAATAACATTTCCATGTTGTTTCCCAGTTCTCCAGTTAAAAACATACATTTTGGAGGCAATGTTTAAAATCAATGCTTTAATTGACTGTAAAATGATCAGATTTGCTCAGCAGCACATCAAGTTGTTGGGGGCATAAATACATAAATACAGCTCCAATCCAATCCAAACAGGGATTTTAAAGCAAAACAATGGCTTCTCTCATCATAAAACCCGATGTCAGTTGTCCTCCAGTCTTAACACACTGTTCACTACAAGAACACTTAAAGCACCAGCACCATGTAGTTTATTGGGGGGTTTTTTGTAAGGGGGGGCGGTACGAGGATCATGGAATGGTCAGGGGGGCATTTGTTCAAAAAAGGTTGAGAACCATAATTCATCATGAGCTCACCTCCCCACGAACGTCAACAAGCAGGAGCACTCTGGTCTTGGTGGGAAGACATTGTTGTGTAAAAAACTTGTAGGCAATTCTCAGTTTTATTGTCCACAAAGTTTCCCACAAACTCCGTCCTGACGCAACTCACATTGATCCAAAAGACCAAAGTGCTGTATTGCTATGGTTTACATTGGTGGTGCGAGCCCTGATAAATGCTGTTAGGCAGAATCGATACAGCGTAAAATAATGTTGACAAATGAATGATATTGGTAATGGATTAGTGGAGCCAGGAGGGATGCTACAATGGTTTAATCACCTAGACCGGGTGAACCAGATGTACTGAACCAGGTGTACTGAACCAGATGTACTGAACCAGGTGTACTGAGCCAGGTGTACTGAACCAGGTGTACTGAACCAGGTGTACTGAACCAGGTGTAGGGCCACCAGCAGTGAGAACATATTAAACAAACAAAAATGATTCTGATGACACAAAAAAAAAACTAAGACTACATACGCACAAACACACACACACACACACATACACACACACACACACACACATACGCACACACACATACATAATCACACACACACACACACACACAACAAAGATAAGATGTTGCGGTACTTCTTGTTTTGTATGAAATGAAGACGCTGGGTGAGGAAACATCCTGTGAGATCCACAAGATACACTCGAAGTACAAGTCCGTGAACCAAGTTGCTACTGACAGCAAACGCTCAAAACCCTCTTGCTGCAGATCTGAAATTCATAGTTTGTGTTCGTCTCTCACTGTGTTGGCCTCGAGAGATATTTAAACATAAAAAAGAAATGAAGTGTACATAAAGGGAGAAATCAGTTTCTGAAATCCACAATAATGTCCATGGTGTTTTAGCTGAGACATGTCTATGTAGTCTTTATATGTATAATCCTGAGCAACTGTTAATGATAACATTAGCAGAACAATAATGTTCATGACATGACACTGACGATGACACTCACACTCACACATCACTAAAGAGCTTTGTGTGTAGTTCAAGTGGAGGCAGTGTGTGTGAGGTCTTCTTAAGAATATGCTCTTCTGTGCAGGACGTCGTAGCGTCGCTGTCGCCTGACCGGGTGTGATTAACAGCAGTGTTGGCAGACAGACAGCGGTAAGAGTAGTGGAGACCTAGCCTGTCCACAGTCAGAGGGAGCAAGAGCTGGGTACTGGTCTGGTTCACAAGGTCCTCTCCCTTTTACCAGGAGAGAGTCGCTCCACTCTGTTTGTCCACAACACACAGCAGGGTGCAGCCCTCGCTGCTCACAGACGTTACGTTGACACCGGGCTCTGGGACGGCGTCTGCTCACAGAAGACCATAAGGTCAGCTTAAGGTCAGGAGTGAGACCTTCTGACCTCTGAGGTTACATTTCAGTTTCTCGCTGAAGATCAGTCTGGCTACGCAAACTAAAACCCAAAGAGTGGACAGACCAATCAGTGCTTGGGGAGGGGCTTTTACTTCATTGATTTCCATACATGTCCTTACATTGTTCAACAAATTCCAGCCAATCAGATGAAATAACTAAGTGACTCTTGGTCTCTTCGCTCTTGACGAATCCGGTCAGCAAAAACATCTCTGAGAAAAGTCTATCATGCGAGAAGTGTCTTTGCTGGACTCCTCCGACACAGGACACAGGGAGATGTTTGTATAAAACTGGTTTATAGGAGATGGCAAGATGGTATAGCCAGAGCAGATGTTAACATGCTGTTGTATACTGTGAGTATGGCTGTGTTCGAAACCGCATACTAACATACTATCAGGCCCGGCGCTAGGTAAATTGGCGCCCTAGGCGAGATTGTTGAGCGGGGGGGGGGGTGCTGCCGCGCGATTGTCAACGGGGGGGGGGGGGGGGGGGCGCCCCAATTGTGCCTGGCGGCGCCCCTCCATCACATGGCGCCCTAGGCGACCGCCTATGTCGCCTATGCCTAGCGCCGGCCCTGCATACTATTCATACTAAGTATGACGTCAAATTGAGTATGTAGTGCGTTCACACTGTCAGCGAGAAATGCCCGGATGTATACTAGATGCAAGAATTTCTAAGTATACGGTGTGAGCTTACTGGACATACTCAACTGCCCCACAATGCATTGTGTTTCTTCATTTTATTTATTTATGTATTTATTTTTTCCTGCCAACACCCCCCCCTCTTTGGAGGACAACTTTCTTTTTTATTAACAATTGTAATAACATTAATGTGAACTAAATTTGACCTCTCTGAGGGAGGGAAATAACAAAAAGGCAAAAGAATGACTGAACATAGAGCCAATAGGGACAATTGTCAACATGTCCTATTAAGATTTGTATGATTTATCACTAAAAAAGCCTTTTGATGGTAACAATCTTGATTGTCACACCAAATGATAGCGATATTCACACCAAAAATCTACATCTAATGCATCTGAACATTAAAACAAGTACAAAAAAGTACAGAAAATCTAATGTTCACAGTTCACAAACTATGTGAAGGTAATGATATAATATAATATAAGCTGTCGATATGGTTTGCAAGTTGCTGCATGTCATTCAGCTCTTTCCCCTCTTCCTCAACCCCATAATCTGTCCTACATGGGTGTCCTCCATGTCATTTTGAATCCCTATGTACACAGTCTAGGAACAGTCTACTGCTCATGAGGAAGCAGCTTGCTCCATTGTGGTCTGACTGGATGATGGCCCATTACTCAGGACATGGAAAGTGTCAATTGCATGGTTGGTCATTGTAGCAGAGGACTCTAACACACATCACATCAGTGGCTTTTGCTGGGGCCCTCCGAGACAGGACACGGGTAGATCTCCTTCTCCTAACAAATGTACAAATGTCTAAAGCGATTTACAATAAGTAAGTCGCTTTGGACAAAATCGTCTGCTAAATGCCCTAAATAAATAATAATAATAAATACATCTTGGTTGAGAATGCATTTGTTGGAGATGGCGTGATGGTATTTGCCGAGCAGATGTTACATGCTGCCATGAAAGAGGCTCTGTCCTGAGTGTGTGTGGTGACAGCTGGTTCATCCTGGGTGCCATGACTGCTCTGCACCACAGGTATGCAGCCCCAACCAGCCCCAGAGTCTAATCAGTCTGACTCAGGCCGGGTGAGGCTGTAAACCAGCTATCAACCACACACACACTCCACATTCATTTCATTCATGATTCTGTGTGTATGTTGTTCATATCGTGTGACAAAGGGATTCTATGGTGTGACAAGAAAAACGGTTCCACAACATGATATAAGTGTCCCACCATATGATGTTTTGTGCACTCTGTGCACACTTCCAATTATTAGCCAGCATACAATGGACATATTGCAACATGGTAACATATATTATAAGGTTTTAAGGACAAATTATTCCTTTCATTTTTTTTTTAAAAAGCGACACATGCCTGGACTGTGAAGTAGACATCTGTGTTCTCATAATAAACTTTGTGCAGGAGAGTTTATTTTCTTAGTTTTATTCATGATTAAATTTAAAAAAAGCTTGGCACAAGGTCAGGTTTCTATTGTTGTGTACTATACAATGTCTGTTTTCTATTGTGGTCTACTACACAAGGTCAGGTTTCTATTGTGGTCTACTACTACACAAGGTCAGGTTTCCATTGTGGTCTACTACACAAGATCAGGTTTTGTGGTCTACTACCAACCCAGTCTCACGTCAGAACGTGTAATAGCTACATTAGTCCACAGCGCAAGACCTAGTTCCACAATAACGGCTCTAAAACTGTGACGTGGCTATGTTTTATTGGCCTATTATTTTCTATTGGCCTGCTCCACGTCATGTGACCGCCAAGCGTCGGTCTGCCAAAGCAAAAACAAAATGGCTGATATTCCTTTTACTCTGTGGAAAATGCTATATTTTAAGATAGTTTTGGCATTTAAATGCATTTTGATGACATTTATAGTGAGAAATGTACATTTTATTTTCATAATCTTTGTTCAGTGAATGTATATGATGTTTACTTTTTTAGTTATCATGAATTCCTTCTGCCCGATCGGTACTGCGCATGTGCAACTCTCAACAAAGATGAAAAAGAAGTGAGATGGCTCACAGAATAGACACCATGACACCGCAGCCGATTTTCTTGACTTGCTCAGACCCGGTATCACGCTTTTTGTGCTCATTAATTTTCGTGGGTTGTCCATTGTGTGTGTCGGATGGTGATTTCAGTCTGTCCCTCCTATGATGTGTGGAAATGTTGGATTGGAAGTCCCTCTTTATATCGGTTCAGACCGATATAAGAGACACAACAGACAATAGACACAACTGTTGTGCAACCTGCAGCCCCCACCACATCCTCTAATAACAGATCAGCCACAGATCAGACGTTGCCATGTCGTTACTAAGATCGTCTCTTTTTACTGGAGTAATAAGGTAACGTTGCCATGTCACAACCGCAAAGAGTGTTTATGCCAGCGGTTGGGCCTTGCTCCACCTTTACCAGCTGCAACATTAAAACAACAAACACATCAACCCATTTCAGAATAATATGTGACATTATTCTGAAATGGCTCATTCTGCATTATGATAACTTTTGCTTTTGGTACTATATGTATATTTTGAGTAGTAACATTTTCAATGCAGGACTCCTGTATACAACAGAGTTGTGGTGTATTACTACTTTTACTCAAGTGAAAGATCAGAGTACTTCTTCACTGCTACAATGAAAGTCAGTGGAACCAAGGGTTTGTCGTTGATTATTGTCGTGAAATATGATTTCCATTTCAGATATCTGGTAACCTTACTCGTACATCAACCATTTGATGTCGACCTCATGAATCATGATGCCAGCCTCCCAGTTTTAACTTTGAGTACTTAATGACCAAGCTCTCGCTGGATTAGTCAGATTTGACGTTTTCTGAATGGTCGCTGTCTACAACATCGTTTCTGTTGGGAACCTGTATACCATGAACAATATTCTTCTGACATGTAATGTGAAGGACCTTTAAATTTAGGGACAACAAACATGCTGTCGTTTATTGACCTTCATTTTATAATCACCTATGTTTGTATCCTGAATGTACTGTCTATAAACCTGTCATGCTGGGATGTTAATAAACACATACAAAATTAGCACCATTTCCTTGTGGTGAGACCACATCCTTTGAACTCGCCATATAAGACACGCATGCATCTTGTGTTTCAGTAAAGCCTTTATTTGAGCCTCAGAAACAAAGAGCTATGGCGTGCTCATGCCTCGCTCTTTTTAAAACCATCTGTTTGGTCCTCCTCTACGTCCAGTCATGTAAGTAGACCAACTACATGTTCTGTATATTTAACATTTATTGCATTTTTTTTTTATTTAGTCAGTAAGTTAGAGCATCTTGCTCATCTTGCTGCTGGGGTTTGAACCCAGAAACTTTAGGCCAGGAGCCAAACAGTAAGAACTATTATGGGTAGAACTATTATGGACAAACTGATTTAGTTTTTTCTATGGATGATGATGATAGATATCTTTCAGTGGTGCTGTGTTTAACTACAGGTGTTTGTGGTGAGACTGAGATCATTGGAGGGAAGGAGGTGAAGGATCATTCTATGCCCTACATGGTTCTCCTGATACACAGCACCGGACAGCCCGTCTGCGGAGGAACCCTCCTCAGCTCTAGATGGGTGCTGACTGCTGCCCACTGTACCGAGTAGGAATTTCACATCATTCATCCAATAATACACTTCTGCTTTTCATCACATGAGATGTTTGAACAGTTTTTGTTGTTGGTTGGTGAGGTGCTGCAGGGAAGAGCTTTTTGAGTGTCAGTTTTGAGTAATTCCCCATAGCCAACTATACAGACTTCAATGGACCTTCTTTCCGCGAGGGTAAACACCTGGGCAAGGAATCCGCATCCAATAAAATGTCTCACCTTTATACAGGTGACTATAGTGATAATAAAGCCCAGGGCGGGACTGCGGACGGACTGTCGCTAGGTGACGTGGGGGGGGGGGGGGGGCAGGTATAGGACCACATGGTGCAACCCAGTAGTAACCTCAGACAGGTGATGATGCCTACAGACATGTAGTCGTACGGACGGCGAGCCACTCGTGCTCTGCTGCTACCCAGTGGTGGGTGATGTGTTTAAATCAGCAGCATTCGGATAAATGCTGTAATGGCCCAGCAAGCCCGTATCTCTTGCATTGAAGAGGAGTGAATTGCGCATGTACAATTTATAACGAGAGTCAATGGGCAAAGATGTTTGTGCCCAAGGCCGGAAATACGTCACGCAAGTCTTTGCCCATACGTGACCTATCAGTAACTTCAGACAATGTTTTTCTATAATCGAAATGTTATTGCACATTTTATATTTTAAGTATAAACAAAGCACGCACATCCCAAAAAACTGATGCTGGGTGCTGGACAAAAAAGGTCAATGATAGAAAAGGGAAAAATCCGCACACCAACAAAAAAGCTCCAGAGCAATAGATAATTTATTATCACCCAAAGGGAGTAACGTTTCGGGCTCGCAGACCCTTCCTCAGACTAACACAGGTGAAAGCAGTGAGCCTCTAATATAGTCTAGGTCACATGATCAATCAAGTAATAGGTAGCACGTCTTGAGTGCACCATATTCCAGAAAACATAATAATAATAATACATTCAACAAGAAATAAATATGAAAAAAATATATATAAATGTGCACAAGCATGCTATGGCAAAAACATCATGACACTATCATCAAGTATAAAGCACCATCATACAGTCATGTGATCAGTACCAGAGGCATCTTAGTTCGTTCATATCAGGTGATACAGAAAAATAGAAAAATAGAAAGTTAGAAAAAATCCATCCGATGTCACCAAAGTAACAGGAAACAGAGATCTCGAAGTAATGGTACATATGTTATAAAACCATGAGCTTGGAGAGAAATGTCTTTTTCTAACTTTCTATTTTTCTATTTTTCTGTATCACCTGATATGAACGAACTAAGATGCCTCTGGTACTGATCACATGACTGTATGATGGTGCTTTATACTTGATGATAGTGTCATGATGTTTTTGCCATAGCATGCTTGTGCACATTTATATATATTTTTTTCATATTTATTTCTTGTTGAATGTATTATTATTATTATGTTTTCTGGAATATGGTGCACTCAAGACGTGCTACCTATTACTTGATTGATCATGTGACCTAGACTATATTAGAGGCTCACTGCTTTCACCTGTGTTAGTCTGAGGAAGGGTCTGCGAGCCCGAAACGTTACTCCCTTTGGGTGATAATAAATTATCTATTGCTCTGGAGCTTTTTTGTTGGTGTGCGGATTTTTCCCTTTTCTAACATTTTATATTTTACTCACTAACTACAAATAATATACGATATAATATTTACCTTGCTCATTTAAAAAGAGCCCTAGTGCCAGCCGCCACTGTATGAAAGTGAGCTGAAAAGCTTTAGAGATAGACACGTGAGAAATACAATATATTCAGATACAAAAATAGGGATTATTTGCTGGGGATGATGTTGTTAAAAGTCATCACGAAAATGACATAAATTGCCACAACATTACCACTAAATAACAATACCTACTGGAACAATAGACTAAATGTCAGGATGCCAATATGTAGAAATATTAAACTGACTGACAATTATATCAGGAACATTAATTATCCATATAACTTAGATGACCATAGTATATATATATATATATATACTATGGCAATGGCTGTTTGAAGACCAGAGTGACGCTTGAGGCTTTTTGAAAGGATAACATAAATATGTGAAAGCGTGTCACACACACACACACACACACACACACACACACACACGCGCACGCTTAAAAATAGTTGAGTGCATTCTCAGACTGAAATAGACTCAACACAAAGGAGGCAGGCAGCCTATCTGGAGATAAGCGCACGTTTACCTTTCAATAAGCAAGGGAAGAATGCGAGATAACATCACAGCTTCTCATATCAGACTCATGGGATGAAATCTCTGTCATCTATCCACTGCTGCAGCCACTGATTTAAGTTCACCGTCAGCAGCCGTAATAATAATAATTAAAATAATAAAATAATAATAATAATAATACATATATATATATATATATATATATATTAAAAAATAAAATAAATAATAATAATAATAATTAAAACAAAACAAAAAAAACAACCATAATAATAAAAAATAAAAATAATAGCTGCATTCACTGAGCCACTATCTGTATACAGACTTCAATGGACCTTCTTTCCGCGACCTGGGCAATGAATCCGCATCCAATAAATGTCTCACCTTTATACAGGTGACTATAGTGATAATAAAGCCCAGGGGGCGGGGGGCAGGTGTAGGACCACGTGGTGCAACCCAGCGGTGACCTCGGACAGGTGACGACGCCTACAGACATGTAGCCCATAGACATATAGACGCCTCATAGACTGACGCTGCCTGTTGGAGCTGACGTATCAGCGCGGCCGCCATCTTGTATGGGTCCCCAATGCGCCCCCAGTGCATTTATTTCTACTGAGGAAGGCGTATCCCCAACTACAATAATAAGCATAACTCCCCGAATTTTACCGGATTTTCACACGGTTTGGTTTGTTACAAATGGCAGAGATTTATTTATGATACAGGACGAATTAATATTTTTTTATTTTTTTAAAAATAAGAATTATTGTTCTATCTTACTTGTGAAAGGTAATCCCACGCGATCTGGTGTCAATACTGCGCCGTAAGCTGCACAACATACTGGCATAGCTCTCCCGTTGACTCCTATGCTAGACTAGAGTGAGGAGACCCAACCAATATGGCGGCGACGCTGGGTTACGTTCCAGCACGTCATGAGGCGTCTACGCATGGCCGGATCTACCATATGGGCAACCTGGGCATTTGCCCAGGGGCCCTTGAGCCGAGAGGGGCCCTTTGCGATTGGGTGTATATATATTCCCCCCCCTCCCCCCGCTCAACAACCGCGCAACTGAAATGCTCCGCCAGCACCCCGCCCCACCCCCAATTTGTTTCATACCTGGTTCATTCAGAATGTGAAATAACTCGTGCAGAGCCCACCACCTAGTGGTGATAATGAGTAATTGCATACTAGTCACACGTATCTCCGCATGTACGCAGGCCTCTTGTCCATCACTGGTTATTTCTGTGTTATCTTGTGAAATAAATGCCAAGCCCATGAAATCAGTTGTATGTCAAAACAACACGGATGTTAGAAAGGTATTGTGTGCCAATCATTTTTATTCAAAAACACACATATTTGTTTATTTGTCAGGGACAATGCAAAAAAACAATAAAGACAATAAAGATGTCTTACATACAAGGTTTCTAGCCAAAGCTATTTGCGACCCCTGTCCCTGGTTAAGCCTTGCAAAAAAAGGAAGTCACAGTGAGTAACATTAGGCTATAAAATACAGGTTTAAGAATATAACAGTTAAAAGAAACAGAGCGAGAGAGAGCGCGCGTGTGTGTGTGTGTGTGTGTGTGTGTGTGTGTGTGTGTGTGTGTGTGTGTGTGTGTGTGTGAGATCATTGAGTTGCAGATGTTTCAGACAACGCTGGTTTCCGCATTGTCTCCTTTATCCACTCAATGTGCTGTTTGGAAAGAAAGGTGTACACTCCTGGTTTCGTATGAGGTCTGCAACCCGTGGCACCAAAAGAAGTGACTCCTACTTGCACTTTGTTGCACAACAGCGGCCCCCCAGAGTCTCCCTATAGAGAAAAAAAAATTAATACATTTAAAATCATCTGCAAGTAAGCCCTACCAAATCTGATACAACAAATTGAAGCAATATAATATCATATGTAAGCCTAGGCTTATATGTAATATATAATCAAAAAGTGCAATTAGTTGATAAAGATTCCGAAACTTGATATCAAGTTTCACGAAAGTTGATCCATTTTCAAAAACCTGATATAAAATAAAATGATTAAATGTTGAAACGGCTTGCCATACATGTTGGTATAATTGACATTATAGATAATCAGACATACCTGACAGGTATCCTGGTTTTTATTCTTTCCTTGTGGTCCGGCACACACCATGTCGGGAGTGATGTCAGGATTCCAATATGTGGACGAGTTGCATGTTTCTCTTCCCATAACATTGATTTTGGCGGACTTCAGAACATCAGACGTTGTATTCGTATTGTCGAAGTACCCCCAGCCGGCCACCCGGCATGTGGTACCTTCATTAGGGTCTTCGATTACATCGGCCAAAGGCAAATACTTTACTGTGTTGGTCTGTTTCACCTCTTTTTTGAGCTGCATCAAAGAAAGTACAATGCAACATTTACCATTAATACTGTCACAGCAATGGGTACACACTCCTTATATATGTTGGACGTGATCTCAGTGGCCATGTAGTATTCAGAGTAATCAGCTCACCTTAAGCAGCTGCAGATCATGGTTGTCTGTGTCGCTGTCATATTTGGGATGGGGATAAGTCTTCACAACCTTCCGCACCTGAACAGACTTCTTATCCTCATTCTGGCTCTTTTCAATAGAGTGCACCCCAAGACGCACCGCAGTAATGCTGGCAAATAATCCAAAACAAGGTTTACTGATGAATACCAAACAAAAGTGTGCAAAAAGAAACAACTAAGCTCAACTTTCTACAGCAATACTTGGAGGTGCTGTCGGTAAGATTTGAGACTTGAACAGAAAGAGCAGAAGATTTTGAAAACAACCCAAGAACTGTACCCTCTCTCTCTTCATCCTCCCTCCCTCACTACCTTTCTCCACCATAAAGAAGTGTTGCGATCACCCACCTGTGATTGACAGGCAAGATAGACTTTGTCCGAAATAACTCACTACATAGTGAGGGATTTTGGACATTTTGGACAGAAATGAGCCAAGAACACTGCGGTCTAAATCTAAATGGTCTCATACAGAGGCAGGCGCAGTCAACCTTAACAGATATTCTCATAGCACATCTCACTCATTAATAACTGACTGATTGCTAGGGTCATTCCTAACAAATTACACTCAAATAGCTCTTCGATCTTCCCTACAGCACCTCACCTGCAGAACCTCACCTACAGCTACAACCAACAACCAACACTGTTCATAAAGCACATGTGATGATAAGCAGAAGTGTATTATTGGATGAGTGATGTGAAATTCCTACTCGGTACAGTGGGCAGCAGTCAGCACCCATCTAGAGCTGAGGAGGGTTCCTCCGCAGACGGGCTCTCCGCGGTGCAGCAGGAGAACCATGTAGGGCATAGAATGAGCCTTCACCTCCTTCCCTCCAAAGATCTCAGCCTCACCACAAACACCTGTAGTTAAACACAGCACCACTGAAAGATGTCTACCATCATCATCCATAGAAAACATTAAAACAGTTTGTCCATAATAGTTCTTACTCCTCTCTTAACAGGAATGTTTGACTCCCAGCATAAAGTTTCTGGGTTCAAACCCCAATCTGAAGGCATCCTTGAGCAAGATGCTCTAACTAAATAGTAAATAGTATATGAATACAAAAAAAAATGCAAGAAATGTTAAATATACAGAACATGTAGTTGGTCTACTTACATGACTGGACGTAGAGGAGGACCAAACAGACGGTTGTAAAAAGAGCGAGGCATGAGCACGCCATAGCTCTTTGTTTCTGAGGCTCAAATAAAGGCTTCACTGAAACACAAGATGCATGCGTGTCTTATATGGCGAGTTCAAAGGATGTGGTCTCACCACAAGGAGACCAATGTGCACTCATGTTGATGCACACATCAACATGCATGTTGCATGCACCTACACGTGTCGTTTTACACAGAATTACATGTGAAATCATATGTGGTCAGTCAACGATAAAGGGAGGAAAATGTAATATGAAACATTCCATTTCCAGCTATCTATATCTATACAATATTCTGTATATTAGCTTCAATGCTTTATTGCCATCGCAGACAACATGTAAATGTATCACAGAAGCACTTTGGAACACACACACACACACACACACACCAGAACACGTCCCCTCTAAGAGAGCTCTGCATGGCTCACATCAAGAAGGTTCTGGGTTTGAACAAAGTTTGCATGTTCCCATCTGGTTCATCCCACTCAAAAATACACGTTAGCTTAGCATCATGAAGTCAGCCCCATATTAAAACATACTTGAGCCAAAAGTAGCAGTACTACAGCTTGGTTGGTTATTAAATGGAGGGCAGTTTCCACACAGCTCTCAGATCAGATCCCCTGAGGAGAAGGGCTGTGTGTCTAGTGGAGGTCTACAGGGTCCAGACGTGAACACAGTCGTCTGCTCCGGCAGAGAAAAGCCTGGAAGCAGAGTCTGGACTCAGGGCCAAGTGCAGGACTCGGTCTGTGTGACCTGGAAGAACAAACAATCAAAGTGTGTTTCATGATGCCTCACTGAGTCTGGCATATCTTACCTCCGCTGCATCTCTATTTATTCTCACTTTTTGATCATGGAGATGAATCATGCACCAAAAGTTTAACTAGGGCCATAAGTCAAGCCATTCGGGGGTATGGGATATCTAACTATAAATGGAGGAGTCTCTGTACGTCTGTCCTTCGATTTTCTCGACAACCGTTCATCTGATTGATTTCACACTTGCCGGTTGTATAGCTGAGGACCTAAGGAAGTGTAGTGTCGAATGTGAAGTTGTTTGGATGAGCGTTTTGAATGAGCATGAGCACGCCATAGCTCTTTGTTTCTGAGAACTTTACTGAAACACAAGATGCATGCGTGTCTTATATGGCGAGTTCAAAGGATGTGGTCTCACCACAAGGAGACAAATGTGCACTCATGTTGATGTGCACATGCATGCACCTGCACATGTCATTTTACACAGAATTACATGTGAAATCATATGTGGTCAGTCAACGATAAAGGGAGGAAAATGTAATATGAAACATTCCAGCTATCTATATCTATACAATATTCTGTCTACTACACTACAAATAGCGGTGACAGTGGTAGTGATGTCCATGATATAACTGGAACTGGGGGTGAGGTGGGGAGGTTGATAGTAATGCTGGTGTGGTTTATGCCGGTGTAGTAGACATACAGGAATGAGTCACATGTGGCGCCACACATGGTGATGTTGTAAGCGTGGTCCACCTCCCGCATCGAGGCAGATACGTTCCATGTGACGGTTACATGAGTGTGGCAGGGTCGTCCGGCCACACGCCACCTAAGTGGCTTTCTTCCTGGGGCCCTCCGACACAGGACACGGGTAGATGTTGTTCAAAGGTGTTTATTGGAGTTTCAGGCCAGATGTTATTCGCCGAGCTGATGGTACAACATGTCATGACAGTGGCTCCTCCTGGAGTGTGTGTGTTGATGGCTGGTTTATCCTGGGTGCCATGATTGCTCATGCACCACAGGTGTGCAGCCCCACCCAGCCAGAGTCCAATTAGTCCGACTCAGGCCAGGTGAGGCTGTAAACCAGCCATCAACAACACACACTCCACATAAACCCTCCGCAATGAGCTTTGGACAAAAGCAACTTACAATAAGTACATTTGTTAGGAGAAAGTGCAACAGTAAACCGCTATCAGTAGTGGTTTTGGTAATGGATTTGATAATGAAGCGTTGACACATCGCTCTGAAAAGAGCACCGAGGGGATAGACAAATGCTGATTTTCGACATGGTAAAGTGTGTGGGGGGGTCTGAACAGTCTAATTTTAAAATGTGAATCTCGTATAATAGCTGCGACCCCCTGGCTTCAACAGAACAAAAAAATAGCTTTAATGCTTTATCGCCATCGCAGACAATAACACGTGAATGTATCGCAGAAGCATTTTGGAACAGAGCACACACACACACACACACACACACACACTCCTGTCAGCACATCTGGCTGCAAGCATCAGAACACGTCCCCTCTAAGAGAGCTCTGCATGGCTCACACCAAGAAGGTTCTGGGTTTGAACAAAGTTGTTTGGATGAGCGTTTTGAACGGGCACTGCACTAGTTAAACCAAACTTTGACCAGGTTATTTAACTTCCAGCTGGTGGCTCTTTCCCAGGGAGTCTGGATGCTCAGCAGCCCAGCAGCTGATGTTGTGGTGGGGGAGGCCGTGACCGCAGACCAGGACCCTCCTCTCCTCCACCCACAGCAGAGAACAGATCTGAAGAGAAGCATCCTTAACTTTAATGTTGAACTTTATTGATCTCAGATGGGGAAATTCGGGTTCAATTCAAGTACAAAAATAAATTAAATAACACAAAAAAGGTAAAAACAATAAAACTACAAAAAATATACCGGAAATATATAAATACAACACATTACAATGAGATAATGGTCGGGATAGGAGTGAGCTAATCCAACTATTTCCTGGAATTGTGTCATACAATGACTTTGGCAAGTCTTTAGTCATCTCCCTACACACACACCAAATTCCCTTCTATGTTGTCCTCATTTGTCTCATTTGTACCTGGGAGCTTGTTGGGTAAGAGTTGACGCATGAAGCTGATTGGGTGTCCCAGATTTTCAGCTCTCCGTCTCGCCAGCCTCCTCCTGTAGCAATCACATGCCGTTGCCACACACACACACACACACACACACACACACACACACACACACACACACACACACACACACACACACACACACACTTAAGAGTTAGAGAGAGCTTTTTGGAGCAAGGTTACAGTAATACAGGTCACTGACTCTTCACACACACATGTGGAGAGTGGAGAAGGAATATCCAGTCAAGCTCAACTGCATACTTGAAGGCAAATAACTGTTATCAGGAAGAACCTACAAATACATGCATCTCCATTTTGAATCAAATGTAATTTTTTCGCCAGTATCATTTGTATTACTTCGCTCTCCTGCAGGAACTTACCTTCACGGCGCTGGGCTGTTTCATCGTCACCAGCGGCTGTCGCTGCAGCTTTGCCAGCTTGCATGCTGCGAAGTCACCGTCCCAGATGGAAAGACGGCCGTCTTTGGAGCCACTGGCCAGCCGGTCCTCTCCGGGGGACCACTGCAGACTGCATACACTGCCCTGCTGAACTGCTGCGCCCACCAGCGGTTTGGGAGCCCGCGGGTCGTGGTGATGGATGTGTCCCAGAATGGACCCACTTCATCCATGTCGGGAGGCACACGGTGATGATGTCATTATTGTGAACCTCACCATGCGACATAGTCAGGAACCCTGCAAAAACCCCAACTATATACCATATATATCTACATGCTATACCATAGCATTTCTCATGCTTCCTGTTTAATACATATAACTTGTTATACTCATTACTACTGTATTGTATTAGTTAGGGCGTTATGGAATGCAAGGGATAGGAATGTCAGTGGTAGTGGAAGGGCTTGTGTGCACACACACACACACACACACATGCATGCACACATGCACACACTCACACACACACACACACACACACACTATGGGGGGTGAGAAGGGTCACGGGGGACTAGACACATGTACGTATGTTCGTGTGACTATTTAGTACAAATCAGCCATGCAGACCGCACGTTCGTGCGGTTTGATCTGTTTTCGTCATTTTGTTTTATCTGTTTTCGTCATTTATGTAACCTTAAATGGACTAGATAGATCTTTCCAGGTAATCAATCAATGAAACTAGGATAATAGGCCTATTCATAATTATAGGCTAATAATATTAGTCCATTATTGATCATTTTTTGTTTTAGCTGTATTGTCATTCATGTTGTTTTATTTTCATTTTTATTGTTTTTAAATCCATTCAGGCTCCTCTGTGTTATAGGAATAAAAAAAACACGTACGTACATGTGGCTAGTACACCGTGACCCTTCTCACCCACCATACACACGCACACCCACACACACATCTCACCTGCTTAAAATGTTTTGCTTCCAGGAAAGAGCGGACACCACAGACAGATGAGACCACAGACACACACCCCACCGCTCTAGCTGTCTCTACATCTCACAGCTCAACCGGGGGAGAAAAGACCACAAACCACTTTTCAGATATATGACTCCTTTTCACACGCCAGCCCATCCTCCACCCTGTTACTGAAAATGACATGCATATATTCTATATTCAATACTATATTAACACTTTAGCTATATAGCCCCTTAAAAACAACATGTACAAATTGCTTTGACATGCACAATAAGAGAAAATTACTTTAAAATAGTAGAATAAAAACAGTGGAGCAACAGAAGCAGGGAATGCTAACAGGAGGACACAAGTGGAGGGAGAGAAGCAATCAACACATACAATTAAAGATAATGAGGAAGTAAAATGAGACATTAAAGACAAAAAAGGTATAAGGACAGTATAAGGATTAAAATGAAATAAACATGAAAAAGTAATCATAAAATTCAAGTAAGATTAAAAAGATAAATAAACATGATCCTAAATGAGCCTTATCTACCTGTATCTGCCCCTGCCTGGTCCCAATGCTCAGCACTCGACCATCGCTACTCCAGCAGAGAGAGGAGACGGCCCGCCTCGGCCAACAGGCTCTCCCTGGCTGGGTGTGTGTGGGTGAGTCGGGTCCTGGGTGTGTGTGTCCCTCCAGTGACTGTGTTTCTGAGTTCCACAGGTGGACGTCTGAGCCCAGGGCCAGGGCGATCAAGCCAGTACAGCTGCAGGCCAGGAGGTTTGAGTCTGTAAAGAGAGGAAGAGAGAGAGAGAGATTGAAAAAGGAAAATAGGCACAAAATAAATGTGTCCATACTCCATTGAATAACTTCAAAACACGTATAGTTTAAATATATAAATACATATATTTTATGTATTTAACATAACAAAGAAGATTAGGAAGAGGACCATTATATTGCAGGGAGTAACACGATTTTATTTTTACCCTTGTCCTTGTTTGAATAAGGTATTACTGGTAAGTCATCATTTGAAAGTTGTTTTAAGCTTGTGTATGTGTGTGTGCGTGCATGTGTGCCTGTGTGTGTGTGTGTGCGCCTGTGTGTGTGCATGCGTGTGCGCCTGTATGTGTGTGTGTGCGTGCACCTGTGTGTGTGCAAGCGTGTGCGTCATGGTTTCAAGAGAAATCTCGTTGGGGAGGAATCAGTGACTAACTAACAAACAGCTTAACTAATACTACATTTTTTCGCGCACAACAGAAAGTATGCCGCTGTGAGTCAAACTTTACACCTTCTGGCGGTTGAAGCCGGACGAACATGTCACTGTTCGTCTGTGCAAATGATCAGGTTTTCGTGTTGGACCACTGAAACTAGTGTGGGAGTGGTTCTCCCACACTAGTGATGTGATCTGGCGTACACAGCATTCCCATAGTATATCTTTTGTCAATTTTGCACTGCATGAATAAAATGTGTTAATTCCTGTCCTCCACTCTCGGCTGTGACACGCTAACTTAGCTCCTGGGATGAATAAAGCACATCTTACATACAGACCCCTCGGCACTATCAAGGCTGATTCTTAAAGGAACGTTGTGTGTGTATTATGGTCCACTGTAGGGATGGGAATCAATACAATTTTATTGATACCAATTCCATGATCTATTCTGCTTATCGATCCAGTTCTTTATCGATTCCCTTATTGATTCCTGATCTGTGTCTAAAAAAAGTAGGTCTAGGGTGTTTTTTTCTTTGGGTGAATAGCGCTAGTCCTGCGGTGAAATTTCAGTCGATAAAAACGCAAACACATTCAGAGAGGATTTGCTGTTTTGGTGCTGGTGATTTTCCTTTGGCGCTGGCCAAAAATTCCTCTATGCAGAAATGTTTTTACAAGCATTACAAGTAGCACTGTTGTCATCTATCCATCTATGATGACTCCGTCATTGTTTTGAAGCTGTTGAAAAAACATGCCGGCATCGATAAGAGGAATCGATAAACTTGGAGGCATACGATTACGATGGATCGGACAATCAACTGAAACCGGTTCTCGATTCCCATCCCTAGTCCAGTGTGGGGACAGTTCTTCAAGGATCATTGTGTGTGTATTATAGTCCAGTGTGGGGACTTTATCCAACAATATCCAATAGGAGGATGTCAGAAGAATAGGCATGGTCAACATTACTGTTGGGGTCGCCTATAGGTTCCTGTGAGGACGGAGATCAGCCCTCTGTAGTCTACCGTTTGAAAAGGGTAGGTCTAAATCAGACTGAGGCTCAAGGCTCGGCACTCTGTCGTCTATCATTTGCGCACCGATAATAATATCGAGAAATGGAGTAGACCTAAATCAGACTGATGGATGTCAGATTTTGGTTAGTTTTATCACTCAGCTTTCGGTCACTTTTATCACTCAGCTTTTGGTCACTTTTATCACTCAGCTTTTGGTTAGTTTTATCACTCAGAATTCGGGTGTCAGACTGACGATCATTACTAACATCTTCTACTGAACGACATTTAAAACAACAGAAATAAACTAGAAATACAATTTAATTTGGGCACTTGTTTAAATCACTTCTTATTACACCTAGAAGACCGCTTATCTTATGGTAAAACACGTTTGTCAGCTACCACATCAACCTTTTCCAGTCGTGTTAAACGTCTTAAATACATGACCTCCAAAGATATCCGCAGCGCACTTTTTACTTTGTTACTGCTGATCATCATCACACTACCCCTAAGAATCTACCTGTGTGGACCAACACATTTTGGATATTTAAACCTCGGGAATCTGTGGCAATGTCGGATGAACTGGGTTTTTGCAAACCATGCTCCCTCCAACTACAAAATGAGCAATGACTCCGTAAACCCACACTACAATCCGCTGGGCCTCTACACAGTTTATTCCTCCGTGCTGCACTAAGGACAGGCCATGGCAGGCCGTGACAAACAAACCACCAAACGACAGAGACTTACCGCTTCGTCTCGAGGGACTCGTGGTGTTTTTCTGCTGATACTGCTGCTGTCTGGGGACGTTCATCTAAATCCAGGACCAACTACTCCAGAGGCACCGCGAAACATCGGTGCTGAGCAAACGTTGTCGTTAAAATCCGAGATAACATCTTCCCTGGAGGTGAGTGATCATGAAATGACTATTGGCCTGTTCGGTGCCCCCTCAAACAGCGCGGTCTCGACTGCCACCGGAAACTGTGACTTGTTCAATAACGCTGGAGCAACCACCGTAAATAAGGTTATGGACCTCAAACCTGCACTTGTGCCGACCTGTCGGAATCCTGCAGTAGTAAAGCAGCGATCTTCTTACTTATTTCAGACTGTTAATCACGCAAAGGTCATATGGGATCCAAAACTTAAACCCAAAGGACTCTTTGGCGGACACTTGAACGCCAGAAGTGTTGTTTCCAAGACTGAACAGCTGACTCACTTATTATCAAACTCCAATCTGGACTATTTATGCTTGTCTGAGACGTGGCTACAACAATCAACCCCTGTAAATATCTTCTCTGTACCGGGATATCAATGTTTCAGACGAGTCCGAGTTGGGGGGAGAGGAGGTGGGGTTATGATATATGTCAAAGACGGCATTAAATGTGAGCGCATATTTTTTCATGCAGCAGGCACATTAGAATATGTTGCCTTAAAAATTGTATTATCCCAACAGATGTCTTTCACTTTAATAGTATTTTACAGACCTCCATCTGCAAATGACTCTTTTTACAATGAACTCACTGATATGTTAAAAGAGTGTAACCAAAACAAAGAGCTTATTCTTATGGGTGATTTCAATTTAAACTGGGAAGAAAAGGGGAAGAGGAGAAAATTAAAAACAATTACAGATAAATTTAACCTACAGCAAATGATCAAAGGGCCAACAAGGATTGCAAAAAACTCAAGTACAACGCTAGATCTTGTCTTCTCTAATAAATCAGAGAGGATAACAAAATGTTACAATTTGATCACTGGGCTGTCTGATCACAATCTAACATTAGTAGCAAGAAAATTAACTAAAAACAGATTTCAGAACACATCACACAACACAAAAACTATGTCTCACATACCTAAAAATAAACAACCTGCTTTTGAAAGTGAGATAAATAGTTTGGATTGGGAAAATGTACT
This sequence comes from Merluccius polli, assembly GCA_030340625.1. Taxonomy (NCBI): domain Eukaryota; kingdom Metazoa; phylum Chordata; class Actinopteri; order Gadiformes; family Merlucciidae; genus Merluccius; species Merluccius polli. The sequence continues at coordinate 162,653 of JAOPHQ010005428.1, forward strand.
GTCCACAAACAATCTAGAACATGGCTGTGAATTGTTCACTGCAAAAATTAAAACTGTTAAAGATAAGTTTATTGTAGAGGCCAAGAGAAAACACAGAAAGAGAGCAAATCTGCCCTGGTTTAGTGATCACTTGTGGCAGCTAATGAAACGTAGAGATCTAGCCTTAAAGACAGCACTTAAATCTAGAAGGGATACAGATATCTTAATTTTTAAAGGTTTGAGGAACAAAGTGGTTAATGAACTGAGAATAGCAAAATCACGCTTTTATCTTCAGGTAATAACTGAGGCTAAAGGAAATAGTAAAGAAATTTGGAAAAACATCAATAACCTCATAGGACGAGAGCAACATCATACAGGAGACATACAGCTCAGATCTGAGGGCAAGATAAGCAATGATACTATTGCCGTTGCAACTATTTTTAATTCATTTTTTATTGAGTCGGTCCATGAGTTAGGAAATCAATTTAAGAAAAGGGACGTTACACTCCACACAGGAGATGACCAAGATCTTAATCTGACAACACTTAATACAGCACATGCACACACGGGAGCTGACCAGGGCTTCAATCTGGCTACAGTAAATGAAGCACATGTTAAAAAGATTATTAGTTCCTTAAAAAAAATCTAAAAGTAGAGATGCTTTTCATATGGACAGCATGTTTATTGAGAAACATCTTGACACACTAACTCCTCCAATCACACATTTAATCAATCTTTCAATTATGCATAGTTCATTTCCTGACCATTGGAAGCGTGCAGTTATTTCACCCATTTTCAAGTTTGGAGATCACTGTGAGGCAAATAACTATAGACCAATAAGTATATTACCATTACTCTCAAAGGTTGCTGAGAAAGTTGTCATAGAGCAGCTAACAACACATCTAAATAACTGCAACCCTGGCTTACATTTAATGCAATTTGGCTTTAGAAAGAACTACAGTACAGAAACAGCTGTTTTGTACCTCACAGAAAAAGTTAGAGCACAGCTTGAAAAGGGAGGAGTTGTTGCAGCCGTTTTCTTGGACTTAAGCAAAGCCTTCGATACAGTGAATCATGATGTCCTCCTCTCCAAGCTCTCTTTTTTTAATTTTTCAACACATACATTAGCATGGTTGTCATCATATCTGTTGAATAGGATGCAGTGTGTCAGGATTAAAGATGCTTTCTCTAGCTATATGAAGAACACTATGGGCGTACCTCAGGGATCTGTGTTAGGCCCTTTTCTTTTTAGTTTATACATTAATGATCTTCCACAACACTGTCCTGGAGTGAACATACAGTTATATGCAGATTATACTGTCTTGTATGTACATGGTAAAAATGCTCAGATAGCAGCTGAGAAATTAACTCTTGCCATGCAAGGTGTGGCTGAGTGGCTTGAGCAATCCTGCCTTACTCTAAATATCAGTAAGACAAAGGGTATGTTCTTTTCTAAAACTAGGGGTCAGATTCCAACTGCAGACATTCAAATTAGAAATGAGTCTATTGATATAGTCACTGAATTTAAGTATCTGGGTGTCATCATAGATTCAAATCTAAACTTTAAGAAACATATTAAAAAAATGACAAAAACTATTAAATATCACCTGGCAAATTTTAGACAAATAAGATCGTCACTCCCTATGGATGTAGCCAAAATATTTATGCATGCTTTAATTTTCTCACATATATCATACTGTATCACCTGTTGGGGGCAGGCCAGTGTATCTACCATTAGACCTCTAGAATCTTTGTATAAACAAGCTGTAAAGATTCTTGATAAAAAAGCATCTCAGTACCATCACTGCAATATCCTAGAGAAACACAAATTGTTAAGTTTAGAAAACTTCAGACTGTTTTCAAATTTGTGTCTAGTGTATAAGATCCTACATGGCCTGGCCCCAGCATGTTTATTGGATTTCGTCTGCTACCGCCCTACCAATTCTATAAGATCCACTAGAATAGCTTCTGTGTATGACTGTAATAAGCCCTTCTACCGCACAACCTTTGGACAATCCTCTTTTTCCTTTACAGCCATCACACAGTGGAATGCAATAACACGCGATATAAGGAGCTGCAATTCCATCAGCAACTTTAAAACACAATTGAAATGCTCCTTGAAAACTACTCAAACCTGCAATCACTGATTTCTTTTTTCTTTTCTTTTCTTTTTTCCATGGTGCTGACAAAATGTGTTTTTGGCGTGTGTGTTTGTATGAGTGTGAGTGTGGGTGTGTGTGTGTGTGTGTGTGTGTGTGTGTGTGTGGGAGAGAGAGTGTAGGTGTAATAGGGGGTTGGACTTTTGTATGTATGTATGTTTTTATATTACTTTTATTATGTCCTGCCAGGGACTGCAGATGTAAATTAGCCCCAGGCTAACTCTGGTACAATACATGAAATGGCAACATTTATGTTTGAAATTGTACATGGTCCCTAATAAAAAGTAAATAAATAAAAATAAAATAAATAAGTGAGTCATCTACATTTTAAGAATGTCTGAACTAACTGCTGCTATCCAAACTCACTGGATATAGGAGGTGTAAATGGGAACATCTAAAAATTATAAATGTTTTAACGGTAAGGGGATCGAAATTAACATTAACATTTTTAAACAATGTTTTTAACTGAAACTGATAAAAGACGCATGTTAGAACATTTACAAACAGAAGGAAGGCCCTATGGTGAAAATCCTAGGGATTTTGTAAATTGAATCATAGGGTTAGGGTTATTACATTGATAAATTCTGATAATATGGCTGGATGGACAGTAGAGTTGTTCCGATTCCGATACCAGTATCGGAAATTGCTCCGATACTGCCGAAAATGCTGGCATCGGTATCGGCGACTACTGGAGTCCAGGCACCGATCAGATACCACGTAATTTATTCAATTAGTAATCTAATTACTGGTTAGCTCCGTTAAGCTCTGGCACAGTTCTTCTTTGCCACTCTTAAAAGACGGCCGCAATGGTTTGATCACCCAGACCAGTAATTGTCCTTTATGTGAAATGTGTGTAAAATTCACAGACTGTCGCTCGGGGGGAAGCGTGTGCTAAACGGCTAAACAGTCGATGGTAGGAGTCTCTTCACTTCCTACCTTAGGAACTCAAACTCAAGATCTCAAGAGTGTGTGGCGACCAATGGCGGTGGTACCGCGTATGACTAATTTCCCTGTTAATGCAATAATTGCAAAGTTTATCTTTGTTAATATATGTGCCGGGGGAGTTTTGACATGCGGAAATGAGTGATAAAAACGCACAAAAAATAGACGCGAGCACCGAGCAGGTGTTATTTCCTCAGAAAACAACATCTAGCCACAAGGAAGGAAGTAGCCTACAAACTAGGTTTTTTTGTGTTGTATCGCTTTCACCGTTTCGAATTTGACTTTGCGGTCGCATACCGAACTAAAGGCCGTGGCGTGACTTCATCTCCGCGTTTGAGACCGCAACGCAAAACATCGACCCCCTCCTCGCTATTTTTAATTTTGTTTTCGCCATTTTGACTGTTTTTTAACCCTCCTCTGTGGTTCACACACACACGCCCACCCACGCCCTTAGCCACCCACAGATATGCATCGTACCACTATATATTATATATATTTAAGTTGCTGTTGCACTACTGTTTTTTATACTGTTCTATTTAAATGCCTTTTTTATTTTACAATACTGTGGCTGCACTTTAATTTTTTAAAAATAATTATTTCTGGATTTATTTAATTAAGTTGCTGTTGCACTACTGTTTTTTATACTGTTCTATTTAAATGCCTTTTTTATTTAAAAATAAGTGTGGCTGCATTTAAAAAAAAAAAAATATTCCTAGATTTATTTAGTCAAATTGCATTTGCACTACTGTTTTTTATACTGTTCTATTTAAAAATAAATGGCTTGAATTTGCTGTATTTATTCATGTTTTACAAAGAGTTTAACCTGAGCCAGGCCTTACCACCATGTATGATATTTTTTTCATAACATACTGGTATCGGATCGGTACTCGGTATCGGCCGATACCCACTGCACAAGTATCGGAATCGGTATCGGGAGGGAAAAAATGGTATCGGAACATCTCTAATGGACAGTCAATGTCTCCACTCCACAGATCTCGTAAAATGAGGAAGACACCTCAGCAATACTTCAGTACCTTAGACCTTACTTTAAAAAGTGTCAACATATATATTACATATTCCTGGGTAGCTGCAAAGTAACTAGTAACTAATGCTGAATGTAGTGGAGTAGAAAGTTAAATATTTGCTCCTGAGATGTAAGTCTTTGGGTGAGTGTTTCCGCCCGTCGGACATTGTTTGACACACAGCTAAACGAAGCTTGACAGTTAACATGTAGTTCTGTGGTATAAGTTACCATGGTTACTGAGCAGGGACTCAGAAGCCATAGTGATGGAGCGGTGAATAAGCTGCTCCTGTATCCGCCTTGATGGGGCACCCCCCAGGTCTTAAAAAAAACGTAAGGACTACCTAATCACAATAAAATATAGTTGTAATTTGTTTCATACCTGGTCCATTCAGAATGTGAAATAACTCGTGCAGAGCCCACCACCTAGTGGTGATAATGAGTAATTGCATACTAGTCACTTGTTTCTCCGCATGTACGCAGGCCTCTTGTCCTTCACTTGTTACTTTTGTGTTATGGTTGTGAAATAAATGCCAAGCCCATGAAATCAGTGTGTGTGTGTGTGTGATCATTGAGTTGTTCACACACATTGTCACAATGGGACTTTAGCCCCTCTATGTGGTGTAATTTGGCATTACAACCCACCCAAAAAATATATGGTTATTTTCTCTTTTATAGAAGTGGGGTTGCCGGTAAACGAGCAATAAAATGGGCTTCTTATTACACCGAGTCCACTTTTTTCAGTGACATCTCATCACATTTGGTAAACTAACACACTGAAAATGGATATTGTAGCTGGCGGTTTGTCGCAGCCATTAGCCGCTCTGGTTAAAGGAGGACCTGTGGCTCTGCCAACCAAGTGGTGAAAGCTTAACCACCTGAAGTGGTCATTTCTACCCTGCTTCGACCACAAGAAGCTCATGTGGTTTCATTGGTCTTTTTTTTTCTTCTTTGAAGGGTGTCGACTGCTAGAGATGTTTTTTCCCTCCCGATACCGATTCCGATACTTGTGCAGTGGGTATCGGCCGATACCGAGTACCGATCCGATACCAGTATGTTATGAAAAAAATATCATACATGGTGGTAAGGCCTGGCTCAGGTTAAACTCTTTGTAAAACATGAATAAATACAGCAAATTCAAGCCATTTATTTTTTTAAATAGAACAGTATAAAAAACAGTAGTGCAAATGCAATTTGACTAAATAAATCTAGGAATAATTATTTTTTAAAAAATGCAGCCACACTATTTTTAAATAAAAAAGGCTTTTAAATAGAACAGTATAAAAAACAGTAGTGCAACAGCAACTTAATTAAATAAATCCAGAAATAATTATTTAAAAAAAATTAAAGTGCAGCCACAGTATTGTAAAATAAAAAAGGCATTTAAATAGAACAGTATAAAAAACAGTAGTGCAACAGCAACTTAAATATATATAATATATAGTGGTACGATGAATATCTGTGGGTGGCTAAGGGCGTGGGTGGCCGTGTGTGTGTGTGTGTGTAAGGGTAGTAACAAATAACAATTTAACCACAGAGGAGGGTTAAAAAACAGTCAAAATGGCGAAAACAAAATTAAAAATAGCGAGGAGGGGGTCGATGTTTTGCGTTGCGGTCTCAAACGCGGAGATGAAGTCACGCCACGGCCTTTAGTTCGGTATGCGACCGCAAAGTCAAATTCGAAACGGTGAAAGCGATACAACACAAAAAAACCTAGTTTGTAGGCTACTTCCTTCCTTGTGGCTAGATGTTGTTTTCTGAGGAAATAACACCTGCTCGCGTCTATTTTTTGTGCGTTTTTATCACTCATTTCCGCATGTCAAAACTCCCCCGGCACATATATTAACAAAGATAAACTTTGCAATTATTGCATTAACAGGAAATTAGTCATACGCGGTACCGCAGCCATTGGTCGCCACACACTCTTGAGATCTTGAGTTTGAGTTCCTAAGGTAGGAAGTGAAGAGACTCCTACCATCGACTGTTTAGCCGTTTAGCACACGCTTCCACCCCAAGCGACAGTCTGTGAATTTTACACACATTTCACATAAAGGACAATACTGGTCTGGGTGATCAAACCATTGCGGCCGTGTTTTAAGAGTGGCAAAGAAGAACTGTGCCAGAGCTTAACGGAGCTAACCAGTAATTAGATTACTAATTGAATAAATTACGTGGTATCTGATCGGTGCCTGGACTCCAGTAGTCGCCGATACCGATGCCAGCATTTTCGGCAGTATCGGAGCAATTTCCGATACTGGTATCGGAATCGGAACAACTCTATCGACTGCACATCTCTCTGACCTGTGTGATGAAGAAGGGGAAACGGGGGGCTGTTGGTGTGTGTAATGTCCGCCGTGCAGCTTTTAGAGGTAGTACGTTATGGACGTGTAGCTCAGGTCATACAATGTCAACATGCAGTAAACATTAATATCTTTCTGTGTCCAGATTCATTGTGGTTCGGGTCAGATGCCGAGATAGCCTCCATTAGTTTTATATGTAGCCCAGGTGTTGTACGATGCTGCTGATAACTTTACTTTAACTCCAAGTATCGCAGTAACTTGTTATTGTTATTAACATAACATAACAATGGCCCAAGGGCGTCCCTGGTTTCAGCTTTGGAGGGGACGATGTGTCCAGGAGACGAGACGTACACAAGGCATTTTAAGTACAAAGTTTAGTTTTAGGGTTTGATTTTAGGGTTAGGGTTTCCAATTAGGGTTAGGATTTCATATTAGGGTTAGCGTTAGGGTTAGGTTATGGGATAAAAACTGATTCTGGTAGGGTAAGGGGTTTGGGTTAGACTAAAACAGACTAAAACACAGTGTGGAGATAGGTCTGGCTATGAGATACTAAACACAGTGTGGAGATAGGTCTGGCTATGAGAGACTAAAACACAGTGTGGAGATAGGTCTGGCTATGAGAGACTAAAACACAGTGTGGAGATAGGTCTGGCTATGAGAGACTAAACACAGTGTGGAGATAGGTCTGGCTATGAGAGACTAAACACAGTGTGGAGATAGGTCTGGCTATGAGAGACTAAAACACAGTGTGGAGATAGGTGTGGCTATGAGAGACTAAACACAGTGTGGAGATAGGTCTGGCTATGAGATACTAAAACACAGTGTGGAGATAGGTCTGGCTATGAGAGACTAAAACACAGTGTGGAAGTTTCCCACAAACTCCGTCCTGACGCAACTCACATTGATCCAAAAGGCCAAAGTGCTGTATCGCTATGGTTTACATTGGTGGTGCGAGCCCTGATAAATGCTGTTAGGCAGAATCGATACAGCGTAAAATAATGTTGACAGATGAATGATATTGGTAATGGATTAGTGGAGCCAGGAGGGATGCTACAATGGTTTAATCACCTAGACCGGGTGAACCAGATGTACTGAACCAGGTGTACTGAACCAGATGTAGTGAACCAGGTGTACTGAACCAGATGTACTGAACCAGGTGTAGTAAACCAGGTGTACTGAACCAGGTGTACTGAACCAGATGTACTGAACCAGGTGTAGTAAACCAGGTGTACTGAACCAGGTGTACTGAACCAGATGTACTGAGCCAGGTGTACTGAGCCAGGTGTAGGGCCACCAGCAGTGAGAACATATTAAACAAACAAAAATGATTCTGATGACACAAAAAAAACCCCTAAAAGACTACATACACACAAACACACACACACATACACACATACGCACACACACATACATAATCACACACACACACACACACACACACAACAAAGATAAGATGTTGCGGTACTTCTTGTTTTGTATGAAATGAAGACGCTGGGTGAGGAAACATCCTGTGAGATCCACAAGATACACTCGAAGTACAAGTCCGTGAACCAAGTTGCTACTGACAGCAAACGCTCAAAACCCTCTTGCTGCAGATCTGAAATTCATAGTTTGTGTTCATCTCTCACTGTGTTGGCCTAGAGAGATATTTAAACATAAAAAAGAAATGAAGTGTACATAAAGGGAGAAATCAGTTTCTGAAATCCACAATAATGTCCATGGTGTTTTAGCTGAGACATGTCTATGTAGTCTTTATATGTGTAGAGAGAGTCGCTCCACTCTGTTTGTCCACAACACACAGCAGGGTGCAGCCCTCGCTGCTCACAGACGTTACGTTGACACCGGGCTCTGGGAGAGGCGTCTGCTCACAGAAGACCATAAGGTCAGCTTAAGGTCAGGAGTGAGACCTTCTGACCTCTGAGGTTACATTTCAGTTTCTCGCTGAAGATCAGTCTGGCTACGCAAACTAAAACCCAAAGAGTGGACAGACCAATCAGTGCTTGGGGAGGGGCTTTTACTTCATTGATTTCCATACATGCCCTTACATTGTTCAACAAATTCCAGCCAATCAGATGAAATAACTAAGTGACTCTTGGTCTCTTCGCTCTTGACGAATCCGGTCAGCAAAAACATCTCTGAGAAAAGTCTATCATGCGAGAAGTGTCTTTGCTGGACTCCTCCGACACAGGACACAGGGAGATGTTTGTATAAAACTGGTTTATTGGAGATGGCAAGATGGTATAGCCAGAGCAGATGTTAACATGCTGTTGTATGCTGTGAGTATGGCTGTGTTCGAAACCGCATACTAACATACTATTCATACTATTTGTGGAGGGTTTATGTGGAGTGTGTGTTGTTGATGGCTGGTTTACAGCCTCACCTGGCCTGAGTCGGACTAATTGGACTCTGGCTGGGTGGGGCTGCACACCTGTGGTGCATGAGCAATCATGGCACCCAGGATAAACCAGCCATCAACACACACACTCGAGGAGGAGCACGGTCATGACTTGAAGTACCATCAGCTCGGCGTGTACCATTCTGCCTGAAACTCCAAATAAACACCTTGAACTACATCTACCCGTGTCCTGTGTCGGAGGGCCCCGAAAGAAAGCCACTTAGGTGGCGTGTGGCCGGACGATACCCCGCCACACTGGCGCCCGATGTGGGGCTCCTCCGACCAGGACGGGACACGGAAGGGCTGTCCAAGCTACACTGGAGCCACCAGCCGCGGCGAGGACAGCCACCCCAGCACCAGCTCCCCCTGAACGGCAGCGACGGCCAGCGGAGGAGTGGGGAGGCAGCGCAGCGACCGCCACCGGCAACCGTCTGCAGCTAGCCTCCCCCGGATCCAGCCTGGAGCAGCCCAGGCCAGCCGCCCCTCTGCCAGGGGACCAGGAGCCCAAGGCCCCATGCTCCAGGAGGAGATGGGAGGGGGATCATGCCTCGTCGCCCTGGTGGAGGGGGGTGACTACGAACTGTTCCAGGCCCTCCGAGAAGCTACCTCCGCGGCCCAGCTGTCGGGCCTCCTCCGAGCCCATCCAGCCAGCCCCTGCAGCCAGCTACCCCAGAGACACCTCCGCCAGCCGGAGCAGCAGCCCCAGGCCTCCGGTCTCCGGGACGGAGGGGGAGGGTGGGGTGGGCGTGTGACCCTGGGGAGGTGTGGAGGTAGTGGGGTTTGGGGGGCTGTGTTTATTTTTTGTTTAGGTATGGCAACCCTGAAAAGAGTCCAGGTTTTTTGTAGGTATGGTAACCCTGTTCAGAGTCCGGTATGTGTTTTTTTTTTTTTTTTTGTTTGCTTGGATGGGGGATGGGGGGGGGGAGTAGGCGAGGCCGGGGATTCTCCCCGGCCTCAATCTGGTGTTGGGGATATGTGGAGGGTTTATGTGGAGTGTGTGTTGTTGATGGCTGGTTTACAGCCTCACCTGGCCTGAGTCGGACTAATTGGACTCTGGCTGGGTGGGGCTGCACACCTGTGGTGCATGAGCAATCATGGCACCCAGGATAAACCAGCCATCAACACACACACTCGAGGAGGAGCACGGTCATGACTTGAAGTACCATCAGCTCGGCGTGTACCATTCTGCCTGAAACTCCAAATAAACACCTTGAACTACATCTACCCGTGTCCTGTGTCGGAGGGCCCCGAAAGAAAGCCACTTAGGTGGCGTGTGGCCGGACGATACCCCGCCACACTATTCATACTAAGTATGACGTCAAATTGAGTATGTAGTGCGTTCACACTGTCAGAGAGAAATGCCCGGATGTATACTAGATGTGCAAGAATTTCTAAGTATACGGTGTGAGCTTACTGGACATACTCAACTGCCCCACAATGCATTGTGTTTCTTCATTTTATTTATTTATGTATTTATTTTTTCCTGCCAACACCCCCCCCCCTCTTTGGAGGACAACTTTCTTTTTATTAACAATTGTAATAACATTAACGTGAACTAAATTTGACCTCTCTGAGGGAGGGAAATAACAAAAAGGCAAAAGAATGACTGAACATAGAGCCAATAGGGACAATTGTCAACATGTCCTATTAAGATTTGTATGATTTATCACTAAAAAAGCCTTTTGATGGTAACAATCTTGATTGTCACACCAAATGATAGCGATAGTCACACCAAAAATCTACATCTAATGCATCTGAACATTAAAACAAGTACAAAAAAGTACAGAAAATCTACTGTTCACAGTTCACAAACTACGTGAAGGTAATGATATAATATACAGCTGTCGATATGGTTTGCAAGTTGCTGCATGTCATTCAGCTCTTTCCCCTCTTCCTCAACCCCATAATCTGTCCTACATGGGTGTCCTCCATGTCATTTTGAATCCCTATGTACACAGTCTAGGAACAGTCTACTGCTCATGAGGAAGCAGCTTGCTCCATTGTGGTCTGACTGGATGATGGCCCATTACTCAGGACATGGAAAGTGTCAATTGCATGGTTGGTCATTGTAGCAGAGGACTCTAACACACATCACATCAGTGGCTTTTGCTGGGGCCCTCCGAGACAGGACACGGGTAGATCTCCTTCTCCTAACAAATGTACAAATGTCTAAAGCGATTTACAATAAGTAAGTCGCTTTGGACAAAATCGTCTGCTAAATGCCCTAAATAAATAATAATAATAAATACATCTTGGTTGAGAATGCATTTGTTGGAGATGGCGTGATGGTATTTGCCGAGCAGATGTTACATGCTGCCATGAAAGAGGCTCTGTCCTGAGTGTGTGTGGTGACAGCTGGTTCATCCTGGGTGCCATGACTGCTCTGCACCACAGGTATGCAGCCCCAACCAGCCCCAGAGTCTAATCAGTCTGACTCAGGCCGGGTGAGGCTGTAAACCAGCTATCAACCACACACACACTCCACATTCATTTCATTCATGATTCTGTGTGTATGTTGTTCATATCGTGTGACAAAGGGATTCTATGGTGTGACAAGAAAAACGGTTCCACAACATGATATAAGTGTCCCACCATATGATGTTTTGTGCACTCTGTGCACACTTCCAATTATTAGCCAGCATACAATGGACATATTGCAACATGGTAACATATATTATAAGGTTTTAAGGACAAATTATTCCTTTCATTTTTTTTTAAAAAGCGACACATGCCTGGACTGTGAAGTAGACATCTGTGTTCTCATAATAAACTTTGTGCAGGAGAGTTTATTTTCTTAGTTTTATTCATGATTAAATTTAAAAAAAGCTTGGCACAAGGTCAGGTTTCTATTGTTGTGTACTATACAATGTCTGTTTTCTATTGTGGTCTACTACACAAGGTCAGGTTTCTATTGTGGTCTACTACTACACAAGGTCAGGTTTCCATTGTGGTCTACTACACAAGATCAGGTTTTGTGGTCTACTACCAACCCAGTCTCACGTCAGAACGTGTAATAGCTACATTAGTCCACAGCGCAAGACCTAGTTCCACAATAACGGCTCTAAAACTGTGACGTGGCTATGTTTTATTGGCCTATTATTTTCTATTGGCCTGCTCCACGTCATGTGACCGCCAAGCGTCGGTCTGCCAAAGCAAAAACAAAATGGCTGATATTCCTTTTACTCTGTGGAAAATGCTATATTTTAAGATAGTTTTGGCATTTAAATGCATTTTGATGACATTTATAGTGAGAAATGTACATTTTATTTTCATAATCTTTGTTCAGTGAATGTATATGATGTTTACTTTGTTAGTTATCATGAATTCCTTCTGCCCGATCGGTACTGCGCATGTGCAACTCTCAACAAAGATGAAAAAGAAGTGAGATGGCTCACAGAATAGACGCCATGACACTGCAGCCGATTTTCTTGAGTTGCTCAGACCCGGTATCACGCTTTTTGTGCTCATTGTCACGAAAATTTAATCGTGTCCCGGAGCACGATTCAATACATTAATTTTCGTGGGTTGTCCATTGTGTGTGTCGGATGGTGATTTCAGTCTGTCCCTCCTATGATGTGTGGAAATGTTGGATTGGAAGTCCCTCTTTATATCGGTTCAGACCGATATAAGAGACACAACAGACAATAGACACAACTGTTGTGCAACCTGCAGCCCCCACCACATCCTCTAATAACAGATCAGCCACAGATCAGACGTTGCCATGTCGTTACTAAGATCGTCTCTTTTTACTGGAGTAATAAGGTAACGTTGCCATGTCACAACCGCAAAGAGTGTTTATGCCAGCGGTTGGGCCTTGCTCCACCTTTACCAGCTGCAACATTAAAACAACAAACACATCAACCCATTTCAGAATAATATGTGACATTATTCTGAAATGGCTCATTCTGCATTATGATAACTTTTGCTTTTGGTACTATATGTATATTTTGAGTAGTAACATTTTCAATGCAGGACTCCTGTATACAACAGAGTTGTGGTGTATTACTACTTTTACTCAAGTGAAAGATCAGAGTACTTCTTCACTGCTACAATGAAAGTCAGTGGAACCAAGGGTTTGTCGTTGATTATTGTCGTGAAATATGATTTCCATTTCAGATATCTGGTAACCTTACTCGTACATCAACCATTTGATGTCGACCTCATGAATCATGATGCCAGCCTCCCAGTTTTAACTTTGAGTACTTAATGACCAAGCTCTCGCTGGATTAGTCAGATTTGACGTTTTCTGAATGGTCGCTGTCTACAACATCGTTTCTGTTGGGAACCTGTATACCATGAACAATATTCTTCTGACATGTAATGTGAAGGACCTTTAAATTTAGGGACGAAAAACTTGCTGTCGTTTATTGACCTTCATTTTATAATCACCTATGTTTGTATCCTGAATGTACTGTCTATAAACCTGTCATGCTGGGATGTTAATAAACACATACAAAATTAGCACCATTTCCTTGTGGTGAGACCACATCCTTTGAACTCGCCATATAAGACACACATGCATCTTGTGTTTCAGTAAAGCCTTTATTTTAGCCTCAGAAACAAAGAGCTATGGCGTGCTCATGCCTCGCTCTTTTTAAAACCATCTGTTTGGTCCTCCTCTACGTCCAGTCATGTAAGTAGACCAACTACATGTTCTGTATATTTAACATTTATTGCATTTTTTTTTTCATTTAGTCAGTAAGTTAGAGCATCTTGCTCATCTTGCTGCTGGGGTTTGAACCCAGAAACTTTAGGCCAGGAGCCAAACAGTAAGAACTATTATGGGTAGAACTATTATGGACAAACTGATTTAGTTTTTTCTATGGATGATGATGATAGATATCTTTCAGTGGTGCTGTGTTTAACTACAGGTGTTTGTGGTGAGGCTGAGATCATTGGAGGGAAGGAGGTGAAGGATCATTCTATGCCCTACATGGTTCTCCTGCTGAAAAGAACCGGACAGCCCGTCTGCGGAGGAACCCTCCTCAGCTCTAGATGGGTGCTGACTGCTGCCCACTGTACCGAGTAGGAATTTCACATCATTCATCCAATAATACACTTCTGCTTTTCATCACATGAGATTAGGGATGTCCGATATTATCGGCCCACCGATATTATCGGCCGATATTGGCATAAAAAAATCAATATCGGAAAATATCGGTATCGGTTTTTTAAAAAGCTCAAAATAACTAAAGTGGCCTATGGCATGTTATACCTTGTTGGAAAGCTCTAATTGTCCTGAATCGAATGCAAGCGACATTTTCTGTTAGTACAAAGACAGTGTGAAATAAATAAACACTTTGTTTTAAATAATTTCAGACATCTGTTATGTTTCAAGTGAGGACGTGGTTTGATGACATCAAACGCGCCGCGCCGTCTCAATAACAAGCCTGGGCATGTGCGGCCGTGTAGTGGGACGCTAGTTGTAGCTGTAGTTATGTCGGTGGTTTGGAATTATTTCAAAGTTTCTACGTTGAATAGTAAAATTGAAATTAGTTTTGGTGTAAAACACGGCCGCATATATCGGTATCGGTCAGTGTTGTAATGTAACGAAGTACAAATACTTCGTTACTGTACTTAAGTAGAATTTTCACGTATCTGTACTTTACTTCGTTATTTATATTTCTGACAACTTTTACTTTTACTCCACTACATTTCCTCACTAAAATGTGTAGGCCTACTTTTACTCCGATACATTTCCCATAACCATCTTCGTTACTCGTTACTACAAAATAAAAATCGTGTTGGTGACCTACTTCCTGTTTATCAACCTCCAAGCGCGAAGAAAAAAAAAACACCGCGCGCGACGAAGAAGAAGATCTGCTTTGGCCAATCACGGAAGCGGTCTGCAGCTGCGGCAGGTTCTGCTAATTCTCCGGTCACAAATGACGAGATCAACAGTGGCGACATCAACCGGTATTTTAACCCAAACTGAAAGTGGCTGTTGTTTACTGTTGCCATGGCGACATGTCTTTTCCCAGACGAAGTGGTTTTTGTGCGTGTGTGTGTCTAAACGCCACGGCTACACCGGCATGCTGCCAATACTCTAGGGTGGCCATTCGTCCGGCTTTAGGCCGGACTGTCCGGACGCGTATTTGTCCTTTTTGAGACAACCCCGCCGGTCATAGGTCCGCCCGCGGGACATAGGTCCGTGGTGTGTTACGATCGCGCGCGCGCGAGCGTAGGTCCGCGGTGTGTTACTATTGCGCGCACCCCCCCCCCGGGCTGAGGTGTCCTCCATTTCAACAACTCATAAATGGTCACCCTACAATACTCTGATAGGACGTCACAGTGTGATTACGGTGTTTACATGTCTACAATAATGCCAGTAAGACTGGAATATATGGGGTCAGAACAGTCTCATTAATAATGAATGCACAGAGAAGGATTCACAAATGTATTTTGTGATTTATATATAAATTACTCTCTTCTCACAAATACATTTCAATGCACACACAAATGGATTTCGTTATGTATAAATGTAAAATAAATCCATAAACAAAAATAAGTTTCACAAACACATTTCTGATCCACACACAAATGTGTCTTGTTTAAAATAAATGTAATATAAATCCATAAATATATGAATTTTAAAAAAATATTTGCAATTTTCATCAAAAATGTATTTGGATGTTGTTACATTTATATACAAACTGTTAAACTTGAATTTACAAGACGCTTTTCATTTGTGAACTTGTTTGCATTTGTGTGTGAACTGGTCTGTATTTATTTGTGGATTTTTGAGACTCCCCTGACACGGCTGGATTCACAAATGCATTTTTTTCAACAAGGAACTTCCTGTAGCCAATCAGATGCCGCCTTAGTTTTCAGCCAATCACATGACTGCAGTCCAACGAGGGGTACCTCACCATGGCCAGAGCACAGCATTTTCTCTGCGCATTTTGCGTTACTTTTCGGTAAAATAAAAAAAAAGAAAGATCCGGACTTGAGCTTTCTTCCACTTGAGTTCAGCCTCAACATGGCGTCTGGGAATGGCAATCACGATTTAAGTGACACTTGAATCGGCATTACCAGACGCCATATTGAGGCTGAACTCTGTGCGTTCACATTAGAAGCGATCGATTGCGTGGATCCCAGGGAACACCGGCACTTTGGTTCCTACTGTACTTTTTTGGTTCCTGTACATCAAAATGTCGACTGAAAAGTTAATCGCGGTTGTGGCTGGGCACCCGCTGTTGTATGATCCAATACAATACCGTAATAATCAGCTAAAATATCATTTTTACAAGCACACGCACGAAGCGGGCCGCCTATTAACGGCATGGACCAAGCGGTTCTGGACCAGGAAGGAGACATGAACACTTTTAATAATCGTATTTACCGTATACCTGCACACAACTTTATTTAAAAGTAAGCAAATGGAAAACATGTTTGTTTGTATTGTGGTGTCCGGTGCGCGTGGATGGCTCCTCCGGCGGAGCGGTTCATGTTAATAGCGGAGTCCGGGAGGGTTCACCTTCACGGCGTAGTTACGAGGGATGTGCGACTATCGTTTATCAAACAAGCAAAACCGTCTCTGCAATATGGCCAAAGTGTGTGGAGTTCACTCTTTGATATGTACTAAAAGCATACGGCTCCTTTGCGTCTGCAAAATTGAATTGTACGTTATGAGCGACAAAAGCGAACAGAAATATTCGCAGCGAATCTTTATGAGCGTCTTTGCAGCGCAATTCGCTTCTGATGTGAACGCACAGTTACCGTCCGATAACTCTTTTTTTTTTTTTTTTTTTTTTTTTTTACCGAAAAGTAACGCAAAATGCGCAGAGAAAATGCTGTGCGCTGGCCATGCTGAGGTACCCCTCGTGGGATTGTAGTCATGTGTAGTCAAGGCGGCATCTGATTGGCTACAGAGAGTTCCTTGGCGAAAAAAATGCATTTGTGAATCCAGCCGTGTCAGGGGAGTCTCAAAAATCCACAAATAAATACAGACCAGTTCACACACAAATGCAAACAAGTTCACAAATGAAAAACGTCTTGTAAATTCAAGTTTAACAGTTTGTATATAAATGTAACAACATTCAAATACATTTTTGAAGAAAATATGTAATTAATATATTTATGGATTTATATTACATTTATTTAAAACAAGATACATTTGTGTGTGTGGATCAGAAATGTGTTTGTGAAACTTATTTTTGTTTATGGATTTATTTTACATTTATACATGCCGAAATCCATTTGTGTGTGCATTGAAATGTATTTGTGAGAAGAGAGTAATTTATATATAAATCACAAAATACATTTGTGAATCCTTCTCTGTGCATTCATTATTTATGAGACTGTTCTGACCCCATAGGAATACTCCACGTCTTCATTCAGTATTGATTACTCCCACTATGGGAATGCTGTTTACATGGCAGTGTGTTAATCTGAGTATTACATCAGTATAACATCAGTCCAGTGTTGTCTTATGTGTACGACTTATATTTATTGTTATTTATTTAATTTTAATGTTGAACAAGTTGAAGCCTCTCCCCTGTACTGTACCTGGATATTATAGGAGCCAAAATACATTTCATAATCACAATTCTAACTGCTCACTTTGTTTAAATACTTTTACTTTTACTTCTAATACTTAAGTACATTTTATATCAGAAAATTACTTTTGGTACTTAAGTACAGTAAATGTCAGGTACTTTCAGACTTTTACTCAAGTAATATTCTAAAAGGTGACTTTTACTTCTACCAAAGTCATTTTCTGGTAAGATACTTGTACTTTGACTCAAGTATCGCTTTCAAGTACTTTATACAAGACTGGTATCGGTTGATATCGGTATCGGAAATTAAGAGTTGAACAATATCGGTTATCGGTTATCGGTAAAAAAGCCAATATCGGACATCCCTACATGAGATGTTTGAACAGTTTTTGTTGTTGGTTGGTGAGGTGCTGCAGGGAAGATTGAAGAGCTTTTTGAGTGTCAGTTTTGAGTAATTCCCCATAGCCATCAGCAGGGGCGATTCTAGGGTCAGAGCTTTAGGGGTGCTGAGCACCCAATGAGCCCCACTGCCACCACCCACCCTTTTTTCACACAAAAACAAAAAATATGTCTATTGAAAAATAACTTTATCATTTTAACATTGGTTCAACTAACTTCTTTTTTTCTTTTTTTGGAGCCCTTTCCAGAACACCAGCTTTATTGTGACAGTTCACACAGACAGCCCCCTGTAACAAACACAAAACCTTCTTCACTCAGCTGGTTTTCCTGACCGTTAACTCCATGTGCCTCCTTTTGTATCAACAGTCATTAGATTAGATTAGATTCAACTTTATTGTCATTGAACAAAGTAACAGGTACTTAGAGATAGCTGGTTTATATTGTGTTACTTTAGCTTAACACTTTTCAGAAAAAAAAGAAAAAGAAGATAGGTCATTATGGACTGTCCCTAGTCTCTCACCTGAATCTGTCTTTTTTCTTTTAAAGAACTGTCGTATGTCCATTGCTCACTGGCAGGCCACACACACACACACACACACACACACACACAGTAACGCTAGGAGTTAGTTTTACTAGTAGTAGTACTATGCCCGCATGAATGTGATGTGATTATTATTGTTGCAAAGCCTGGTTCAGGTTAAATCCTCTGTAAAACATGAATGAATACAGCAAACATTTAACTTTATTTTATTGTCTGGTTTGATAGTCAGACAACTGAAAAATAACAGATATAAATCTATGAATAAATAACAATTAATTTAAAAAGCCACAGTGAGTGTTTTCACACATACTGGTGGTGTGATATGTCGTTTCGTTTTTCAGCTCGTACACACGTTTGTTTTCACCAAAGATAATAGAGCGGAGCTTGATGGATCACTGGCGTTGACACCAATGAGGTACGCTCTCGAACTCTATGGGCGCCATTTTAGTAAGCTCCCGGAACCCGGAAGTCCGACAGGAGTGCTGCAGGCAGCAGGCGGAGGCTGGCGTTCACCGTCGTGGGAAAATGCCCTGTATCACAGTCATGGTGACTAGATATGTTTGTCCCTATAAAACAATAATAAAAAGTGGCTATAATAATAAAAAGCTTTGTGAGGATCGCGACCAAGACGAAAGCATGGGTATTTCTTTTTTAGTTCATCCGTGAGCTTGCATTTACGTTTCGGCTTAGCTGCAGAGATGCCGCCGGTACCTGCGCTCTCTTTGATAAACAAGGAAGCTGCTCGCCCACTGAGGTGCAGACTGACCAATTAAAAGCTCACAGAAAAGGCTATCGACCAATGACGGCACTCTACAGTCAGACCGTATGCAGGTAACTCCCCCTACTCACTGCCACTCACAGCAAAGCCATCTGGCTGTTTGAAGGACTCGTGGGATGGAGTTGTGTCTTGGCTCATTTCTGACCAATCAGGGCATCTCTTTACCGATTGTTTTGGGACTTGTGTCTAAAATCCCTCACTATATAGTCCACTATATAGTCCACTATATAGTGATTTATTTTGGACACAGCCTATCTTGCCTGTCAATCACAGGTGGGTGATCGCAACACTTCTTCATGGTGGAGAAATGTAGTGAGGGAGGGGGGATGAAGAGAGAGCAGTTCTTGGGTTGTTTTCAAAATCTTCTGCTCTCTTCTGCTCTTTCTTTCAAAGTCTCAAATCTTACCGACAGCACCTCCAAGTATTGCTGTAGACAGTTGAGCTTAGTTGTTTCTTTTTGCACGCTGTTGTTTGGTATTCATCAGTAAACCTTGTTTTGGATTCTTTGCCAGCATTACTGAGGTGCGTCTTGGGGTGGACTCTATTGAAAAGAGCCAGAAGGAATCTGTTCAGGTGCAGAAGCCTTATCCCCATCCCAAATATAACGACCACACATTCAACCATGATCTGCAGCTGCTTAAGGTGAGCTGATTACTCTGAATACTACATGGCTACTGATATTACGTCCAACATATATAAGGAGTGTGTACCCATTGCTGTGACAGTATTAATGGTAAATGTTGCATTGTACTTTCCTTGATGCAGCTCAACCAAGAGGTGAAACAGACCAACACAGTAAAGTATTTGCCTTTGGCCGATGTAATCGAAGACCCTAATGAAGGTACCACATGCCTGGTGGCCGGCTGGGGGTACTTCGACAATACGAATACAACGTCCGATGTTCTGAAGTCCGCCAAAGTCGATGTTATGGGAAGAGAAACATGCAACTCGTCCACATATTGGAAATCCAATCCTGTCATCACTCCCGACATGGTGTGTGCCAGACCACAAGAAAATAATGAATACCAGGATACCTGTAAGGTATGTCTGATTATCTATGTCAATTATACCGGCGGTAGTTCTGACCGAGTAATGTGATTGGTCAACTAGACCTATAGAGCGTGATCAAATGAGCATGAGCATTTATTTTGAGAGCGAATTGCCCCACAATAGGACTACATTTTGATTATATATTACATATAAGCCTAGGCTTACATATAATATTATATTGCTTCAATATGTTGTATCAGATTCGGTAGGGCTTACTTGCAGATGATTTTACATTTATTAATTTATTTTTCTCTATAGGGAGACTCTGGTGGGCCGCTGTTTTGCAACTGTGTGCAAGTAGGAGTCACTTCTTTTGGTGCCGCGGGTTGCAGACCTCATAAGAAACCAGGAGTGTACACCTTTCTTTCCAAACAGCACATTGAGTGGATAAAGGAGACGATGCAGGAACCAGCGTTATCTGAAACATCTGCAACTCAATGATATCACACACACACACACACGCACACACACACACGCTCTCTCTCGCTCTGTTTCTTAAACCTATATTTTATAGCCTAACGTTAACTCACTGTAACTTCCTTTTTTTGCAAGGCTTAACCAGGGACAGGGGTCGCAAATAGCTTAGGCTAGAAACCTTGTATGTAAGACATCTTTATTGTTTTTAACAGTTATGTTTTTTGCATTGTCCCTGACAAATAAACCAAGTGTTTTTTGAATAAAAACTATAACAAAATCTATTTCCATATTAATAATGTCCATACAATGGCCCATAAATGGGGTAATGACAGTCGAAGCGGGTTTTGAATATTTAGTCTACTCTGTAAACGTGTCCTTGTGGAAAACCCAGCTTCACACAGGTAAGTAGTTGGAAAGGGCAGTAGTGTCTTTAGGGCCAGTGTGGACAGGTCGGGGTGTTCAGCCTTGATCTGTAACCAAACGATGCCAGAGATGGCGTTGAATTGAACAAACATTTAAGTCCTCCGTCATTCCTGAGCTCAATAAACATGTCCTGCTGGATAGATATCGGATAGATCGGGTTGGCAAATGGGTCTCGGATCCATTCTTTAGAGACTCGGGGGTCCTAGTAGGAAAATGGCCTTCAAACTCTCCAAAAAGAGTAGTCAGGTGACCGCTGACCAGCTGTGACAACAAGGACACATCCCCATCCTCTTCCAGATACCCTGACAAGCTGTGAAACATGTCCAAGACACCCCTTTCCATTCTTTCCCCCCACATTTTGATTCTGTCTTTAAAGGCGGACACTTTGTCAGCCAGTTTAAAATATAAAAGTTGAATTGAATATATCGGACAGACAGGTATGTGAGCTTAGCTACCCTTGTCTGTCGGTGACGCGCTCTGCCAGGTAGTATATATTCACACAGACTGACAGACACAATGTGGAAACCATTTTTAATGACTGCTGACAGGTGCATTGTACAAGTAAACAATTTTTATTTTGTAATTATTTTTGCATTATCTTAATTTATTTTAACATGTTTAAGACGCCACTGTGAGAATTATCAGCTTCAGGAATGGTTTTGAACGTGTTGCCATTAATTAAACC
The DNA here is from genome assembly GCA_030340625.1 of Merluccius polli. NCBI lineage: Eukaryota > Metazoa > Chordata > Actinopteri > Gadiformes > Merlucciidae > Merluccius > Merluccius polli. Next base: position 184,240 of record JAOPHQ010005428.1, read on the forward strand.
ATGGTCTTAAAAAAACATAAGGACTACCTAATCACAATAAAATAGTTGTAATTTGTTTCATACCTGGTTCTTTCAGAATGTGAAATAACTCGTGCAGAGCCCACCACCTAGTGGTGATAATGAGTAATTGGATACTAGTCACATGTATCTCCGCATGTACGCAGGCCTCTTGTCCATCACTGGTTATTTTTGTGTTATCTTGGGAAATAAATGCCAAGCCCATGAAATCAGTCATATGTCAAAACAACACGGATGTTATAAAGGTATTGTGTGCCAATAGTTGTTATTTAAAAAACAGAGAACAGAAGAACTTAGTTTATTTGTCAGGGACAATGCAAAAAACATAACTGTTAAAAACAATAAAGATGTCTTACATACAAGGTTTCTATCTTCATCTAATTTGCGACCCCTGTCCCTGGTTAAGCCTTGCAAAAAAAAAAGCAAGTTACAGTGAGTTAACATTAGGCTATAAAATACAGGTTTAAGAATATATATATATATATATATATATATATATATATATATATATATATGTGTGTGTGTGTGTGTGTGTGTGTGTGTGTGTGTATGCGTGATATCATTGAGTTGCAGATGTTTCAGATAACGCTGGTTTCCGCATTGTCTCCTTTATCCAGTCAATGTGCTGTTTGGAAAGAAAGGTATACACTTTTGGTCTGGACCGATCACCACAATCCCCGGCACCAAAAGCAGTGACTCCTACTTGCACTTTGTTGCACAACAGCGGCCCCCCAGAGTCTCCCTATTGAGAAAAATAAATGAATACGTTTAAAATCATCTGCAAGTAAGCCCTACCGAATCTGATACAAAAAGCAATATAATATATGTAGGCCTAGGCTAGGCCTATATGTAATCAAAACGTAGTCCTATTGTGGGGCAATTCGCTTTCAAAATAAATACTTTTGGTATGTGTATCCCATGGTATAATTGACATTATAGATAATCAGACATACCCGACAGGTATCCTGGTTGTTATTCATTCCTTGTGGTCCGGCACACACCATGTCGGGAGTGATGACAGGTTGGGAATGCCAATATCTGTTGCATGTTCCTCTTCCCATAACATTGACTTCGGCGGACTTCAGAACATCGGACATTGTATTCGTAGTGTCGACGAACCCCCAGCCGGCCACCAGGCATGTGGTACCTTCACGAGGGTCTGCGATTACATTGGCCAAAGGCAAATAATCTACTGTCTTGGTCTGTTTCACCTCTTGGCCGATCTGCATCAAAGAAAGTACAATGCAACATTTACCATTAATACTGTCACAGCAATGGGTACACACTCCTTATATATGTTGGACGTGATCTCAGTATCCATGTAGTATTCAGGGTCATCAGCTCACCTTAAGCAGCTGCAGATCATGCACTTTTCTGTGGTTGTCATATTCAGGATGGGGATAAGTCTTTACATCCTTCTGCACCTGAACAGACTCGTCATTCTGGCTCTTTTTGAAAGAGTCCACCCCAAGACGCACCTCAGTAATGCTGGCAAAGAATCCAACACAAGGGTTACTGATGAATACCAAACAGCGTGCAAAAAGAAACAACTAAGCTCAACTGTCTACAGCAATACTTGGAGGTGCTGTCGGTAAGATTTGAGACTTAAGAGAGCAGAACATAGCAGAAGATTTAAAAAATAAACAACTCAAGAACTGCTCTCTCTTCATCCTCCCTCCCTCGCTACTTTTCTCCACCATAAATAAGTGTTGCGTTCACCCACCTGTGACTGACAGGCAATTATAGACTTTGTCCGAAATAACTCACTAGTGAGGGACCTACAGCACCTCACCTACAGCCAGTGTTATAGTCGAGTCACTATGCCTCGAGTCCGAGTCCAGGCTCGAGTCTCCAGTGTACGAGTCCGAGTCAAGTCCAAGTCATAAAAATAAATCCGAGTAGAGTCCGAGTCGAGTCCACTACTCATACAAGTCAAGTCAGAGTCGAGTCTCTATTGATCCACATCGAGTCCGAGTCAGCACTAAAGTAAGCATACATGTTGTTACACTTAAAAAAAAACACACCTGTACCCCCCTCCATATCTTGAAATGTGGTATCTCCCAGCCCCCCCCCCCCCCCCTGACGAGACGACGGAGGTCAGAGCAGGGTCATTGCTGTTATTAGCGCGTTTTTGTTTTGCTGAGCTAATTAACTAAAATGGAAAAGGAAGCAGAGAACTTTCTCCGAGAGATGTTTCTCCGTTTTAAAACGAGTGAAAACGTACCTGAGGACCACTATGGGCGACGACAGACGGACGCACCTTATGTTAATGGCTGTTGAGCCTGCTGTCGTGAAATCACTGGACCCAGATGAAACTTGTTAAGGACTTTGCCGGTTTGAGGCCTCGGCGTTATCCACTGATGGATTAATTATGCAAGTTGATCTTAAAGGCCGTGGTGCAGGTTAAACACCACTTTCGATTAATGGGTACATAAAGCACTCAAGATATGTATATAAAGTTAGAAATGTCTCCAAAATGGTGTTAAAGTCTAGTTTTTGTCGTTTTTAGTAGCAACGGTTCTTTTTAACACAATTCGGCGATGACATCACGTGAGGGAGACGTGTGGAAGGAAGCCTCAGCCTTGTACTAGAACTATGGCGTCTTCGTTAGAAAATGAAACCTGCACCACGGAAAAATACATACTGCTATTGAAATTATTTTAATACACCACCACAGTAGCGCTATGCTGCTATGAATGTAATTTTCAGTTTTGATGTCGGGACGTCCCTGGCGGGCAGACATTATTGTTTAACACATTGAACGTGGGGTAACTCTCCCGCCCCCCCCCCCCCCCGGGCCGGCTACTAAACATTGGCGAAACAAACCTATTTTAGTCTCAATAACAACATGCAACGGCGAAGGCTTTATTTCTTATTTCTCTTTAATTGTGGCAAGACCCACAATGTTGGTGAAGTGTCCTGGTGAGTTGCTATCTACCATTTAGAAACGCAGCAACGAGCGCTGGAGCGGTCTATGAACAGCAGTGCATAGTGCAGTGCAACCGTCCCTTGAAACACGGACTCGTCCCGTATTTAGAAACAAAAGCAGCCGTCCCGTATTGAGCTGAACAGCACTTTGTCCCCTATTACTGTGAGAGTCAAAACATAGTCATATAGTAAAATGCCAATGGAAAATGAACAACAGGGCGCGTTATATGGACATGTACGGTAAAGTTGTTCCCGGGCCCTGTCCTGTTCTGTGACCAATGAGCTGACAGCATATTCACACGAGTATGACGATACAGAATATGCTCATCCCATTGGTCGAGGTACTGTCGCTCACGGAGAAGATAGCAGAAAACAACAAAGCAGCATGGGTGACGCTGACAGTGAGACAGACACCGGCACCGCTTTACGGGGCGGTACACCTTCGAGCAGCAATGCGACGAGTACATCAACTACTGCAAATACTGTTGATAGATTGATAGATAAATACTATATGTATTTGTCTATTTATCTGTATAATCTGCTGAACAATCTCTTACTCGTCTCTCTCAATGGTCTCAAGGCGGGCTTTGGTCTGTCGTCTCCCCGATGTGACGTCATGCAATGCATTGTGCGGGAAATGAGAATCAATCCCAAACTGCTAAAATAGTAGCTACTTTTTCGTATTATATTACGTTTTGTGATACCCAACAACATCAAATACAATTAATAACAGTTTAAATGTTTATTACCAACAAGCAAATACGCAAATTTGTTAGAAAATTAAACCTGCACCATGGCCTTTAAGGTAAGATACATCACCCGAACCTCTTATAAATCTGTTTCAGGGAAATATGATTTCTCTCCTCTTTCTCTCTTCTTCTCCCTCCCTCCCTCTCCTCTTTGCATTTGGACTTTAACAGTTGTAAGTTTACCTGGTATGTTCATGTGATATTGTTGCAATTATATAGTGAATGAAGTGAACAGAATTAGTGAAATTGCGTTTGTCAGAAAGGCTAGGCGCATTTGACTGAATTGATCAACACGTACGTAGTAGTTTGTGTCCATAGTTACGTTAGCGGGATGTGACTGAGACTGCGTTGAGCGGGATGTGAGTGAGACTGCATTTGAAAAAAACAAAACATTTCCAAACCACACAGATAAGCTACATAGCAGACTTTTGTGATGATAATTTGCTGGGCATGTATATTGATTGATACTGTAGTTAAGTCATGTGACTAGTAACCTTGCCATGCTTTGGCTGAATTGACGCCACTGCATTTTGGCGCCGTGTTAGTTTGTTTGTATGTGAACATGACATGAAGTTACGTGTGATGTATGACATGAAGCAGTAACATTCCCTTGCACTAAAATCATATACCAAATTATAGAATAATGGCACATTACAATTATAGCCTAATGACAAAAAAAGTCGAGTCCTCTTCTTAATTCTCGAGTCCCTAATGCTCGACTCCAAGTCAAGTCACGAGTCTCTAAATTTAGCTCTCGAGTCTGAGTCCCGGACTCGAGTACTACAACACTGCCTACAGCACCTTACCTACAGCTACAACCAACAACAAACACTGTTTATACATCTCATGTGATGACAAGTAGAAGTGTATTATTGGATGAGTGATGTGAAATTCCTACTCGGTACAGTGGGCAGCAGTCAGCACCCATCTAGAGCTGAGGAGGGTTCCTCCGCAGACGGGCTGTCCGGTACTGTTCAGCAGGAGAACCATGTAGGGCATAGAATGATCCTTCACTTCCTTCCCTCCAAAGATCTCAGTCTCGCCACAAACACCTGTAGTTAAACACAGCACCACTGAAAGATGTCTACCATCATCATCCATAGAAAACATTAAAACAGTTTGTCCATAATAGTTCTTACTCCTCTCTTAACAGGAATGTTTGACTCCCAGCATAAAGTTTCTGGGTTCAAACCCCAACCTGAAGGCATCCTTGAGCAAGATGCTACTGACTAAATGACTAAATACAAAATAAATATGCAAGAAATCTTAAATATACAGAACATGTGGTTGGTCTACTTACATGACTGGATGTAGAGGAGGACCAAACAGATGGTTTTAAAAAGAGCGAGGCATGAGCACGCCATAGCTCTTTGTTTCTGAGGCTCAAATAAAGGCTTTACTGAAACACAAGAAGATGCATGGGTAGCTTATATGGTGAGTTCAAAGGATGTGGTCTCACCACAAGGAGACAAACATGCACTCATGTGGATGTGCACATGCATGCACCTGCACTCGCGTTTTACACAGAATTACATGTGAAATCTTATGTGGTCAGTCAAAGGCACACACACACAAAGAATGTGCTATATTTAGTAAAAGAGCAAACCTAACCAAAATAAGGATGCAAATCCCAGCAAGACAGGGTTACAGTCAGTACAGTCAGGAAACAAACATATGTGTTTTCTAAAAAAAAAAGGTCAATAAAAGACAGCAAGTTAGTTGTCCATAAATGTAAAGGTCCTTCACCACATTACATGAAACAAGAATCATGGTATACAGGTTCCCAACAGAAGCAATGCTGTAGACCATGCAGAAAACGTCAAATCTGACTAATCCAGCGAGAGCTTGGTCATAAAGTACTCTAAGTTAAGCTGGCGTCACGACTCAGGTCGACATCACATGGTTGACGCAAGAGTAAGGTGAAATCGCATTTGTCAACAATGATGATCGGCATACCCTTGGTTCCCATTGACTTTCATTGTAGCAGTGGTGGAAGAAGTACTCAGATCTTTCACTTGAGTAAAAGTAGTAACAAACCACAAACTCTGTTGCATAAAGTAGTCCTGCATTGAAAATGTTAAATGTAATGTTACTACTCAAAATATACTTATTATAGTACAACCCTGTCTCATCAAAATTACGTTCCCAGGGAACTATTCGGCATTCTCAATTACGTTTGTCAGAAAACGTATTCTGTCCGTGATTACGTTTCATTGAACGTATCGCAAATACGTTCGTTCTCAGCCTATTTTTTGCCATTTATTTACCTATAGAATTATGTTTGGTTGAAACGTATCCCAGATATGTTAAATGTCAACATATATCATATTATTGTCATTAAGGCATATTTCCCTTTCGGGGAACGTTTCATTTAACGTATTTTGTCCCTGATTACGTCTTGAATCTGAATTGAGCATATTTTTTGTTATTTATTTACCTCTTGGATAATTTACATTGAATTGAAACGTATCCTCAATAGGCTACGTTAAATATCGATAACATTTGTCCGGGGAGGGGGGGTCCGGTCCAGGTCCGACCCTGGACTGGGAGCATTCCCCCCCCCCCGGACCGGACCGGCGGGGGGAGGATGGCCGGTCCAGTGGTGGGCCGGTCCAGGACCCTGAATGCTCCCAGTCCGACCCAAATAGATGCTGCATTTATACATGACGGGCCGCAGCATGGGCCGCTGTATACTACAGTATAAATGTATACTCATGATCATTAACGATACAGCAGTGTTGTGTAGTGGCCATCGCTAAGAAATATGTAGGCCTATGCTTCTTTTCCGAGAAATATCGTAATTTCATTGGTTTGTTGCGTCAATTTACACTACAGTTCCCATGAGTGTCAGCGACCGTTGCTATGGTGACGACGCCAGCTTTTATTAAAATGTTTTATATTGCCGATGGGTGGTTATCGTCAGTGGCTGGCGAAATACTGCCCTGTAGCAGTTATATTGAAATGTAAAGAAAATAATGTGTGTATAATGAAAATCGACCAGCCACAAACGGTACAGGAAACATAATTTGAAGCTTTCTGATTGGCTGAACTGGCCCAGATATGTAAGCCAACACACTGTGAACATAATTTGTACTTTTTATGTGTACCTTTTAAAGCCAGCACAGTTAGAAATGCAAGCTTTTATATTTAGGATAATATATATTTTACTGTAAGATGGACATTATTATACGTCACGCGCAACACGTACCCTGACTACGTTGGTCCAAAGTGCCAAACGTAGAGGGGTTACAATAAAGGCACTTAAATTGTATGACTGTTACATTTTTCTGCCTATTCTTTTACTATTATTGTCCCACACCACAATGTATGTCCCACAATGTGAACTCCAAACAATTCATGTTCATCCAATTCATGGACAAGCTGGAAAAACGTCTAAAAACACTTGAAATAGAATATAGCCTATATTTATATTTTTACAACATCAATCTCCCTATAATATGAACAAAATATGATCAGGTTATACTTTCTCTCTTGAAAACGGGCAAAACGCTAACCCTAACCCGGAAAATGAATTTAAAGAACTACAAACGTTCGGAAAATGCAATACACTGAAGTGTGCGGCGCCATGTTTTTTGTAGTCCTAAAGCCCCTTATGTTACTATGGCAGAGGCCTACTTTCTTTCAAAAGCTCATATCTTGGTCAATTAAAAACAACTGTGGGTAAAAATGTAACTACACACAGACATACATTCGCATTACCATATTGTTCATCCAGGGCAATCCTGTCAGCCCTGGGGAAGGGAACACAATGGCTATAAATGGTCATATTAAGTAATATGGAAATATGTATATGAATCATTTAAGGGGTAAATGGGGTCTAAACTGCTCCAAATTGAAAAGCATGACTAAGGATAAGGTCACCATCAATATGTTGAACACATTTTGCCACTAAATATCCCTTAAAATATGTTTTAGTGATTTTATCCATCTTGGCTCTATATAGGCTCTGAGAAAGTACACATCAGTAAGTGCCTTCTCAGTGAGCAGATAAAAATGAAACTTTGTCGTAGGATGACAATGAAGACACCATTGGAAAGGTCTTGAGCTGCAGAATACAGATCTGCCACTGTGGACATTCTGGATGGTTCCTGCTCCTCAGGAATGCCCTTTGAACCTTGAACCTAAGGCTCTTTTAAAGGCTTACAGAAAAGCAACACAATGTGATACAAACATGGGGAAAACATTTTTGGAAAGCTCTTGACTTCTTCTATCATGTCCTTTGTGGCCTTTGCCAAACCATTAGGGGGCGCTACTGGGTAAGGTCAAAACCAGATTTCACCCAATTAACAATAGTAAAAATGAAATCTGACTAAATAAATGTGCTCCCCGGTCCCTAAAACATATAATACACTTGCGAAGTTCCTTGACACATTTTCACATAATAGGGAAAACGTAAACTAAACATTTTAGAACTAGCCTACAAAAAAAATGGCGGAAAAAACATGGCGCCGCACACTTGAGTGTATTGCATTTTCCGAACGTTTGTAGTTTTTTAAATTCATTTTCCGGGTTAGGGTTAGGGTTAGCGTTTTGCCCGTTTTCAAGAGAGAAAGTATAACCTGATCATATTTTGTTCATATAATAGGGAGATTGATGTTGTAAAAATATAAATATAGGCTACATTCTATTTCAAGTGTTTTAGACGTGTTTCCAGCTGCTTTGTTTGTCCATGAATTGGATAAACATGAATTGTTTGGAGTTCACCTTGTGGGCCATACATTGTGGTGTGGGACAATAATAGTTTTATTTTTATTTTTTTTATTGTCAACAATATTATGACATTATAACATAAACAGTAGTACAGTAAGGACAGTACTTCCGGCTGATAGGTCCTCCCAGGTGGTCACGGCGTCTGTCAGCTGTAGCCCCTAGCAACCTGACGTCATTGAAACATGGTGCAGGAATCAGAGAGAGAAAACATAGAGTAACTAACCAATAGGACAAACATCCGATCGTAACTCGTCACTTTGTCAACATTAGTTTCTCCCGCTGCCACGGAATAATGTGTTGATCAGCAAATCAACCTCAGACGTGTAGTGGGCGAGGGTTTGATCCGTCAGACGGAGTGACATCACAAGGGAGTCCTGTGGAATCTGAAAAAGTCACGTGAATCTTGAAAGTCACGTGACTTGGACGCAAAACCATGGGAAAAGAATAGGCAGAAAAATGTAACAGTCATACAATTTAAGGGCCATTATTGTAACCCCTCTACGTTTGGCACTTTGGATCAACGTCAGGATAGGCCTACGTGTTGCGCGTGACGTATAATAATGTCCATCTTACAGTAAAATATATCTTATCCTAAATATAAAAGCTTACATTTCTAACTGTGCTGGACTGGGAATGCTCCCAGTCCAGGGACCTGGACCGGACCCCCCCCCCCAGCCCCGGACCGCCCCCCGCCCCCGACAAATGTGTTATCGATATTTAACGTAGCCTATTGAGGATACGTTTCAATTCAATGTAAATTATCCAAGAGGTAAATAAATAACAAAACATATGCTCAATTCAGATTCAAGACGTAATCAGGGACAAAATACGTTAAATGAAACGTTCCCCGAAAGGGAAATATGCCTTAATGACAATAATATGATATATGTTGACATTTAACATATCTGGGATACGTTTCAACCAAACATAATTCTATAGGTAAATAAATGGCAAAAAATAGGCTGAAAACGAACGTATTTGCGATACGTTCAATGAAACGTAATCACGGACAAAATACGTTTTCAGACAAACGTAATTGAGAATGCCGAATAGTTCCCTGGGAACGTAATTTTGATGAGACAGGGTTGTATAGTACCAAAAGTAAAAGTTATCATAATGCAGAATGGCCCATTTCAGAATAATATGTAACATTATTGGATTATATTTATTGATGCATTAATGTGTTTGTCACTTTAATGTTGCAGCTGGTAAAGGTGGAGCCAGGCCCGGCCGCTGGCATAAACACTCTGCGGTTGTTTAGGGCCACATGATGTGGGGGTGTAGAAGATGAATCTGTAGCCATGAACCCTGTGCGGCAATAAATCTGCATTTACAACTTATTTTCATGAAGCAAGAGTAACGTGACACAAATGGCTCCTAAAAGAAAATTCAGGTGTGGCGCTCAAGGGCGGAAGAAGACGCACTTGGAGAAGGAAAAAAGACCACAGGGTAAAGGTTTGATGAATCTTATTGAACACATCTGACAGTTGTTGTTTTTCTTGCAACATTGAAGCCATGTTTTTGAATGAAACAGTCAGAACATGAGCCACAGTTATCATCGGGTCGACGATGTCATATACAACAAAGTACGTTGTATACGACATAATTCAATATCTCTGCATGCTGCATGCACGGTAAACAATGTTTCTTTGGATTTATCTAATAAAATTGCTTCATTTTGTTAGACACAATTTAGTTGACTTGAACTAAATAAACACCTGCTATTTAACCAAATATAATGGTTGAATCCAGCCCATTTTATTTGATTATTTCGAAAGCATTTTTTAGTTAATGTCAACCTATCATTATTTAACTTGATCCAAGTTATTTTTTTATTTTGGAATTACCCCCTTATTTGGCTTAGTTGAAATAAAAATGTTGCTTTAGAATTAGTTATTTGAATTGTTTCATTTTGTTACAAGCATTTGTTTAAGTTACTATGAAGTAAAAAAAAAAAAAAAAAGTAAAATACAGCAATAGTCCAGCAGTAGTCCCCCCCCCCCCCCCCCCCCGCCGGTCGTAGGTCCGCGGTGTGTTGCGCGCGCCTCCCCCCGCCCCCCCCCCGTCAACAATCGCTCACGCATCATTCTCACCTTTTTCACCCCGAGCCAGTTTGCATGCCTGAGGACCATTTACAATACATTGTACATTACATTTGGCTGACAGCCTATACAGTTCTTAGTAGAGCTGTCAAGATAAGTCAAGATCTTCAGTGCACACATATTACATAGAATGTTCATTTTTGTTAATTAATCAATTTGAATGTTCATTTTTTCCCCTATTCTAAGAATATTCAAATATCAAATGTAAATTTGACAGCCTTAGTTCTTAGTGACAATGAACCCATGCACAATAATGCTGTACCTGGTCCAGAATCTGTATTGTCCCACTGATCTTCTGTCCCATGGCTCCTCCTTTGGTTTTGAAAGCGCTTGAGGAGGCGGTTGGAGTGTCTGTCCAGCTGAGATAGGAACCATGATAGCAGGGGAACCTGGGCACCCATGCATCTTCAGCACGGTGCAGTAGATGCACCATCTTTATCTTCAAGATGCGCTTCCACCCGCTACAGTCACTGTAGGACCCAGGGCCCTCATTTATCAAAGTTACGTACGAAGAAATCTGTGCGTAAACCATGCGTACGCAGTCTTTCACCAAAACGTGGGATTCATCAATTTGTTCTTGGCTTGAAAATGTGCGTACTTTAGGAGAAAAGGAAAATCACCAGAAAGAAATTGACCAGTTAATGCTTTTGACCAACTTATACAAATACAATTTCCCCCCGGAATGTAACGTGATTTTTAATGATACAATTGATGTAGTCCTACGCCTAATGTAGGCCTTTACAATAATTGTAGTGAGATTAGATACAAGATAATTCGACTATGCTGCATATTACAAACCTACAGCTGCCCTAATTAGGGCAGCTGTAGGAGGTGCGTGCGTCAAATGATTGATCTATAGCATTGTTAGAGGATGTGGTGGGGGCTGATCTGTTATTAGAGGATGTGGTGGGGGCTGCAGGCTGCACAATAGTTGTGTCTGTTGTCTGTTGTGTCTCTTATATCGGTCTGAACCGATATAAAGAGGGACTTCCAATCCAACAATTCCACACATCATAGGAGCTATAGACCGAAATCACCATCTGACACACACAATGGACAACCCACGAAAATTAAACTATTGAATCGTGCTCCAGGACACGATTCAATTTTCATGACAATGAGCATGAAAAAGCGTGATACCGGGTCAGAGCAAGTCAACAAAATCGGCGGCCATAACGCTCCGCTTCTGAAGCGGGAGGGAGCATTTGGCTATGGCGTCTATTCTCAGGCCAATAGAAAGGAATAGTAGCTATTACACATTTTGACGTGAGACTGGGTTGGTAGTAGACCACAATAGAAACCTGACCTTGTGTAGTAGTCATCTCTGTTGAGGTTCATGTCAACTAATAGCTGATTGGTTGAGCAGGGAATGGGCGTATTGAGTGTTTTGTTTTCGACAGCCAGACATGAGAATAAAATGAATGCGCTGAAGGCGTAATCAAGGGTGGTTGAGGTGACGTGGCCTTTTGGTGGTTCCACGTCCATCTAAATAATGACTTAATTTGTCAAGAACCATTCTTATATTGTTAAGAAGATGCTGCTTTATGTGAACATGCATATTATTAAATTAATTCATCAATCATGTTTTCAGAATTTTAAACCATGGTGAATGAAAAACCTCATATGGTGTGACTGTGCCAAGCGTTTTTAATGTTTGATCAATAAAACTAAGAAAATAAACTCTCCTGCACAAAGGTTATTATGAGAACACAGATGTCTACTTCAGATTCTACTCTTTTTAAAGTCCAGGCATGTGTCGCTTTTAAAAAAAAAAATGAAAGGAATAATTTGTCCTTAAAACCTTAAAATATATGTTACCATGTTGCAATATGCTCATTGTATGCTGGCTAATAACTAGGAGGCACAATATTGTGCTGAGTGCACAAAACATCATATGGTGTGACCGTGGTGGGACCGTTTTTCTTGTCACACCATAGGTTTTAGTTTGCGTGGCCAGACTGATCTTCAGCGAGAAACTGAAATGTGACCTCAGAGATCAGAAGGTCTCACTGCTGACCTTAAGCTGACCTTATGGTCTTCTGTGAGCAGACGCCGTCCCAGAGCCCGGTGTCAACGTAACGTCTGTGAGCAGCGAGGGCTGCACCCTGCTGTGTGTTGTGCACAAACAGAATGGAGCGACTCTCTCCTGGTATAAAGGAGAGGACCTTGAGAACCAGACCAGTACCCAGCTCTCTCTCCCTCTGACTGTGGACAGGCTAGGTCTCCAGTCCTCTTACCGCTGTCTGTCTGCCAACCCTGCTGTTAATCACACCCGGTCAGTCATACAGCTTACAGTATTATCAAACCACAATACACTACAGATATGGAAATACAATCAAATACCCTTCCCACAATACAGCAATACACATACACCATACACCAACAGTTATTTAGAGTTTACAGCTCTGGTTTTAGCTGGCACTTAACCTTTGTTGTCAAGGGTTTTCTATCTGGAGTTGATTTGACTTCAGTTGGTAATGTGTGCCAGAGTTGAAAGCCCTTTATGGAGAAAGCTGACGGTCCAAATGTAAATCTACGATGTGGTATTTTACAGTTGGCGTTCACCATGCTCCTAGCTACTGTCACTGTCTTGTCTTTGGATATATCTAGAAAAAGTTCTGTACACAGGGCCTTAGCCAGGGTTTGCAAATAAGTCATGTCTATTTTTTTTTGTTAGGACGGTCCGGGGGGGATTCTCCGCTGGAAAATTATTTAGTTCATATTGTCTTCAAATCAAATCATATTTTCTACATGGAATGTACTATTAATCATATTTAGCATTTTATAAAAAATATTTTATAAAAAAACAACAAAAAAAACTCAAATAACCTACTGTGGTCTACTTGGATGGTTTAATCATATCATATATCTGTTATCATTAACAACTGCTCAGGGTTACACATAGAGAGTACATTTCATTTCTTTGTCGTGTTTAAATATCTCTCTAGACCAGTGTTTCTCAAAGTGTGAGTCACCCGGGGGAAAAGGGGGGGGGGGACTAATATTTGGACGTCGGAATTTTTTTCCGCGGCGGAACCATAAACAAACTGCGCTACTGTAGCAACGGTGTTCAGGTATTTATTTTGTTAGTTTGTTTATTTTGTGTTGTTTTGTTTTGGGTGTGTGTATGTTTTTTCTCCGAATTTATTTTTATGAAGTATCATTTGCCAACGTCCTTATTACACACTCCTGTGTAGTAGTCCAGTAGGTGGCGGTATATAGTGAAAAGCTATGATCCGCCATTAAACAGAAGAATGTGTTCAGGTCTGTTGGTTTTCAGAATGGAGAGATATTTGACAGGGACAAAAAGAAAAACAAGTGATGCTTCTGAGACCAGCAATAAAACGTGCTCAGTTGACGGTAGGCTTAATCAACAAAAAGCCAAGTCAAGAAAATATGACGAAGCCTATCTTGCTCTTGGTTTCACAGTGAATGTGGTCGGAGATGAAGAGAGACCTGTGTGTCTTTTTTGTCTGAAAACTCTGGCAGCTGACAGTATGAGACCCAACAAATTAAAAAGACACTTGAGACATTACACCCCAGTAACGTCAATAAACCACTCGTCTTCTTTAAGAGAAAACTCAGTGAATATCGTCAGCAGGAACATCGGTTTGTAAAAGCTGCATCTGTGAACAACAACGCACTACAGTGGAAACCGCTTATAGTGATCACGGATATAGTAATCATCCGCTTATATGGATCAAAAGGCTTGGGACAGAATTATTTCTATACAAATGCTGTTTAAATAATTTGTTTATAGTGATCAAGAAATCCGCTTATAGTGTTAATTTTTGGGCATTTTATGAATGAAAACGTGCAAAAACTATTTTAATTTAACTATTAACTATTTTTATTTTTTACTCCCATGATTCCTTGCTGGATGGCTTCTGCCTCTAGCTAACGTATAGTGACACCGCGCAGCAATCGCGCGAAATTTGAATCATGGCTGGAAAAAGAAAGTCATTTTCTCTGAATGAAAAACGTAGTCTCCTCAAGGCTTACGACAAATTGCCAAAGAGATGCTGCAGCGAAGCTTGGGATTCCTCAGGCTACCTTGTGTAGTCTAATTAAACGATGAGAGACAGTCATGGCTGCTAACGACGGAGAAAGAAAAAGATGGCGCCCGGGAAAAGCACCTGTGGTTGAAGCCGCCCTGGTCAAGTGGATTGATAACGCCCGGTCTCTCAACGCCCCGCTGAGCGGACCCTTGGTCAGGGAGAAGGCCGAGGCATTGGCAGCCAGCCTCGGAGAGGACGGGTTAAAAGTTTCTGTCGGCTGGTTTGAGCGATTTAAAAAGAGGGAGAACATTGTTTTTAAGAAGCTGCACGGGGAGGCTGCTGAAGCTGACACTGTGTCACGGGATGAGTGGCTTGAGCAACAGTGGGTCACGATGAGGCAAGGTTACAGTGAGGAAAACATCTGGAATGCTGATGAGACTGGGATTTATTTTCTGGCACTACCTGACGGCACCCTGACCTTCAAATCTGACAATAAACGAGGGGGGAAAAGATCAAAAGAAAGGATTACGGCTTTGTTCGCCTGCTCTGCCGCCGGAGAAAAGAAGGAACTTTTTGTCATTGGAAAAAGTCACAGCCCCCGCTGCTTCAAACACGTGCGTACACTGCCTGTCCGTTACGCAGCTAATTCTTCTGCGTGGATGACTGGGGCTCTCTTTGTGGAGTGGTTGAAGGACTGGGATCGCAAACTGGGCCAAGAGAGGAAGAGTATTCTGCTGCTTGTGGACAACTGTGCAGCCCATAACGTCAAAAACTCAACACTGAGAAACATCCGACTCGAGTTTCTGCCAAAGAACACAACCTCCATTCTCCAGCCCTGTGACCAAGGCATCATCAGAACAACCAAAGCTTACTTTCGCAAAGAGATGGCCCGCTCCGTACTGCGCCAAATTGATGAGGGGATCAGAGCTGCTGCTGAAGACATCGCAAAGAAAATCAGCCTCTTGGATGCTATTCTTATGCTGCGGGATGCCTGGGCTGATGTGGAGGCATTTACAATCAGGAATTGCTGGAGGAAAGGAGGTCTGGTCATGTCATCAGAGGAGGAACAACTGTTGATCCACCTGCTGAGATCAGCACTGACGAGTTTGAGCAGTGGATTGTAAGTGATGACAGCACTCCGGTGTCAGAGCCCGTGACGGATGAGGACATCATCTCGGAGGTACAAGAGCGCTTTGGTGCGGGGACCAGTGCTGCGCACAGCGAGGAGGAGGGGGGGGGGAGAGGAGGAGGAGGACGACGAGGAGACCGTTGTCCCATCCAGAGCTGAGATGAGGAATGCTGTTCGCATTTTAAAGACTGGTCTCCTGCATGTTGGTTTTAAAAACTTTGACCTTTTACATCGTTTTGAAAAAGAAGTGAACTTGGTGTTAGACAAAAGTCTGATCCAGGGATCCATGGATACATTTGTGAACTGACTTCTTAATGCGGCACATTAGAGCCGCAACACAAAACGGAGGTACAGTAGGACTGTAACTTAAATGTTCTTGATGCAGTTGTTATTTTCTATGTTGTTGTTCTATGAAACAGTTTGTTTCAAACTTTATTTTCAGACGTGAAAAAATGCACTGGCGGCACAGCACATAGAGCCGACGACGTATTTGAGTTAAGTCTGCGCACTGCGCAGTACAGTAATTAAACTTGCATGGTGCTTCTCGAAAGGAGCATTTGAAACGACTGTGTTTGAAATCATAATAAAATTCAGTAAATGCTGAAGCTGTCCGTTTCCATTGAAAAATGATACAAATGGCATTTAGATGATGTTCTGCATAAAAAATGAAGTGAAACAATAAAAATTTGGTTATAGTAATCAACCGCTTATAGTGATCATATTGACTCCGGACCAACGTGATCACTATAAGCGGTTTCCACTGTATTAGCGTCATACAAAGTGGCATACAGAATTGCAAAGTGCAAGAAACCACACAAAATAGCAGAGGAGCTGATACTGCCTGCAGTAAAACAGCAATAAAGACTGCTTGTTAATTGCGTATGTGCGCTTTGTTACGTCTGAGTCACTGTATGAGGATTTGCTGTTTTGCAAGTACATAAGAAGCAGAGCGACAGCTGATGAGCTCTTTAAGCTTCTTGACAGTTACCTGACAGAACATGGACTGAAATGGGACAATTGTATTGGCGTTTGCACGGATGGTGCACAGACCATGGCTGGGAAAAAGCAGGGATTGCAGGCACTAATCAAGCGGGTCTCGCCAAATGCGCAATGGACGCACTTGTGTCATACACAGAGAAGCACTTGCGTCAAGGCAGATGAGCCCTGAATTAAACAGCGTACTGACTGATGTTATTAGAGTGGTCAATTTAATCAAAACAAGACCCCTGAAAGCGCGGCTGTTTTTCACACTTTGTGACGAGATGGGAGCGACGCACTCAGCTGTGTTGTTCCACAGCGAGGCCAGGTGGCTCTCCCGAGGAAAAGTGTTGTCACGAGTCTTCGAGCTCAGAGAGGAAATTCGGGTGTTTTTGGAGGAGGAGAATATGCATGACGTTGCCAGCAAGTTTAATGATGAACAATTTCTGATGAAACTGGCCTATCTCAGCGATATATTTGGGAAGCTGAATGAATTAAATATTCAGCTTCAAGGCGGAGACAAGCACCTTCCTCACCTGGCAGACAAGATCAGCGCATTCACTCGAAAGCTGGAGATGTGGGGTAGGCGACTTGATCAAGAAACACTGATTTCTGTGAGAATCTGAGTGAATTTGCTGAAACGAGTGACTCTTGCGCCACCACAGTGTCTCAAAGAGCACATCTCTTCTCTGAGAGGATTCTTTCAAAAATACTTCCCAGACAACAGTGCTCAGTATGACTGGCTTAGAGATCCATTCAATGCAGCAGCACCTGCTGATTTCAGCTCTGCTGAAGAGGACCAGTTTATTGAGATGACATCAGACTCCACCCTGAGGATGAGGTTTACAGCACAGACACTGACTGAATTCTGGCTTGGTGTGGAGAGGGAGCATCCACTCATAGGGCAGAGGGCTGTGGGCATTCTGCTTCCCTTCGCCACATCATATCTCTGTGAGATAGGCTTTTCTACTGTTGCCTCACTAAAAACAAAGTACAGATCCAGGCTCAATATTGAACATGACTTGAGAGTGGCAGTATCAAGCCTGCAACCCCGTTTTGAAAAGATGTGCAGCACAAAACAGGTTCATTGCAGCCATTAATGCAGTGATAAGAATTAATGATCACAAACACTCAATTTTCTTGCCAGATATCTGCATTTGTTCTTTTTTGCACATAGGCCTACTGAACTTCATTGTTATTGTTCTTGCAAAGTCAATGCACTTTTTTTCCCTAGTTTTGAAAAAGCACTTTAAAAGGAATATTCATGATTTTTGCATTTGTTCTTTTTATTCGCACATACTGAACTTCATTGTTATTGTTCTTGCAAAGTGAATGCACATTTTATTTCATTTTTTTCTAGTTTTGAAAAAGCACAGCAAAAGGAATGTTCATGATTTTGATATGTCAATAAAGTTAAACATGGCCTATTATTTTGTCACAATTTTGTTGGGGTGGGGGAACGGGTGTCCCCGAATTAGGGGGGACGGAGCCAACTAAAAAGTATCTACGACCATCAGAACAAAAGTTATTCAAGAATGGCTCATCTTGGTAATTACCCCTAACCCTAACCCTAATATGAAACCCTAACCCTAATTGGAAAACCTAACCCTAACCCTAATTGAAAACCCTAACCCTGAAACCAAACCCTAAAACTAAACTTTGTGCTAAAATGCCTTGTGTCCATCTGGACACATCGTCCCCTCCAAAGCTGAAACTGGAGACGCCCCTGGGCGACATCATTCATAGTCCTGATGTGATTACATTGTTATGTTATGTTAATAACAATGGTTACTGCGATACTTGGAGTTAAAGTAAAGTTATCAGCAGTTATCATCATGTTTTTAACAGATGGAGCGAAGCCTGCGAGCTAGTTCAGGCAGGTCAACTCGAGCGGCACTGCTTATTCCATACTCACTAACCAAGCGCATGTGTCCTTGTTGTCACAGCTGGTCAGCGGTCACCTGACTACTCTTTCTGGAGAGTTTGAAGGCCATTTTCCTACTAGGACCCCCGAGTCTCTAAAGAATGGATCCGAGACCCATTTGCCAACCCGATCTATCCGATATCTATCCAGCAGGACATGTTTATTGAGCTCAGGAATGACGGAGGACTTAAATGTTTGTTCAATTCAACGCCATCCCTGGCATCGTTTGGTTACAGATCAAGGCTGAACACCCCGACCTGTCCACACTGGCCCTAAAGAGACTACTGCCCTTTCCAACTACTTACCTGTGTGAAGCTGGGTTTTCCACAAGGACACGTTTACAGAGTAGACTAAATATTCAAAACCGTCATTGCCCCGTTTATGGACCATTGTATGGACATTATTAATATAGTTGGAGTTTGACTTGGCACAATAACTATACCTGTGATGCTGGTAGAGCTGTTTGAGAACTGTTCGACTGTTACTGTCTATTAATAAAGCTGTTTTTATTTTGAATAATGGTCCTACAGTAGCTGTGTTTAATACATTAGATGAGACAGGCATATAATGGTGCCCCACCCACTCCCCTCCCCCCATTTCCCCATATGGGCCTTGAACATATTTCAGATATGCATACATTTCAGACATGCATACATACATACAGTAATAAAAGGTTGAGGAACGGCTGCTCTAGACCCTCTTTATTCTGAGTTTTCCCTCCTTCCCTCTGGGCGTAGGTACAGGATGCCTAGATGTAGTATAGATATGGTCGCTCCATTTTTTTGGAGGCTGTCCGAAGTTTAAACTTGTAACCAGAGGGTGACTCGGACTGATTAACTGTGATATTGTTTTTTGTTACTGTTATGTCTGATAGGCACTTTTGTATTTTCTGACTATATAGTATTGAATCTGTATGTCCTTTTAGCTGTATGTGTTTCAGGACTCTATCTTAATGTTGTTTTTGTGTTTTAATTGTTTGCTGTATGAATTGCCCCAGTGGGGATAATACAATATTTATCTGCTCTCTACTCTTCTTGTTAAGGATTAGGCCTACTTGCCTGACTTGATTCTTGGTCTTGATTTTTATTTTTATAATTATTTTTGCATTATCTTATTAATTTATTTGAACATGTTTAATTAGGGGGGCGGCGCCCTCTATCGGCCAGCCGCCACTGTGAGAATAATTATCAGTTTCAGGAATGGTTTTGAACATGTTGCTATTAATTAAAAACCCTGGTTTTAAAAACACTTAAGGATTACCTTAAGGATTACTTTTAATTTGTTTCATACCTGGTTCATTCAGAATGTGAAATAACTCGTGCAGAGCCCACCACCTAGTGGTGATAATGAGTAATTGCATACTAGTCACACGTATCTCCGCATGTACGCAGGCCTCTTGTCCATCACTGGTTATTTTTGTGTATGCCAAGCCCATAAAATCAGTCATATGTCAAAACAACACGGATGTTAGAAAGGTATTGTGTGCCAATAGTTTTTATTCAAAAAACACTTTGTTTATTTGTCAGGGACAATGCAAAAA
The DNA here is from genome assembly GCA_030340625.1 of Merluccius polli. NCBI lineage: Eukaryota > Metazoa > Chordata > Actinopteri > Gadiformes > Merlucciidae > Merluccius > Merluccius polli. The sequence goes on from JAOPHQ010005428.1 coordinate 204,337, forward strand.
ACATAACTGTTAAAAACAATGAAGATGTCTTACATACAAGGTTTCTAGCCTAAGCTATTTGCGACCCCTGTCCCTGGTTAAGCCTTGCAAAAGTTACAGTGAGTTAACATTAGGCTATAAAATACAGATTTAAGAATATAACATAGTTAAAAGAAACAGAGCGAGAGAGAGTGTGTGTGTGTGCGATATCATTGAGTTGCAGATGTTTCAGACAACGCTGGTTCCCCCATTGTCTTATTTATCCACTCAATGTGCTGTTTGGAAAGAAAGGTGTACACTCCTGGTTTCTTATGACGTCTGCAACCCGCGACACCAAAAGAAGTGACTCCTACTTGCACACCGTTGCACAACAGCGGCCCCCCAGAGTCTCCCTATAGAGAAAAATAAATGAATACATTTAAAATCATCTGCAAGTAAGCCCTACCGAATCTGATACAACAAATTGAAGCAATATAATATTATATGTAAGCCTAGGCTAGGCTTATATGTAATATATAATCATCAAATAATAATCAAATGTGCAATTCACTCTCAAAATAAATAACTTTGGTATTTGTATCGCAGGGGAACTGAGATCCAACTTACATGGGATCTGACTAAACACCCAGAATCAGTCAGGCCAGCCAACACCAACGGCAGTTTACTAGTCCAGCCAGTAGGGGGACCTTTGTAATGACCTCGCAAAGCACAGGTGTGCTGCTGTGCTGTCATGCATTTAATCACGCTCTATAGGTCTAGTTGACCAATCACGTTACTCGGTCAGAACTCCCCATGGTATAATTGACATTATAGATAATCAGACATACCTTACAGGTATCCTGGTCTTCATTCTTTCCTTGTGGTCCGGCACACACCATGTCGGGAGTGATGACAGGTTGGGATTTCCAATATGTGGACGAGTTGCATGTTTCTCTTCCCATAACATCGACTTCGGCGGACTTCAGAACATCGGACATTGTATTCGTAGTATTGTCGACCAACCCCCAGCCGGCCACCAGGCATGTGGTACCTTCAAGAGGGTCTGCGATAGGGTCGGCCAAAGGCAAATACTTTACTGTATTGTTCTGTTCCACCTTTTGGTTGAGCTGCATCAAAGAAAGTACAATGCAACATTTTCCGTTAATACTGTCACAGCAATGGGTACACACTCCGTATATATGTTGGACGTGATCTCAGTAGGCCATGTAGTATTCAGAGTAATCAGCTCACCTTAAGCAGCTGCAGATCATGGTTGAATGTGCCGCTGTCATATTTGGGATGGGGATAGGTCTGCACCTGAACAGACTCGTAATTCTGGCTCTTTTTAATAGAGTGCACCCCAAGACGCACCGCAGTAATGCTGGCAAAGAATCCAAAACAAGGTTAACTGATGAATACCAAACAAAAGTGTGCAAAAAGAAACAACTAAGCTCAACTGTCTACAGCAATACTTGGAGGTGCTGTCGGTAAGATTTGAGACTTTGAAAGAAAGAGCAGAAGAGAGCAGAAGATTTTGAAAACAACCCAAGAACTGTACCCTCTCTCTCTTCATCCTCCCTCCCTCACTACCTTTCTCCACCATAAAGAAGTGTTGCGAACACCCACCTGTGATTGACAGGCAAGTTAGGCTGTGTGTCCGAAATAACTCACTATATGGTGGACTATATAGTGAGGGATTTTAGACACAAGTCCCAAAACAATCTGGAAAGAGATGCCCTGATTGGTCAGAAATGAGCCAAGAACACCGCGGCCTAAGTGGTCTCATACAGAGGCAGGCGCTGTCAACCTAAACAGATATTCTCATTGCACATTTCACTCACTAACAGATGACTGATGGCTATGGGGAATTACTCACAACTGACACTCAAAAAGATCTTCAATCTTCCCTGCAGCACCTCACCAACCAACAACAAACACTGTTCAAACATCTCATGTGATGATAAGCGGAAGTGTATTATTGGATGAATGATGTGAAATTCCTACCGGAGACAGTGGGCAGCAGTCAGCACCCATCTAGAGCTGAGGAGGGTTCCTCCACAGACGGGCTGTCCGGTGCGGTTCAGCAGGAGAACCATGTAGGGCATAGAATGAGCCTTCACCTCCTTCCCTCCAAGGATCTCAGTCTCACCACAAACACCTGTAGTTAAACGCAGCACCACTGAAAAATTGTCTACCATCATCCATGTTTGTCTCACAGCCTAAAATTTCTGGGTTCAAACCCCAACCTGAAGGCATCCTTGAGCAAGATGCTCTAACTAAATGACTAAATAAAATAAAAAAATGGAAGAAATGTTAAATATACAGAACATGTAGTTGGTCTACTTACATGACTGGACGTAGAGGAGGACCAAACAGATGGTTTTAAAAAGAGCGAGGCATGAGCACGCCATAGCTCTTTGTTTCTGAGGCTAAAATAAAGGCTTTACTGAAACACAAGATGCATGCGTGTCTTATATGGCGAGTTCAAAGGATGTGGTCTCACCACAAGGAAATTATGCTAATTTTTGATGTCAAAATGTGTTTGATGTGTTAGTAAAAGAGCAAACCTAACCTAAATAAGGATGTTTATAAAAACCCAGCAAGACAGGGTTATATACAGTACATTCAGGAAACAAACATAGATGATCCTTCACCACATTACATGTAAGAAGAATATTGTTCATGTTATACAGGTTCCCAACAGAAACGATGTTGTAGACAGCGACCATTCAGAAAACGTCAAATCTGACTAATCCAGCGAGAGCTTGGTCATTAAGTACTCAAAGTTAAGACTGGGAGGCTGGCGGCATGACTGATTTGGTCGACATCAAATGGTTGACATAAGCATAAGGTTACCAGATTTCTGAAATGAAAATCACATTAGACGACAATAATCAACGACAAACCCTTGGTTCCACTGACTTTCATTGTAGCAGTGAAGAAGTACTCAGATCTTTCACTTGAGTAAAAGTAGTAATACACCACAACTCTGTTGTATACAGGAGTCCTGCATTGAAAATGTTACTACTTAAAATATACTTATAGTACCAAAAGTAAAAGTTATCATAATGCAGAATGACCCATTTCAGAATAATATGTGACATTATTGGATTATATTTATTGATGTGTTAATGTTTTTGTCGTTTTGATGTTGCAGCTGGTAAAGGTGGAGCCAGGCCCGGCCGCTGGCATAAACACTCTTTGCAGTTGTTTAGGGCCACATGATGTGGGGGTGTAGAAGATGACTCTGTAGCCATGAACCCTGTGCGGCAATAAATCTGCATTTATAACTTATTTTCGAAGCAAGAGTAATGTGACACAAATGGCTCCTAAAAGAAAATTCAGATGTGGCGTTCAAGGGCAGAAGAAGACGAACTTGGAGAAGGAAAAAAGAACACAGGGTAAAGGTTTGATGAATCTTATTGAACACATCTGACAGTCTGACCATTTTTTAGTTAATGCCAACCTATGATTAATTATCTTGATCCAAGTTTTTATTTTATTTTGGAATTAACCCCTTATTTGGCTTAGTTGAAATAAAAATGTTGCTTTGGAATTAGTTAATTGAATTGTTTCATTGTGTTACAATTTGCTTAAGTTACTATGAAGTAAAAAGAAAAGGTCAAATACAGCAATAATCCCATTTCTCAGAATTGTACATTTATTCACAAAATATAAGCCAATACTAGAAACAATTCTGACTGAGAAAGCCCAATAATTACATAAAATGTTTTCACTGCACATTTCACAATTGGTTGTACAAAACAAGTGGCATTTCAGTCATTTCGATGTATAAAACACACCTTCCTCAAACCTTAAGGCTTATCCTAACGATATAAAAAGTGCTGAGAACATCATGAATTCATAGTAGAATAAAAACAAAAAACAATCTCTACATTCAGCATGTTTGTGTGTGTGTGTGTGTGTGTGTGTGTGTGTGTGTGTGTGTGTGTGTGTCAGTCAGTAAGTGCATCTGTTTGAGAAAGAGATGATTAACTGATTTGTTCTCCTGGTTTAAATCTATAACCATACATGTAAATCCAGATTACCAAAATTAAATGAACAGTTCTAGAACAATAACTGTCTTCTATGTAAGGGATAATCCACAACGAGGTGTGCATCAAAAAATAATGCACAAAGAAGACAGTTATTATCCCGCTTACCATGGCCACTTATGAATCAATAAAAATATAACGGTGTTGATTCATATTTTGGCGTAATTCTGTCTCAAAAGTACAACTTTTAGATCACACTACTTTGTGTGCCTGTAAACAAACCGCAAATGACCGGAGAAATATATGGGTCTGACTAATGCCTGGGTCTGACTAATGCCTGTCAGCTGGCAACGTTACCTTATTACTCCAGTAAATAGAGACGATCTTAGTAACGACATGGCAACGTTACCTTATTACTCCAGTAAATAGAGATGATCTTAGTAACGACATGGCAACGTTACCTTATTACTCCAGTAAATAGAGACGACCTTAGTAACGACATGGCAACGTTACCTTATTACTCCAGTAAATAGAGATGATCTTAGTAACGACATGGCAACCTTACCTTATTACTCCAGTAAATAGAGACGATCTTAGTAACGACATGGCAACGTTACCTTATTACTCCATTAAATAGAGACGATCTTAGTAACGACATGGCAACGTTACCTTATTACTCCAGTAAATAGAGACGACCTTAGTAACGACATGGCAACGTTACCTTATTACTCCAGTAAATAGAGACGATCTTAGTAACGACATGGCAACGTTACCTTATTACTCCAGTAAATAGAGAAGATCTTAGTAACGACATGGCAACGTTACCTTATTACTCCAGTAAATAGAGACGACCTTAGTAACGACATGGCAACGTTACCTTATTACTCCAGTAAATAGAGATGACCTTAGTAACGACATGGCAACGTTACCTTATTACTCCAGTAAATAGAGACGACCTTAGTAACGACATGGCAACGTTACCTTATTACTCCAGTAAATAGAGACGACCTTAGTAACGACATGGCAACGTTACCTTATTACTCCAGTAAATAGAGACGACCTTAGTAACGACATGGCAACGTTAACTTATTACTCCAGTAAATAGAGACGACCTTAGTAACGACATGGCAACGTTACCTTATTACTCCAGTAAATAGAGACGACCTTAGTAACGACATGGCAACGTTACCTTATTACTCCAGTAAATAGAGACGACCTTAGTAACGACATGGCAACGTTACCTTATTACTCCAGTAAATAGAGACGATCTTAGTAACGACATGGCAACGTTACCTTATTACTCCAGTAAATAGAGACGATCTTAGTAACGACATGGCAACGTTACCTTATTACTCCAGTAAATAGAGACGATCTTAGTAACGACATGGCAACGTTACCTTATTACTCCAGTAAATAGAGACGACCTTAGTAACGACATGGCAACGTTAACTTATTACTCCAGTAAATAGAGACGATCTTAGTAACGACATGGCAACGTTACCTTATTACTCCAGTAAATAGAGACGACCTTAGTAACGACATGGTAACGTTACCTTATTAGTCCAGTAAATAGAGACGATCTTAGTAACGACATGGCAACGTTACCTTATTACTCCAGTAAATAGAGATGATCTTAGTAACGACATGGCAACGTTACCTTATTACTCCATTAAATAGCGACGATCTTAGTAACGACATGGCAACGTTACCTTATTACTCCGGTAAATAGAGACGAACCTTAGTAACGACATGGCAACGTTACCTTATTACTCCAGTAAATAGAGACGACCTTAGTAACGACATGGCAACGTTACCTTATTACTCCGGTACATAGAGACGACCTTAGTAACGACATGGCAACGTTAACTTATTACTCCAGTAAATAGAGACGATCTTAGTAACAACATGGCAACGTTACGTTATTACTCCAGTAAATAGAGACGATCTTAGTAACGACATGGCAACATTACCTTATTACTCCGGTACATAGAGACGATCTTAGTAACGACATGGCAACGTTAACTAATTACTCCGGTAAATAGACACGATCTTAGTAACGACCTGACAACGTTACCTTATTACTCTAGTAAATAGAGACGATCTTAGTAACGACATGGCAACATTACCTTATTACTCCGGTACATAGAGACGACCTTAGTAACGACATGGCAACGTTAACTTATTACTCCAGTAAATAGAGACGACCTTAGTAACGACATGGCAACGTTACCTTATTACTCCAGTAAATAGAGACGATCTTAGTAACGACATGGCAACATTACCTTATTACTCCGGTACATAGAGACGACCTTAGTAACGACATGGCAACGTTAACTTATTACTCCAGTAAATAGAGACGATCTTAGTAACGACATGGCAACATTACCTTATTACTCCGGTACATAGAGACGACCTTAGTAACGACATGGCAACGTTAACTTATTACTCCAGTAAATAGAGACGACCTTAGTAACGACATGGCAACGTTACCTTATTACTCCAGTAAATAGAGACGATCTTAGTAACGACATGGCAACATTACCTTATTACTCCGGTACATAGAGACGACCTTAGTAACGACATGGCAACGTTAACTTATTACTCCAGTAAATAGAGACGACCTTAGTAACGACATGGCAACGTTACCTTATTACTCCAGTAAATAGAGACGACCTTAGTAACGACATGGCAACATTACCTTATTACTCCGGTACATAGAGACGACCTTAGTAACGACATGGCAACGTTAACTTATTACTCCAGTAAATAGAGACGACCTTAGTAACGACATGGCAACGTTACCTTATTACTCCAGTAAATAGAGACGATCTTAGTAACGACATGGCAACATTACCTTATTACTCCGGTACATAGAGACGACCTTAGTAACGACATGGCAACGTTAACTTATTACTCCAGTAAATAGAGACGATCTTAGTAACGACATGGCAACATTACCTTATTACTCCGGTACATAGAGACGACCTTAGTAACGACATGGCAACGTTAACTTATTACTCCAGTAAATAGAGACGATCTTAGTAACGACATGGCAACATTACCTTATTACTCCGGTACATAGAGACGACCTTAGTAACGACATGGCAACGGGGAAGCTTTCTAAACATAGTCCCCCGAGTCCGGTCCAAGTTGACAGTTACTAACGTTTCGTTCAGCGCATTAATTTCAATGAGGTGATGAGGCTGCTTGCGTCATGGCCGTGGATGTATCGAAAAATAATGCATACCTCTCCAGCCAATCAGAATCGAGTATTCACCTGGGCCGTGGTATGAACAAGGATAAAAGTTCCTTCTCAAAAACATTTAAGGCTTTAACCATATAAAAGGGAAAGCTTTACAAGGCTAACCGTTAATACCATCATCAGCAAAAAACACATAACATGAGCAGTATCTCTCACCCTATTAATATGCAGTTTGCACACTGAACACATTTTAAGAACTTTCCGGTTGTTCAGAGGTAGTAGTTAGTTTACATGCCATTCAATTCAAATTCTTTGTATGCAAGGACAAGTGAATGCCTTTGAATTTGTAAAGTAGTAAAAGTCTCTACGTATGTTTGCGTGTCAGTGTACGCATGCACATATGTTTGTGTGTCTGTGTCTGTCTGTCTGTCTGTCTGTCTGTCTGTCCATCTATCTGTCCGTCTGTATATTCATCTGCATATGTGTCTGTGAGAAAGATACATGAACTGATTTTTTATCCTAGTGCTGGTGTGACAGCATTCTGGTAAGGCACTCCCAATATCTTAAAACATTTACTACATCCATGAACAAACTTTTGTAACTGACACTCAACAGTGCCGAAATGAGTGTTCAGCTTACTGTGACTTGTACAGCTTAGTATTCAGGTTTTTGACCTTTGGAGACATCTTCTGATCCCATGAAAACTTCCTGGATCACCTCAAATGAGAGAGTCTGAGTGTCTGAGGGTAGCTGAGGTTAAGAGCATAGATGAGTCCCAATAGCATGGCAAATGCAGATGCAATGGAGGTCAGGCTGTTCACTTCCACGCCTTCAATCACAATCACAATATCGTCATGGGGATGAAGAGGATTGTCGTCCTTTCTCATGATGAAAATCGCCATGGTGACCTGCTCCAGGTCACTCTCTGCTACATCTCTCTGAGTTTCCTGAAACAAAGACAATACAAAATAATGACAGAGAAGCTCATTCTGTGGCCATTTGACTTTCTCACAACGAATTGGCACTGAAAAACCACATTCCTCTATAAGTATTGGGGAGAAGTATCAGGTCTTAATCAGGCATGCAAACAGATTAGGGGTGAAAAAGGTGAGAAGAATGCGTGATGCTGCTAAATGCATGGACAGAATAGATTATACTGAAATGGCATTGTCAAATGAATTGATTTTTAATTAAGATTATGATTACATGACAGAGTTTTGGAATAAACCAAGAGAATATTACTGTGTATTGTTTGATCAGTAGGTCTGTAAATGATGAGATTTCAGGATACATTGTCTTCTGGTATGAACGTCCACATCCTGTATCTACAATACATTGTACATTACATTTGGCTGACAGCCTATACAGTTCTTAGTAGAGCTGTCAAGATAAGTCAAGATCTTCAGCGCACACATATTACATAGAATGTTATTTTTTGTTAATTAATCAATGTGAATGTTCATTTGTTTCCCCCTACTTTAAGAATATTCAAATATCGAATGTAAATTTGACAGCCTTAGTTCTTAGTGACAATGAATGACTATATTGATATTGTACCCATTCACAATAATGCTGTACCTGGTCCAAAATCTGTATTGCCCCACTGATCTTCTGTCCCATGGCTCCTCCTTTGGTTTTGAAAGCACTGAGGAGGCGGTTGGAGTGTCTGTCCAGCTGATATAGGAACCATGATAGCAGGGGAACCGCTGTGATACAGAGGAAATCTGCATTGATCTGAAAACCCCCCCCAAAAAACACAGGGAACAAACTACATTAGAGGGCAGCACACAGAACAGAAGAAGTGCAATCCCTGGTTTCTGATCTACCACTTCCTGTCATCTGTGTGCAAAGGTCCGATCCATTTTCTTGCCAATGGTCTGATCGTTGTTTTGCTTCTTTACCTCCTTCAGAAGTAGCTCTCATTCCTTCTCAAGGCTGTCTGGGGTCTCACCAGCTGGAAGGGATGGGTAGAAGTTTGCCTCAGCCTTCTTCTGCTTTTTCACCTTCCTAGGCGGGTAGGCATCATCCTTTGCTTTGGCTTTAGGTGAATTAACGGACAGTTCTGGGCACCCATGCATCTTCAGCACAGTGCAGTAGTTGCCCATCTTAATCTTCAAACTGCGCTTCCACCCGCTACAGTCACTGTAGGACCCAGGGCCCTCATTTATCAAAGTTACGTACAAAGAAATCTGTGCGTAAACCATGTGTACACAGTCTTTCACCAAAACGTGGGATTCATCAATTTGTTCTTGGCTTGTAAATGTGCGTACTTTAGGAGAAAAGGAAAATCACCAGAAAGAAATTGACCAGTTAATGCTTTTGACCAACTTATACAAATACAATTTCCCCCCGGAAAGTAATGATACAATCGACATAATCCTACGCCTTCGACTATGCTGCATATTACAAACTAAAGTCATGTAATGAAACAATTTTAAAAAAGCAGCTGTAGGAGGTGCGTGCATCAAATGGTTGATCTATAAAGTTGTTATAGGATGTGGTGGGGGCTGATCTGTTATTAGAGGATGTGGTGGGGCGGACCTGTTATTAGAGGCGAATCCACGTTGATACATACATCTTTCTGTTGACTCATATATTTGGTACAGGTATATTTGTTTTGTTTGATTTGTTACTTTACTCAAGATTGGTATTTGTTATATGTGTAAACTACCTCTTATGCCAATTCTCTATTTATCTGTATAGTGTAATGGTATGTCCAGCTGGTGGGGAGCTGGGGAAAGGGCCACAGGGGAGGGGCCTAATCTGTGTGTGTGTGTGTGTGTTTGTGCGTATGTAGTCTTTTATTTTTTTCCGTGTCATCAGAATCATTTTTGTTTGTTTAATATGTTAAATATATCTGTGTAGGGCCAATGATGGTGGCCCTACACAGATATGGAAATTCAATCAAATACCCTTCCAACAATACAGCAATACACATACACCATACACCAACAGTTATTTAGAGTTTTTTAATTTTACAATTTGCTAAAAATGATTACAGCTCTGGTTTGCTGTTAGCCAGCACTTAACCTTTGTTGTAAAGAGTTTTCTATCTGGAGTTGATTTGACTTCAGTTGGTAATGTGTGCCAGAGTTGACAGCCCTTTATGGAGAAAGCTGACGGTCCAAATGTAGATCTAGGATGTGGTATTTTACAGTTGGCGTTCACCATGCTCCTAGCTACTGTCACTGTCTTGTCTTTGGATATATCGAGAAAAAGGCTCTCTGACATCTGGTTCAGTACAGGGTCTTAGCCAGGGTTTGCAAATAAGTCATGTCTATTCTTTTTTGTTAGGACGGTCCTGGGGGGGATTCTCCGCTGGAAGATTATTTAGGTCATATTGTCTTAGATGGCAGTGTTCCCTTTCAAATCATATTTCTATATGGAATGTACTATTAATCATATTTAGCATTTTATTAAAAACTCAAATAACCTGAGTGGCCTGCTTGGATGGTTTTTATCGTATCATATATCTGTTAACAGCTGCTCAGGGTTACACATATAAAGACTACATAGACATGTCTCAGCTAAAACACCATGGACATTATTGTGGATTCCACAAACTGATTTATCCCGTTATGTACTCTTCATTCTTTTTTATGTTTAAATATCTCTCTAGGCCAACACAGTGAGAGACGAACACAAACTATGAATTTCAGATCTGCAGCGTTTGCTGTCAGTAGCAACTTGGTTCACGGACTTGTACTTTGAGTGCATCGTATGGATCTCACAGGATGTTTCCTCACCCAGCGTCTTCATTTCATACAAAACAGGAAGTACTGCAACATCTTATCTTTGTTGTGTGTATGTGTGTGTGTGTGTGTGTGTGTATGTGTGTGTTTGTGCGTATGTTTGTGTGTGTGTGTGTTTGTGTGTATATTTGTGTGTATGTGTGTGTTTGTGCGTATGTTTGTGTGTGTGTTTGTGCGTATGTTTGTGTGTGTGTGTGTGTGTGTTTGTGTGTATGTTTGTGTGTGTGTGTGTGTGTTTGTGTGTATGTAGTCTTATTTTTTTCCATGTCATCAGAATCATTTGTGTTTGTTTAATATGTTCTCACTGCTGGTGGCACAGATATGGAAATACAATCAAATACTAGAGCCCGACCGATATGGGATTTTTAAGGCCGATACCGATACAAATATTTGATGATTTAAAAAGCCGATATTCCGATATATCGGCCGATATATATTTTTTAAAAAGAAATTCCAGAAACACGTAACAAAACATAAACAGATTTCCATAACATTAGTTATATGTAGTTATTTATGAGTCCTCGCTAAAATAATAGGATAATGCAGTGAACACACTTCACTGATGGGTCACACCGCAAGCGACATGAGCAGCAGGGGGCGCTGTGGCCGCTGGCTGCCGTCGTCAGGGGGGCGGGGCTTCAAGCAGCACTGCAGACATCAAGTTCGGTTCCGCCCATTGCAATATCAAGTTTGTAGTAGAGCTATTCGGCAGGCCGGCGTGACAAGCATGTTCAAATAACAATGTACACGTTTCCCCTGTTTATTATTTAGTCATCAAAATAACAGAAATGGAGATAAAGCATTATAAAGTGCAAAACACACTGCAGCCGCGGCGCGTCTATGACACAAGTGCCGCCCATAGCACCCATAGGAATATAGTCGTCTCCAGAGCAGAAGGAAAACTAAAGAAAAGAAAAAAGCGCCTTTTCAGCGGCACTTGATGCGCGGCGACGCTGTGAAATAGGACAGTGGCGTGAAGTGTAGCGGGTTGCTGCTTCGCACCGACGCCGCTCATTTGCATAAAGTTAAACTAAGGGACTGTACGATATTTAGCGGGGGGGGAGGGCCGGTCGCCAGACGATCGGGTTAAAATTGTTCTGCCTGGCCCTCCCCCCTGGTAATTTTTTTTTTTCCGGGGCCCTCCCCCCGGCTCAAAAAAATTCTCCTAGGCCCTCCCCGCTACGTGAATCAAATAAAATTGGTCGGAAAATGACGTTTACAAGGTTAAAACGGCCACATAAGCACACATACACACACACGGGTACACACGCAGCAAGAGCAGGGGTTTATGCCACGCTGTGCCTTGAACTTGAGAATGGGGACAAGCCTGCTTTTATCAATGTTACGAGACTCCCCCAATAATTTCACAACTTGGCTGATGACATTGTACCTCATAGGCTATTATAAGACAAAACACAAACTACTGTGACTAAGAGCGACTAATGATCACCCTGCGATTCTTGGTCTATGTGGTCAGTGGCGTCAGTTTGGTTTTAGAAGTGGTGGGGACAATAACCATAAGCTTGAGTGTGGTTTGAAAAGTGCTGGGGACCCTTATGTAAGCTATTCATCCATTCAACGCTGCATTACAATATGCTCTACATTCGGCGCCATTGTCAACGGGGGGGGGGGGGAGCACCGGACCCGCCAGCCGCGGACCCAGCACCGGACCCGGGGATCCGGCCGCGGACTCAGCCGCAGACCCGAGTCCACACACAGCCCGTGTGCATGCTGTGAGGATGTCATCGTGCGCGCCTATCGCATGATTTAGACTTGATGGTTTCGGCAGACAACCCGTTCTCATCCCAACTCGTAATATAGGCCTACCGACGATTTGTCACGCCCGGGGGTGGGGGGGGGGGGGGGGTGTTCGTGATTGTCAACGGGAGGGGGGGGGGGGGGGAGACCGCGGACTGATGACGGGGTTGCGCGATCGTAACCACTGACGGCGGGGGGGGGGGGAATAAAAAAAATAAAAAAGGTGCCGGATCCACCGTTGGAGGTGCCGGAACATATTCCGGCGTGTTCCGGCCCAAATTAAGCCCTGGATACTGACGCCAAAGGTACCCTCCCGCGTCTGTGTGAAACGATCTGGGGTCTCATAAACCCGTTGGCGGTGGTATGAGACGAGCAGAGTCTACAGCGTCCGCTCGCAGAGCAGAGTCTACAGCGTCCGCAGTCTACTGTGAAACAATTCACTCCAAAAAGGGTTATGGTTATGGTAAAGGAGACGTTCACTTCCTTACAGGCTATCCTATCTTTCATTTAAACATCGAACTCGGCATGAGTCATGACGATTGCCCCCCCATAAAATAATTTTCCTCGGCCCTCCCCCCAGGTCAAAAATATTCTCCTGGGCCCTCCCCTAAGGCTTAAAAAAATTATCCTAGGCCCTCCCCCCCTGACGACTGGCCCTCCCCCCCGGTAAATATCGTACAGTCCCTAATTTCAACTCTCCGCGTTGCGCTGGACGCTGGCGTCGCGCTGCTCGCTGCCGCCGTCGCGGCGCTCGCTGCCGCCGCGACACCGGCCGCTCCTCGTCGGCAGCGCTCATTGAAAATGAAGGACTGCTGGCCGCTTTTGCTGCTCATGTCGCTCGCGGTCGTGAGTAAACTCGTTCGCTCTGCCGACTCTGGCTGGATCAGCTGGTTGTAGGGTTTGTGGCGTTATAACTGGTTGAAGGGTTTCGTCCGTTTTTTTAAATATTCATTTATCGGCCATTATGAATGCTGATACCGATAGTTTGGAAAATGCCTAATATCGGCCGATAATATCGGCCCGCCGATATATCGGTCGGGCTCTATCAAATACCCTTCCCACAATACAGCAATACACATACACCATACACCAACAGTTATTTAGAGTTTTTTAATTTCACAATTTGCTAAAAATGATTACAGCTCTGGTTTGCTGTTAGCCAGCACTTAACCTTTTGTTGTTAAGAGTTTTCTATCTGGAGTTGATTTGACTTCAGTTGGTAATGTGTGCCAGAGTTGACGAGAAGGGTCCAGCTGCAGGGTTGGGCGTTTCCGTCATGACACGAAAACGCCCATTAGGCGTTCCTGGTAGCGTTTCATCGACCAATCACGAAGAGGTGAGTTTCGCAAGGCATACTATGCTAACCTTCCTTTGGCGGTTTTACCTCGTAGTATGTTTCCAGAAAAACAAAATGGTTATCGATCTTGTAGTGTGGCCAGTCTTCCGACGAGACGAAGCCCGATTTCCTGGCGCTGTGATCGTATAGTGTGACATGTTAAATCGTGGAGGAATATCTGAGAATCGTGTAGTCTGAACCAGCCATAACATTACCATAGTACATTGTTAAGTTGGATGTTAACGTGTCAGCTGGCATGGTAAGAGGCATGAAATCGCAGCCACGCTGCTTCGTTGTGGTGATGTACACATCGGATTAAACTGTGCATGTAAACTTTACATGCATGGCATATCAGAGAATATCCCCGTCAGTTCGGTCGCGGCGCAATGAATGAATAAAGATCGTTAACACTCTAAAAAAAAACAGATGACAGATGTGCCCGAAGTTACTACTTTATTACAAGCATCTCACTTATACCTAGGGCAGACCCAGAAGATAATGAACATGTAGGCCTACTGCACAACCCAAACATTCTAGATCCTACACATAAATGTAAGCTAACATTCTGTAGGCTTAGCTGGCTAACGTTAGTTCTGTGCTACCCGTACTACTAGATCGACGAAGAAGGGGGCGCTAACGTTAGTTCTATGCTGCCCATACTACTAGATCGACGAAGAAGAAGAAGAAGGGGGCGTTCCAGTCTGCGTAAACGGGAACCCCCACCACACGAGAACGCCCATTAGTGTCTGCAGTCGGATGATATTGGAGTTGACAGCCCTTTATGGAGAAAGCTGACGGTCCAAATGTAGATCTAGGATGTGGTATTTTACAGTTGGCGTTCACCATGCTCCTAGCTACTGTCACTGTCTTGTCTTTGGATATATCTAGAAAAGTTCTGTACACAGGGCCTTAGCCAGGGTTTGCAAATAAGTCAGGTCTATTTTTTTTTGTTAGGACGGTCCGGGGGGGATTCTCCGCTGAAAGATTATTTAGGTCATATTGTCTTAGATGGGTAGCATGGGTATACCCATGCTGCCTTGCGCACTTGAAATTT
>JAOPHQ010005429.1:0-5000 GCA_030340625.1 Merluccius polli
ATGGTCCAGTTGAACAGACCCACCTGAACAGGTGGGTCTTGAGTCTCTTGCGGAAGCAGGTGATGGACTCTGCGGTCCTCCCCCAGCAGGGAGGTCGTTCCACCATAGTGGCGCCGAGACAGAAGAGTTGTGACTTCGCTGTGCAAGCTTTGCTCGCTCTCAGGGTTGGCGGTACCGGCCGGCGGGCCGAGGTAGCTGTATGGAGGGCTCTAGCCGGGCGTGGGGTCTGACTAGTGCCTGGAGGTCGGGGCGGTTCTGTTGACAGCCTTGTAGGTCAGTACCATCGTCAATACCGTCGGGACTGAATATACTTAAATATAATTCACCATTTTAAGACAATTTACATTACGGTCGTTTAGCCGGCACTTTTATCAAAAGCTAGAGGCTGAGAACGATCAAAAATATATGATACAATTGCAGAGTGCAGATAAGTGATAAGGTTTTCGTATGTCCCTAATAGTTACATCTAGAGTAAATTTCAGAGGTACAGAGATTGTAGCCTACATCTCCTAAAAGTCTGTTCCAAATTTAAGATCAAATTCAATTCAACAACAGCACAAACGATAAACTCATAAGAGCTAAAAAGAAAAAGAAGACCGACAAGGAGGTTTTTAAAGGTTAAAAATAAAACTGTGAAACAGCGAAGTCGATATTGATGTGTCGATACTCTTTGCAATCGCACATTTTTCTGTTAGCACTTTATTATACCCTCGCTTTGAATTGTTAGTGTAAGTTATTATGTTTAGTTCGCTGATACCTGATGGGGTAAATTTGGACTTGATAATAGGATGTTTTCTTTACTCTGATATAGATATAAAGGTTTACTTATCCTGCTTCCTGGATAGAAAACTTTTTTTCCCAAATCAAATACACTGCAAATGTTTTAATAAAAGAACCCGAAATAAAATAACAGCTCTTTATTTCAGAATAGTCAATTTTATTACTGTAACCTTTTTATCATGAATTGCACTTTAAAGGGTTGCTTGCCGAATATACATGTTTCTGTTTAACCACAGAGCACCGCTGCTAACCCTAATAGATAAACACTTGAGTCCTAATAGAACAAATATGTTCACGTTTTTTTTCCAAATGGGACTTGGACACAAATTGCTTAGCCAATAACAAAACAAATAACATATTAGCCATAGTATATACCGTACGCTCAGCGGCTAATGTGTTTCAGGCCCACAGGTGACCAGATGAAACGAGACGAGTGTGGATGTGGAGGCCGTTGCCACGGCTGTACTGTATATGTGTGTATGTGTGTGTGTGTGTGTGGGGGGGGGGGGGGGGGGGAGCAATAGACAGCCGTTTACAGTCATTAAAGCAACAGAGGAAAAAAAACAACAAAAAAAACAAAACGATGGCGACCTGGCGGTTCTCATTAGCATTCAGGTACCGCGCGGGTTTCAGCCGCCTGACAGCTAGCATCAATTCCCCTCATGGAGGCTGCGATGGATCTATATCATTACCAAATGGAGGAAAGTCAGGCATGCTGGGGACTGTATGATTTGCTCACCATCATGTATGTTTTCACCGGCGTAGCGGAGTTCATTTTTCATCATGGAAATTTCCGCCACACTGTACGGCCATTTGTCAGTTAGGGCCGAGGGAGCGGAAGCTGTTTTTATAACGTGGCGATACGACGACGCTCCGGCGAGATAGTGTTTCATCTTTTATCTCTTCGCTTTCTCTCCGCAAACATAAAAGAGAATAGAACTTGAAAGCCCAAATGTTTTAAAAGCCTCTTCTTTCATTACTGGCATTTAGGCCTGCAGATTTCCTCCTCTCTCTTCGAATCAGAGAATGAAATCGGACAGCAATGAAAATGGCTTGTGACGTGGTGACGCCATCACTTGAGGTCATGAATGGTAATTAATTTTTTGTAACTGGGAGGGAGTCGGAGGGGGGGGGGGGGGTGCTCCCAAGCCCGACACCCATCATCTAAGTGCTGAGCCTCTTAGGATCAAAAGCCTGTCTTTTATCCGCTCTCCTAACCCGCTGTCTGATGTCTCATGTCTGTGGACTTGCTTAGTAACAGTGATCAAGAGATTGCTTTTAGAAGCCCACTGATACCTGCTTTTACGCAGAGGAAGAAGAAGAAGAAGAAGAAGAAGAAGAAGAAGAAGAAGAAGAAGAAGAAGAAGAAGAAGAAGAAGAAAATGCAACCGTTTCCCATCTCCCAGAAAAATTCACCAGCCAGGCGGTGGGAATGGCTTCTGTACAGGATAAGGAGTAGCAGTTCTGCCCGGGTGTTAAGCGGGTGGATAAATGCTGGATCAAACGCGTCTTTGCGAATTTGTAGCGGTGAGGAAATCGGTCCATCGTCACAAGTGGCAAAAGGATTGAGATTAGCTTGAATTCAAAATAACTCTTAACAAAACCCCAAAGATTGTTTTGCCCAACGTGGTCTGTGAGAAAGTAGTGTAAATATCCAATTCTATCCGAGCATGTCAACAAAATTGTATAAATTGCATCAAGTTTGTTTGTATTGAATTTCCACAGCCTCCCGCCCACTTCTATGTGTCAGCGGCAGAAGTGAGAAGTAA
This sequence comes from Merluccius polli, assembly GCA_030340625.1. Classification (NCBI taxonomy): domain Eukaryota; kingdom Metazoa; phylum Chordata; class Actinopteri; order Gadiformes; family Merlucciidae; genus Merluccius; species Merluccius polli. The sequence continues at coordinate 2,550 of JAOPHQ010005429.1, forward strand.
TTCCTCCTGAACATTTTCAACAACAATTATTCCCTCAAAGGGGAAAGCTTTCCTGAAATATCCGGAGACGAGGGTGGAGAGAGTGGAGAAAAGGATCTGAGGTCTCTGTGTTTTCTTATTGAAAGCCAACATTTACTCACGACATTTGCATCCTAATATCTGCGAGATGAATTAGAGCGAAGGCGACACTCAAACCCAATCTCCATAATGAGATTTGACGGGGGAGGGGGGGGGGGGGGGGGGGGGGTGCGCCTTTAATGGTTAAGTATGTGCAGGGAGGAAGTAGCGTGGTGGTGTCGGCGAACGTGACGACGGTTTCAGTTTAATACTTAAAAATCAGCGCGGCCTGGCGGGCGTTTCTCCGTGGCTCGGCGATAAGAGGCTTGCCGATAACCGGGGAGAGTGTCTGCGTGTCTGTGTATCTCGTGTCGCTGCCTCTTCGGCCCTTCTGGATAGATTCTGCTAGTGCCTTCTCCCTCCCCGTCGATTTGATCATGCCGTTCTTGTGCAGAGGAAATGTATACGTCCTTCAGCCACTCCAGGCACACGCACACTTTGCAACGTGGAGATATTAGCATGTCGACGGCGTTGCATTTGCCAGGGTCTTCTTCTCTGCGCCAACCAGGGGCGGACTGGGAACAAAAATCGGCCCGGGCAATTTAGTCCTGGACTGGCCCTGGGGATGCGCGATTGTTGACGGGGTGGGGGGTGGGGGGGGGTCTGGACCGGCCCAAATGCGCATCGGCCCACCGGGAATTTGCCCGGTATGCCCAATGGCCAGTCCGTCCCTGGCACCAACGCTCGTGACTGAGTGTAAAAGTATTGAGGAATATTAATAAGTTGCCTCTTAGTCGATGGCAGTAGCGCCCCTTCTAATGCCATCACAACTTTACTTGGGACATAAGAGAGTCTAAACGGGAATGAATTACAGTTACAAGACCTTGAGAAAAATCAATAGTGTAGGCTCCCCCAGGGAAGGAAAATGTTTTGTTTTTTTATAGTCAGCTCTTTGTGTCAGAAATGCATAATCCCTCCAGCGCAGAAGAATTGGAGAAGCCGGGGCAGTGCTTTATTACATGCTATGGATGTGTCTGACAAGCCGAGGTGCTTTTTGTTTTGTCTCAGCAGGTTTCAGGCGAGGCCTTTATGTCTCCCTAGTAGACGTGATCCCTATTATGCAATGTTGTGCATCCTTAAGTAGACTCTTAAGTACTCATCTTTTTCTCTTTGTAAGAGTCGTGCCAAGACAAATCTGTCTCCCGTCTATTCCAAAAGACGGGGATTTCTAGGGCTTGATTATGCGAGTCTTAACTATACTTCATTTAAAAGACAAGGATGGCGTAACACATTAAGTTTTTCACCAGCTAAATACTGAGCGATGTTTATCCCTGTTTACAGGTATATGTCTCACAATTTAAATATATATAATTTTAACAACATGTTAAAAAAAAAAAAAAAAAAAAAAAAAAAAAAATATATATATATATATATATATATATATATATATATATATATATATATATATATATGTATATATTGTGGCAGGGTTGCTCCTGGCCAAACGCCACCTAAGTGGCTTTTCTTGGGGACATGGGTAGATGTTATTAATTATGCTTTTATTGGAGAGCAGGTGGTATTCGCCGAGCTGACGTTACATGCTGCCATGACAGTCGCTCTTCCCTGAGTGTGTGTGGTGATAGCTGGTTTATCCTGGGTGCCATGATTACTCTGCACCCCAGGTGTGCATATATATATATATATATATATATATATATATATATATATATATATATATATATATATATACAGTATATATATATTGCGCCTGGGAAATATCATTAGCAGGAATGGAATAATTTTCGCTCAGCTAAGAAAAAATACTTTTTATTAAGTATGTGCCTATTATTAATTATGAATGTATTTTGTTCTTGGGTCATTCAAGTTTCATTGTTGAAAATATGGAGGACAACTACAACAGTAATCTGACCAATATGACCTCTCTCTTTATGCCTCACAATTCTTCTCTATTCATCTTTACAGCAAAATATGTCTGCCTCTGTCTGTCTGTCTGTGTGTCTCTCTCTCTCTGTCTCTCTCTATCCTCTCTATCAATCACTCTCGTATGGTGAGATCATTCAGCTCCTCACTTCTAATTTTTCCTTTCTTATCCTTCAACAGAGCATTGAATGCGCTGGCAAAGGACAAAGCCCAGATTCTACACCCCTGTGATTGGATGTGAGCTTGTATTGACCCGAGACCATTAAAATGGAGTTGCTATGGAAACTTATAATGCTGGTATCATTGGTGGAGTGCCTGTCAGGTAAGCCCTCTCAACATTTCATATTCATATATTTGTATTTGTTGGTGTAGTATATGGTATTCATAGTCTACAGGGACTCTTTGGGGAAGGGGGTCAATGCATAATTGACAGCGTTGACATTTAGATATGCT
>JAOPHQ010005429.1:10000-107500 GCA_030340625.1 Merluccius polli
TGGCATGGAGCTGGGGCCAATCAATGCTGGGTTCCCCGAACGACCGCAGTCTATAAAATACTGGGGGGAAAAAATAAAAAAAGTAGACGTAATAGCCATGATTTACTGCAGCGAAGTGAATGGATATTGGTAGGAAATGTGTCGCCGCCATTCTGTACCCCCGAAACGTCCGTGTCCGTGAAAGATTTGTTTGATCAATTACAGCGCTGCAATGCGCCCCTGCAAGCTCCATAAGTCCACCTTTAGAAAAAGATCTGCATAACCACAATACTTTGGCTCGACCCATTCAAGGCTGCTCTTTTGTATCACAAGTGTTTGATTGGCTTGTTTGTGTTCGAGTGTTAGCAAGAGCCTCGGCTTGGCGATGTTGTCGGCGGCTCTGACCTTCGCTCGTGGGTCAGGTGTTCGGTTGCCACGGAGTCGGAAGTACGTGCCGGTTGCAATCAGAAAAATCCTGGGTTCAAAATCTCAGGCAGTCTCAGGAGTCCTTAAGGTGTCCATGTTTTTAAATTTGGCTACGAAACCGACTCCTAGACAAGTATGAATTCCCTGCGCTTGTTTTTTTTGTAGTTTTTTTTAATTGTTTTTTTCTCTTTGTGTTATTTGTCTGTAGCAATGTGTTTTGTATTCATGCCGCTGCCTGACTTGGCCAGATCTCCCTTGAAAAATATTCCTAGTCTCAATGGGACTCTCCTAGTTAAATAAAAGGTTAAATAAATAAAATAAAAAGATGTGGAGAAACCATAGTTCATAGTCAACGTAGTGCGGTGTAGCGGTTATGGTACATGTAGGCATCCCTGAGCAACACTCAGACTAAAAACGTCTGCTGAACAGCATTATGGGTACAGCATTTTTTTTTAAACCCTCATAACCCCACTATGTACAACAGCTACTTTGGTTCACGTCTCAATCAGTTGTACCGCATCTAATTTAGCATTCATTTAACATTTACGCCTGAATCTTAACGGACGACTCCCAATCTTTTACGCGCCGAGAGACTCGAGACCGGGCCTTTAAGTGAATGGGGGGGTTTCAGCGGAGGTGACTTCAACCTCACTTTGGCTTTGCGGTAACATTTAAAGCCCCTGAAAGCGAGACCTTTAAGGTGCGTCTTATCAGCCCGGACAGAGGGGGGTCCAGAGGGAGGTGTGTGGGGGGGGAGGGGTGAGAGATGCCTTAAAAAGCAAGATTGGCTTCTTTTTTTATTTATTTTTTCCATTTGATGAATAAATCCCTGAGCTGAAGCGAATGGATTTGGGACCCCACAAACGGCCAATGCTTCCCCCCACAGTCGGGTCCCTGTGTGCCTGTTTATTCATGCTGAGGTAAGCTGGAGGAATTCATTTGCTGTCAGCTAGTATTGAATTTGAGATTAGTTTTTATTTCAGCCTCAGAATCAGCTCCCTTTTTTTTCTCTCTTGCTTCTCTCTCTCTCTCTCTCTCTCTCTCATGCGCACATGTGCACGTGCACACACACAAGTGGCTAGTCTCTCTCTCTTTCTCTCTGTCTCTCCCTCTCTCTCACACTATCATGCTCACGCACGCGCGCGCACACACACACGCACACACTGGCTAGTCTCTCTCTCTCTCTTTCTCTTGCAGCAGTGGCTAGTCTCTCTCTCTCTCTCTCTCTCTCTCTCTCTCTCTCTCTCTCTCTCTCTCTCACAGCGGTGGCTGTGAGCAGTGGCTGTCTTGTGAAACCTTTTCAGACCTGCCACAATTATCACCGTATGCCAGCGGCTGACAAGTTATGAGCAGAGGTTGGGGGGAGGGAAGTGAAAAAGGTTGCTTCAGAACGACCTGAAACCCCTTTGCTTCTGTGCTGTCGACTTCCCATTAGAATTCTTAAGCAGTGCAGCGCACCTCTCTCTCTCTCTCTCTCTCTCTCTCTCTCTCTCTCTCTTTGTCTCTCTCTCTCTCTCTCTCTCTCTCTCTTTGTCTCTCTCTCTCTCTCTCTCTCTTTGTCTCTCTCTCTCTCTCTCTCTCTCGTTGTCTCTCTCTCTCTCTCTCGCTCTCTTTGTCTCTCTCTCTCTCTTTGTCTCTCTCTCTCTCTTCAACTTAATTTTACTTCTGATAGCTGTGTCACAACAACTGAAGTGTCAGTGTGAGGGTTTTTCTTTGTTTTAACAGTATTTCTCTATAAATTGTGAGAAATTGTGCTCAAATGCAACTTCAAAATTAATTAGAAAAATCAACTCATAAAACAACTTGTGTGACTCTTATTACATTGTACTGACAGTGTGCTGTGGGATTTTTTAGACTTTTTCCACAAGTCAATACAATATGCCACGCGACTAAAGCGATGGTGTTGGTTTAGCTGGGCTAGACCCGGCGAATGGCCAAGCGCCAGCCTTTCTCTGTGAGCTTTAACAACCACACGTCCGGGTCCGCTGACCAGCTGCTTCAAGGTCAAGTTTGAAGCGCAGGCGAGGTCGCGCCGGTGCAGCTGTAGCCCGGAACGAGTGGCCGCTGCATGTTAGTCTGGCCCCTACACCGCCTGCTTTTAATGGCCAACACGTCTTTATTCCTCGGCTTTTAACTCAGTATGAGAGTTGCCTTTCCTTTTCTTATGGTCTTATTGCTTTTATTATTTGATCCTTTGTCTTTTTGTCTTTTAACCTGTTCTTTGTATTGTGGTGTTTTATGTTTTTTTTGCTATTTTGACTGTACAGCACTTTGGTCAACCGCTGTTGTTTTGCCACACTCTGTAGCCGATGTACCCACTATATTCATGATATATCTAATGGTTATCTTAAGTTAACAACTGGTAATTACATGTTGGTTTTGACTTCAATGGATATCCTATGCTTGCAGCAATGGTAAATGTGTGTAAATTGTATATTAATGTGTGCGTTTACTCATATACTAACAACAACAAGCACAACAGCTCACACTGTTGCTTTATCTTCCCCCGAGCACAGATCCATTCATGATCAGCTTAGTTATAATTGGACTAATGATTCTCAATCCATTGCACCCATTCTGGTTGTTTATAATGTTAAAGCGACCTAAAACAACATACTGCGTCTTTGGCGCATTCCCATTCAAGGAACAAGACAAAATGACTTACAGTATTAGCGCCAGTTAAAACAAAGTCAAATGAAGCAATGCTTTTCTAAGAAGTGTCTTAAACACCATTACAGATCTGAAAGTAATAGTACCATTGAGTACAATTAGGTTTAATAAACGACAAAAGATGAATTTGGTGATGAATTTGGAAAGGCTTAAAGACCTTAAAACTGTGGAGCACTTCTATTCTGAAGCTGTGAAACGTATCCTTCATAACCCTTTTCAAGGAAGGTATTTTGATGGTTTGTTTTCCTCGATATTTCACAGAGGGTACTTGAAAGAAAAGCAGATATGTTTTTAGCAGTTACTTTAGAACTGAAAGAATATTTGTTTGGGCATAAATAGGCATTTTGTCAGATGCCTCAAAAATATTATTTTCTCAAAAAGCGCTCCAAAAAATAAAGAATTGAGCTCCGTTGTGTGCGACACAAAAATGAAGTTATTATTTTTCCAATCGTTGCCCATAGACAGTCACAGCGAGCAGTGTGCACTTTTAACATACACGTTCAAACGCTTTGGAGTCGTTAATCAAATGTGCTCCGACACCGACGTCGGGGCGGAAAAAACCCCGCAAAAACATTGATTTGTCTCGTGACCGTGTTTCCTGTAGGCCTCACATCCGCGGCGTACAGCCAGGGTGTTTAGCTACGCACACACAGCGGCTCGCAATAGAAGTAAAGTGTCCTCTGGTAATCAATCAGCTCTGCGTGCATGTGTGTGGCCGTGTGTGTGTGTGTGTGTGTGTGTGTGTGGCCGTGTGTGTGTGTGTGTGCGTGTGTGTGTGTGTGTGTATGCACGTGCGTGCGTGTGTGTGTGAGGCGTGCGTGCGTGCGTGTCCCCCGAGGGGACACGCTTCGTCTAACAAAGATTGTAATTAGGCAGCCCGCTCTGATTTTCCTGTAACTTAGTTGTTGTTTTTTTCTGAGAGGTTTTCATCCTTGAGAAGCAGAACAATCAAGCGCAAGGTCCCCCTCCTGGTGCAGCTCCGTCCCCCTCTTCCGGAGAGCTATTTTCAGGGCTAAGGATAAAAACCTGTCCTGCTCAGCCGGAGACGTCATCAGGAATACCTTCCTCCGCTCCCCATACAAATTACACCCGTCGGCTATCGCTGCGCCGTTGCACGGATGCAAATGCGTTCGGATGAAAACCAAATGAACTGCCCCCACTCCCCACCCCTCCCGCCCGCCTGCCCGCCTGTCTGCCCGCCTGCCTGCCCGCCTGCCCACCCTCCAGCTGAAAATACATATTTATTCCAGAGTAACATCCACCACAGGGCCCTCTGGGTCAGCGGGCCCGTTGCCTGAGCATGCTTCTCGTCTTATAGTCGTACTTTTCTAATTAGCCGGGGTAGAGAATGTCACGGTACTGGTTGGCGATGTAGCCTTTCTTGTTTTGTCGCCGTCCTTTTAACTTATTGAGCTTCGTCGCCGAGAGAGAGGGGGAGGCGATCAATCGGCCATGTCTTTTATAGCCTTGAGACACATTGCGCTAGCGCATGTGCTCAGGACCTGTGTGAATCTTTCATTGTAGTTGTAGAATGGGTTTGGTGGTGTCACAGAAGCTCTGCATCTCTATAGAGACATGGGTGGCATAGACATGAGAAAATAATAATTCCCTTGAGCTGAAGTTTGTTATTTTGCAAGTGAAAAAAACCCCAAAAACTTCCTCCAACTTCTCCTCGCCTGGCACTCGAAGGGCAAAGGAAATCATTGGAGCTACTGTCGAATGGGACCAGATATTTATTTTTCATCCTTGTATTTGTTTTGGCTTTTTATGTCCCACCTTTTATTTGGTGACACACCCCTGTGGAGGCCTCTGCTGGCTCTTCAGACGCAGGAGTCATGCTGGAGCTTGATGGCAGCGGCGGCGCTGCTGCTGCTGCTGCCACTGCTGCTGCTCTGTGAACTCACTTGACTCAGATTACAGTTTTATTAAAGATGGCCCACTTCACACACAGTACTTCGGGGAACCCTCGAAGAAGACTTATGAGTGTGGTGAGGTGTCCGGGAAAATGCCAAACTGAGATTTTCTCATTCTCAGCGCATTTCTTGTGCAGTGATAGCCTACCAATTAGCTCATATTCTTTTGTATTATGTATTAAGTATCTGAATCAATGGCTCTTTTTGAAAAAAAAGTAGGGCACTTTATATTAAACTAGATATTATCTGAATAGAAGTACCTGAACTAAATATCTCTACTTACTTATACTTATAACCTATCCAATCATTTCCTTCAGTAATTCACTTTTACTTATTAAATATCACTTATATATAATATACACTAGTAAGATTGGCACCAGTAAAGCATTATAACATAAAAAACAATTTGCTCCATTAAGGACATCTAACACAAGTATCTATGTTAAAAGGAAAACATATATTCTCCAATATCTGGCATTTTGATATGGATATAGCCTTCAGGGGGATTCTGGGCATCTCTTTGATACAGACTTTTTTAAGCCATACACAACACCAAGCCCTAAAATAAAACTGTTTCCTGCACTGTGCACAGCACCCAGTCAAAGGTTAAAAAAAAAAGAAGTAATGTCCACAAGCGGCGGACCTCTTTAAAGTTGGAACCACAGGAAATAGCTCACATTAACACTACTAACGTTGTGTGTGTTGGCTCTCCTCCTCCTCCTCCTCCTCCTCCTCCTCCTCCTCCTCCTCCTCCTCCTCCTCCTCCTCCTCCATCCCAGGCAGTGGGGTCCTGCAGCGACCCTCATTCACCAAGCAGCCCGGCAGTGTGGTCTTCCCCTTCCGCCCCAGCGAGAGCCACAGAGAGGTGGTGTTCAGCTGTGAAGCCCAGGGACACCCGCCGCCCTACTACCGGTAAGATGACCCCGCCCCGCACCCCCCCCCCCCCCTTCCCCCGCCCTGGGTTCATCATGGCCATGGCTTGGCATGAGGCACGCACAGCAACGCAGCCCAGGCGGGTATCCTCCGCTAATGAAAAGGAAGTTGAGACTGAATTTATCGTCACGGGGGAAAAGGGGAGTGGGGGGAGGGGGGGGGGGGGGGGGTTGTGGACCTTATGGCTTTGCATGGCGCTTCACGCCGACGGTGGTTAGAGTCACTGTCAGCCACAGTTAACTTGAGAATGATGACTTAATTGCCCTCAAACGTTCTCTCTCTCTCTCTCTCTGTCTGTCTGTCTCCCTCTCTCTTTCTGTGCGTGTGTCTCTCTCTCTCTGTGTTTGCATGACCAGTCGGACATCGATCTCTGCTTTGGTGAGATCTGCTTTGAGAGCTTTCTGTCACCATCTGACCCGCCCATTAGGAGATAAAGTGATCAAAGAGAGACGGGCAGGGCCACCTCGTTGCATGGCAAATATCGAGCGAAGGGGGGGGGGGGGGATTGGCAGGTGGGGGGCAGCGCAACTCTAAAGTGCAGTGCACACTGCACAGACACACACGCACTAGGGTTGGGCGATGTCCGCTAAATTGGCACTCGTCGATGATTACCATAAAACATCGTGATTGACGATGATATTCGTCGTTTTGACCACTTTTTACGATAATACTTTTTACTATAAATATATATATTTTTCTACTTAAAAACTATACATTGTGAAGTCATTCAGTGGACACACAAAGCGCCGCGCGCTCTTTCCAGCGCCGACCCACCGGACTTCTCTCTCCGCCGGACCTTTTGTGTGCCAAAAATAAACCCATAAAAAACAGTTAGTACAATAACTATACAGTTATTGTACTAACCCTACTCATTAGCCTAGGCCTACTCATCCGGGCTTTTCAATATGTTGCACGTAAGACAAAAAAAAAAAAAAAAAAAAAATGTCGCTTCCACAAGAACAGTTGATGCAATGGCGTTGGTTGGTAAAAAGGGTACGACTTCTGTGTTTTAATAAATGTGTGTTAACAGAAGCACCTTCATTTTTTCATTCAATTTGACATCATGGCCAAGAATTCGGAGCTTGAAGGTTTTTTTTTTTTATTTCGGTCCATTTCTGCTACACTCGCAAGCTGCGCGATTCTCTCCAGCTGATGGGACGCTCAGGACAGCAACGTCTTAATTCTCCAAAATAAATAGCGGGGATTCATGACCAAAGGGATTCAATCAGGGCGCACTTGTGTGGGTGGACTGTGAATTTGAAGAAGGTGGTGAGCTCAATAAATTCTCTAAAACAGGAGTTCGGATGTGAAGCTGCTGGAGATCAATGCGTGTGCGATTTTTGTGAAACGCGGCTGCGCTGTTGACCATTACATTTACGTGAGAAGTTGCGGATCCGACTGAGGTTAAATTACCCTGTATTAGATCAAGTTATATAACTAATTTAGAAATGCATTTGACATCATGCCATGCATTGACATGATCATTCGTTTTAGGAAGGTGGTAAAAAGCTCAGCATCGTCGGAGAGCCTACTCAGTCAGCAAAGGAGCCTCGGGTTCCCGACCCCTGGGTTGCAGGTTATTTGAAAGAGCATATGCATTAGTTATATTCTCAATATAATTTACAGAGCAATCCAAGTTTTTAGGCTATAGAGGAGACTAGGATTGGTTTGTGTTTGACAGGGAGGGGGGCGTGGCATCACGATGGTTGCGCTACATCGTGATGTCGGTCAGCCAATCACGATGGACGATGATATCGTCTATCGGCACAACCCTAACACGCACGCACACACACACACACACACAAAGACACAAACAAAGGCACACACAGGCAAACACACCCCCACCCACACACACACACACACACACACGCTGGCTCACTAACAGTGTTGTGTGTGATAGCAGCTTCCTCTGTTTGACTCTATGTCGTCCCTAACTGCGTTTCTGCTTATTCGGCTTCTGCTGCTGCTTGGGAGACGGGAGGACGTTTTGCCGCGAGGCATCGTGTCGAGAGCTTATCGCTATGATAAGCGTGATTCAAATCACAGCAAACGGATTGAGTCGCCGGAGAAAGAATAGCATATACTGTTTGTGTATGTGTGCTTCTCGTATTTATTAATTAATTTCTTTCGGTACGCTTCCTCTTTATTGTATATTGTGTGGCGGGGCCCTGCGGGTGGTCTCCTCAAAGGCACCCGTTCTCTAAGCACACTAAAATGAATAAATAAATAAACTAAACCAAACAATAAAATGACAAACGATGACACGCGCGTTATGTGCATAAGCTATTAATTCACCATCCATCAAAAAAGCAGCTGTATAGCCGCGGAGCACTCGTGTCAGTGTAATTAAATGCAAATTGCGTAGCCCGAGCATTTAATGTGTAATAGCTTGAAACGATCTCTCATCATATCAGCGTGTTCGCTTGTTAATGTAGCTTGAAGATCCTGCGTGTTAGGCCCTAATGGGCACAAATTGAATTGAATGTAGAAGAGCGGGGATCACTCGAATCGCCCAGAATACTTAGTAAGCGATCGGGGGACTCTGACACTGGCCAGATACGACCTTCTCTCTCTCTCTCTCTCTCTCTCTCTCTCTCTCTCTCTCTCCTCTCTCTCTCTCTCTCTCTCTCTCTCTCTCTCTCTGTGTTTTAAGTGAAAACGTATTTATGAGGTCAAATTCCAGCGGCTCGCCATCCATCTCAGGCTTTGGAAGAGAGCAAGCGTGGTTTTGCGTTGAATCCAATTCGAGCTTTCCGATGAACTTTTTAATTACTGCCGGTTCCACCCACTGTGCGAGTCGCAGCCCACAAATGGATTTAATTCTAAGCTATTCAATCCTAATATTTTATTTGTCTCATTCGCGTTGGTGGGAGTTTAAATCGTATTATCTGTTGTTCAGAGCAGGGTTTAAAAAAAGAAAGAAATGAAAGCTCCTGGTGTTTTGTAACCTTTAGGTCGCTTTGCCCATCATCATCAGCTTTCATCTCCACTCAGTTTGCGGCGTTAGGGGTTTAGGTTTTTGTATGTGTGTTGATTTTCTGTGGGTTGAAAACCCTCAGTGCAACCGGCACACCGTTCCCCCGGGCGCAGGAGGAGGAGATGCCAAGGACACATTGACGTAGACGAGACAAACCGCTGCCAGTGTAAACCAGCACTCTGGGCTTGACTTGTCACCCTGGCCGTTTTCATTTGTCTCATCCGGAGCTCTTGGAGCTTTTCCAGCAGCAGAAATGCCCGACTATCACTAAATCAATCTAATCAACCAATCTGCCGTGGAGGCCTGCTTCACCGCACCGCCCCCCCCCCACCCGCCTCACCCCCTTCCCTCCCTTTCCTGTATCCCTCCTTAACTTTCCCCCCCGCTCTGCAAAACCTTTACTTTTATTTTATAACGGGAAACAATGACAAAGAGAATATGAGTGTCATGCCTGTCGTAAACCTAGCCAACTCTAAAAAGCCCTATAAAAGCCCTATTCATTGTTTGCATTTTGAATTAAACGAACAGAAAAGCTTAGTGCTAAAAAATAATTTGAGTTTGGTTTTGTTCTTATGAATATTAAGCTGAAACAAACACAAATATTCAACTGCTTGGATTGGATCAAAACAACTCAAAAATATATATTTTTACTGTATCTCGTGTCCTTACACTCGTTCTCCAGGCATTGTTCACGTTGACCTGAGGGTTATTAGGCGTACCGCTCTGGCACAATACCAGCACCACTTGCGGTTTGTGGCCCCATAAGGCCACCACTTATGGACGCGTGCTGTTGCTGCGATACATCCTTCAGATTAAAAGAGAACAAAAGTAGTTCGCCGAGGGGCTAATATTTAACCTATGATACTTCTAAGTGGAATCTCTTCCCTTTGAGGAGAAACTTTGTTTTGTGTGGGAGTGAATACTTTACCCTCGGTGCTAAATAACATGGATAAGTGCTTTTTAAGTAACACTGCATTGTAAGTGTTCCTGCCATTATTGAGGGCTCGAATCACACATAGACGTATGTGAATGGACATTTCTATTCATTATTTTCCTGCACGTATCCCTTCGTCTACATGAGTCATGACACGTATGTTTGTTCCCTTTCCCGCTCAAAAGACAGGAAGAAATAGCGCACAAATGAAACCTACACACCATACCTTTTACCCAATGCTTTTACCGTAAGGCCATATAACCTTTAATCAAAACCACTGTTTATTCCTTAGCCTACATGTGGCTATCTTGTTTGAACAGGCTGGGAACCGGGCCTGGGTCTGATAAGCGCCGTGATTGGGTGTGCGCAGCCCTGATTCCTTGTACACACACACACACACACACTACTTCCTCTTGGAATCCTGATTGGGCACCGCATGACGGCCGCTTGACCGGGAGGAAGGACCATCGCTTTTTGGGTAAAATAAGAAAAGAGGGAGAGAAACCCCCCCCCCCACACACACACACCTCTCTCCCCCCGACAGGGCAGAAGTGATGAAAGTGATATTCCTAGTCAGGTCACAGTCAAGACAGTTTTTTTTTTTTAGTTTTGCGATTTTTAGATGATATGAAAACATTTTTACATGAGTTCGTCCTCCCAAGAAAGAGACGGATCACCATTGAGGATGAATAATGCATTTTGGCCGCTCGTCCCCATCACTTGCAGTTTCATTTACTGTTGGTTCTCCTCTAGTCCACTTTGTTCAGACGAACGTGTGTTTGGTCACGGGGAGGCTGATTGCTGCTTGATGGTGATGAAGGCGTGTGATTATGCTGTCTGACGGTATGGATTGTATGCGTAATGAAGCAGAGCTAAGCAGCCCATAATGGATAGAGGCTGGGCACCGCGCCATGTAACTAATGTGTGTGGCGCCAAATGTCAATGCTTTTGACTCGGCGACTTGCGCTAACTCGGAAAATATAAAACAATACTGTCGAAAAACTTTCCGGCTGCTGTGCAGGGCATTCAAAACGGGCTGCTCATAAATAATAATAATAATAATAATAATAATCATCATTCTGTGTGTCTACATGTATATTGCACTTTGCTAGACACAAAAACAACTTTACCTAGTTGAGTGTGTGTGTGTGTGTGTGTAAGTGAAGTACTGTTTGCACACTTACACTGTGTACTCCTATCTCTGCAAAGGAAATCTCTTTTTTGTTGTGTGTTGTGAAAGCCGCTATATCCCCGGGAGCTGGGTCAACTCTGTGTGTGTCTGTGTTGTTGTCCCCCCAGGTGGAGGCTGAACGACTCCTTCATCGTTCCCCAGCCGGGGTCCCGCTACTCACTGGTGGGGGGGAACCTCCACATCAGCCACCTGAACAAGGAGGAGGACGTGGGCATCTATCAGTGCCTCGCCTCCAACTCCTTCGGCACCATCGTCAGCCGGGAAGCCAGTCTGCACATGGCTTGTGAGTTCTGCGTCTTATTTTTTGCTTAGCGTTTTCTATGCTTTGTATATTGTATATATTTTTGTGTCGATTTTCTTTTGTTGGTACTGCAGAAAATAGGGGTTGAATTTTTTAATGTCAAGTCATTTTCATTTGGGATCCTGGCAAATTTGGATAGTTGACATCACTTGTATTTAGGATTATTAATTTTTCACTATTTGATTATGATGACTTCGGTTTGATCCCTGTCTGCTCCAAGTTGAGCTCTTTGTCTTGAGGTTGTTTGTGTCAGAGTAAAAATTTCATCCTTGGTAGTGAGGTCATTAAAGCTATGATGACCCAGTAGACGTTTGAAAGGCAATCGTTTACTACTACTATTTACGATTTGTATTCACTATTTAGCAGACACTTTGATCTAAAGCGACTGACAGTGAATTCACATAGGGGTCTTTAAGGAGCTAGGGGTTAGGGCATCTTTCATGCCTTCAGGCAGGCTACGGACATTAGCGATCGATCCCAGGGAATCAAACCCTCTCAGAGCTGGGAGTCAAACACCCTAACCACGACTACACTATGCTGCCGTTACATTTTTCTTTTTACAGAAACTGCCACATCCATGAGTACCGTAATAGATAATAGATACCTAAGCTACCTGTAAGCAATAGCACACAAGGGGGAGTGCTGTTATACTGAATATCGGCACGGCTGTGATTCAGTCGTAGGTACGAGGCCACAGGCCGAATGCCGAAGATAATCACGTATAGTCGATATTCACGTATAATCATGTGTAGTTAAAAGTCCCAGTGCTGTTATACTGAATATCAGCACCGATGGAATGCCTCTTGTCCAATCAAATGACTCGGTGGGAACTAACTGTTGTACAAGTATATATCAAACACGCTTGATCGTTCAACAACTAGAGCTTGAGGAGCCATGGGGCGGATTATCCCCATCCACCTTCGCCCGGTGTATTTCCTCTGGCGGCGTTTGTGGTGATTGCGAGCTGGGCCTCTTTACAGCCGGGTGTTTACCGTGTCTATCCATCACCCGTCATCAGAGCGCTGCGATGTCATCGACACCGCTGATGACAAGGTGAACCGCGAGGGCCGTCGGCCTCGGCGGCCCTCACTCATCTCCAACATGGGCCGCTGCGCCGATCGAACAGGGATTTGTGAATGTGTGAAAGTGTGAATGTGTGAGTGTGAATGTGAACCCCTGTGGTTCACATTTTTTTCTCAAAGAGCCCACACACACACACACACACACACACACACATCTATCCCCCTTTGAGCCGTAGATCATGTTGATTGGTGACGTCTGTTCGGCGAGGCGGACCCGGGATCTACGGCTTTTGTCAGCGGATGAGGACAAGCATCAGTGGCGACAGGCCGTCCATCTTGTTTATTGCTCTGGGTTTAACTTAATTAAGCATGCGGCCGTGATTGAGCGCGACCCGGGTCAAGGGAATCATTTACGGACGAGGAGGCCTGTTATGAAGGGAGACGCTCTATGTCATCGGTAACAGACTGGTCCCGATGTCACTTTTAAACCCCCCCCCACACCGATTCCACTGTCTCCGACATCGTAATATATGTGAGGAAGTCATATGCGGAGGTGTTCGCCATTCGCCAAAGGGTTTCAATAGTGTAGATTTTTGTAAATCAACATTGGACTTCTCCTTTAAATAGCTCTGCGATTGCCCATCGGAGATAAATAAATAAAAAGAACATGAATAAAATCTCTTTGTGAAATGAGCACCACGCTCTCACTCCTGTTTACTGCAGCAGGGAACATGGTGTTATTAATGCTATTCCACTACACCAAGTAAAGCACATGAATATATCAGAGCATGATGCCCTTTTTACCCCTCTACTCCACCTCCAGTCTGAAAGATGTGTGATATAACAGTTTATATTGCCATCTGGTCAGGGGCTTAAGCCTTCAAAGTATAAAGACTCCTGAGCCCGAGTTAAAAATACCGACAAAGCATTTAAAAAGGTTTTTAGCATGCATGGCATAATAATCTAGTTGCCGATCAGGGTGCAACTGAGATTCCACTAATCTGTCTAGGATATTTTCTGTGTGTTAAGTGAAAGTATACCCCCGGATACTAGACCACCACAACACTACACAACAGATTGCAAGGGCTGCAATTACAGACACACTGTTTTGGATGCAAATTCTGGAGAAGGATATGTGTAATAAGCCAGATGCAGTGCTGGCTGCAGTGCTATCACACGAATAGTGTAGTGCTTAATGAAGGGTGAAATAAGCTGCGTTTATGTAAGCCATGCAGGAATACACATTCATTGCGTATTTGCTGTCCATCCCTTTTTCTCTCTGTCTCAATTTAGGCACCTACTCGTTTTATTTTCCCCTCCCTCGCTCGCTTATGCATCGACGGTAACTATCATATTAGCCGTACGATATTCCGATGACATGATGTAAATGTTGTCATTTCTATCATTATTTATTAAATCCAGGGAGAAATTTCTCTTGTTTCCATCAGCCTGCTCATGTTCTTCATTCATTACGTTCGCGCACAGGTGAAAATGACCTCTTTATTGAGTTGGGACCGGAGACCGGGTGCGATAGCGGCTTCTGATTGGTTCTGTGTGGCTAAGTGCTCCATCCAATCCGGGTCGAGCACTTCCCCCCCCCCCCCACTTAGCATCATATAGTTTTTATGAATGCATGCACTTAACTGTCCAATGACATGCTGTAATTGTCAGGAGACACTCGCTGCGGCATTCATTTAGCATTAGGGTTCTCCTTTGATGTTTATCGCCAACGTCAAACGTGCTTCTGTCCTTCACTCTCAGGAGCTTAATGCGCTAGCGTCTCCACCGCTCCCTCAGACGGGCAATCAGACAAGAGCGAGGGAAATTAGGAGCGAGGGTGGGAACAAAAAAAGAAAAACCAAGCGGAAAAACAAATAAAAGTGCCACAGAGGGGAACAACAATTTTCATAGAAGTTATAAATGCTAATATGACATTGCCCCCCCGCCCCAACTTCTTCTTTTAAAATACCCTCATATCGTCTCTCTCGCCGCCTTTTATATCGCTAGGCCCCGTTCGAAATCGCTCCCCGGATCGCCACCCGGTCGTTCATTGTGGCGGCTTAATGATAGCGAGCAGCACATGTAACTCTGGCACTTCAAACGCCCGCTTGAGGGGTAACTGTAGTGAACGCCCCCCCCCCCCGGCCCCCGGCCCCCCGCCCCCCCCCCCTTAGGCATCATAGGGAACACAGGAGTGCATTTTTTTCCTTCTAGTTTTGTTCTCGTTTGAGCCGGCGGCCTGTGCAACCTTGTCACAAACTCTCTCTTTTTCTCTCTCTCTTTTTCTCTCTCTCTCTCTCTCTCTCTCTCTCTCGCTCTGTGTCTCTCTCTCTCTTGCTCGCATCAATAGAAGAGAAGTCCCAACCAGGTCATCGTTCTCTATAATCACCTCTTCATTCATTACGTCGGAGGGGGTGGGAGTGGGAGAGGGGGGGGGGGGGGGGGGGGGTGGCATTGGGGCAGCCAACACCCTCCCAGACTGACAACCCCAACCTGTGCCCAAATGATGTAAATTCACATCCAATTTCATGGATCTGAAAGCACTCAAAATAGTCTGGCCTATCTGGCCTATCAGCGCTCATAGCTGATAGGCCAGATAAGACCATCCAGCAAGCACGGAGCAGCTTGACTTGTCAAGCATTGCTGGCTTCTTAGTGTGTGTGTGTGTGTTTGTGTCATATGTGTGTGTGTGTGTGTGTGTGTGTTTGTGAGAGTGTGGTATGTGTTTGTGTGTGTGTGTGTGTGTGTGGTATGTGTTTGTGTGTGAGAGTGTGTGGGTTAGTGTGTGTGTATGTTGTATGTGTACTTGTGTGTGTGTGCATGTGTGTGCATATGTGGTATGTGTGTGTGTGTATGTGTGTGTCGAATGTGTGCTTGTGTGTGTGTGTGTCATATGTGTGTTTGTTTGTGTGTGTGTGTGTGTGTGTGCGTGTGTGTGTGTGTGTGGTATGTGCGTGTGTGTTTGTGTGTGAGTGTGTGGGTTAGTGTGTGTATGTTGTATGAGTGTGTGTGCATGTGTGTGCATATGTGGTATATGTGTGTGTGTGTGTGTATGTGTGTGTCGAATGTAAGCTTGTGTGTGTGTGTCATATATGTGTTTGTTTGTGTGTGTGTGTGCGTGTGTGTGTGCGGTGTGTGTGAAGCTTGTATGAACCCTGCCTTCCACACACCCAGCGGTGTGTTAAATCTCACTATGACTCTACTACTGATGTGTTTGCGTGATGCTCTGATCCCATCACGTCGTTGTGGAACCTTCTGCTGCACTCGCCGTCTGCTCGTCCAGACTCACCGACGCGTCAAGCAGCTCTTCTTTGTTAGGAAAAAATACGTTTCCTCGGGCCAGAAATAATCACCGCTATTTCGGTGGTTATCCAATAGGCTGGAAGAGCGTAAATCTCGGTGCTCTGTTATTTTCCATTTAAACCCAAGTCTCCCGAAGCAGAACTAATCAGGTAAAAGATATTAGAAAGCGGGATGACGGTGGACCTATGAAGGGGCAGAGAGTCAATCTAAAGAAACCCCCGAAGCGGCCATTTTGCTAAGCACACTTACGCTATTATGGATAATATGCACAGGTGCGGACACACACATACCCCTACCCAGCACGTCTGATACAAAGACACACACACACACACACACACAAAGCCACAAACAAACAGACACACACACGCACACATTATAACCCCTCTTAGTTGTGCCAATGTAATTATGCATTGTTGTGTTAGTCTCAATTCATAACCAACACCACTGTAGCCTGCAAACAAACATTTCTCATTGCAGGAGCACATGCCTGTTCGCTTGTACACCAGGGAGGTGGTTGTCACTAATACACAATTTCTTTTATCTTAATTCAAATTCTTTCTGGAGAACGCAATTATAGGCCAGTCGCGTAGCTGCCCTCTGATTCCCAGACGTCTCAGAGAGAGAGGGAGAGAGCGAGAAAGAGAGCGAGAGAGAGAGAGGGAGGGAGAGAGAGAGAGAGAGGGAGAGGGAGAGGGAGAGCGATGGCAGCCAGAGAAAAAGCCATTGTACTTAAGGGATGTTGTCTATCTTTGTTCCCGCTCCCAGCAGGTTGTCAACAAGTAATCACTCTCCATACAAATGATGTTTCAATCTCAGAGAGACGTTTTTTTAATTGTTGCCGGGGCGGGTTGCCGCGCGGCGAACACCACGAATGATAACAACCACGTAGTTCCAATTAAAAGCGCTCATGTGTGACTCTTACTTGAGGAATTACTTTGGGCTTCAGCCACAAGTGCTCAGGCCCCGTTTAATGCAAACAGAGCATGGCTGATTCAGCGGAGTTACACAAAGAAGCCACTCTGGCAGTATTAGGAAGAGAAACGGACCGGCGATACGCTGCTTTGCAAGACACGACCTTAGCAGATATCACTCTAGCCTGTTTTACTACATTTACTACGCTGACTTACAGGGATTTCTTGTTGGAAACATATCACGTTCTTGTTGGGTAACCGTCTATCTGGTGCTTAAGGCTCTGTGATGGTGAAAACAAAAAACCCACACCCACTGTTTTTTGTATTTACTCGGCTTTGTCTTCTGCCAACAGACTTGGAGAACTTCAAAACCCAGAGACGGAGTCCAGTCAGAGTGCGTGAGGGTCAGGGTGTCGTCCTGCTATGTGGTCCGCCACAATACTCTGGAGGTAAGAGACCTCTGAACCTGACCTGACCTTCTCTGCTGTGAGAGAGACTCACCGTATGCCTTTATTGACCCATATCTGATGAATAAATGACAATGTGTTCCGACGATTGTCTCGTATCACTGGTACTTCTTTATGTTGTTATCGGGCAAAAAAGGTATGATATGGTTTTTTGGAGAATATCATCAATATAAAATCACCATATTAAACATAGGTCTTTATATATTGACACAGAAAAATGCATGTGAGATGCCCCTAATGGAGAAAAATGTAAAATATTAAAGCCACTTTCCAACGACCGGCTGTTTATGCAACACAGCAATGTTCACACAAAAGTTTGACATTGACAGTAAAACATTTACAATTGACAAAATTGGATAAGTGTAGTGTACTCCAGGCTCTGCTCATTTTCCGAGTCACGGCAGCCAGCGCTACCCTGTAGAGAGAGATGTTGACAAGGGTGAGATATAACACAGTGGCTACATCAACTGCCCTATGTTTACCCCAACAAAGACAAAGTTGTGTTTGCCGGTTACTTGTGTTTGAGGGTTGTGAAGTGAGTCATTTTTTACTTTATTTTTATTTATTTATTTTTTTACTTTGCAACAGTCTTGACCACCCTGAGAA
The DNA here is from genome assembly GCA_030340625.1 of Merluccius polli. Lineage (NCBI taxonomy): Eukaryota > Metazoa > Chordata > Actinopteri > Gadiformes > Merlucciidae > Merluccius > Merluccius polli. Next base: position 27,635 of record JAOPHQ010005429.1, read on the forward strand.
TGAAGAATCTGTCTCTGGTCGGTGCTCTGCCAGGCTGAGTAATGCATCACCTATCTAATGGTGCTTTGTTAGATACCACCTCTCGGTCCACAGCTCACTTCTACGGCATCAACAACGCCAGTTAGCGTCCAACGCTATTGATCCTCCAGTCCTATGAACCGATCCCTCTCCTCCGCTACCATTGTTAAAAGAATGTGAGGGCACGTATGAAAGTCAGTCTCTGTAATGGATTGGATCTCGGTTATTTGAAAACGCTGCTGTTATCTAACCTTCACTTTTTACCGCCGCCGATTCTTTTACATTAGGTGTGAACGACGTGCCCTCACCATTGTGTGGTCTAAAGCGAGATATACAACAGAAAAGAAGCTCTTTGTTGCTATCACGTCGGCAGCAATTTTTTTTTTTTCAGGGTTTGTATTTTTTATTCGATCCGCCGGACGTGCAACAGATGTAGCGGAGTATCGCTGTGTGCTGTATCAGCTCCTCGCGTCCACTCATTCCAGCTGACCCGAGGAAAAAGCCGCCGTAGCAAAGCAGCGCAGTCTCACAGTTGGCAGGTTCCTCCTTGGAAGGAGATCTCTTTGAGAGGAAGGCGCGTTTTCCTCCAGGCCCATCCAAGCCGTAATGAACATGTTCTTCCTCCTCCCCCCTTTGCCTAATTGGCCGCTGTGTGGTGGCGCCCGCTGCTCTGCTCAGGCTGCAGTGTCCCGGCAGCGGCGGAGACGTGTCCAGAATGATGCTTTCCAACTGTAACTAATCGAAGTACAGCGAGCTTCCACATTCATTAGTCATCGACAGGTGTAATATTTTCTTTGGCGAAGGGGGAGGGAGGGGAGACGAGTGTTGGTTGACATTGAAAGGGCGCGCGATGTGAAGGAGAGTCATTAAGTAGAGAGGTGGTGAATGAAATGCAGAGATTTGGGGCTTTTGTGTGAACACTGCGGCAAATTAGAAGCAGCAAATTAAACAGTTTTTTTTTTTAACAGGATATTGAAAGATGAAAAAAGGATTACTGATTTAGAATGTGGTTGATGAAAAACATTATTTTTCATCTTTCTTCTTATCATCCTTAATTGAAACTACATTATGTTAATTTTACATTATCACCCCAGCCCTAATTGAGAACATTGGCCCTGAACATATTGTGTGAACAAAACAGACACAGTGCAGCCCATTTTAACCTCCCAACATTCAAAGAGCTTTTATACTAGCTTTTATACTCGCCAGCTTTTTGCTCACACAAATCGTCAAAGACAGGCTAATGTTTTAAAAGGTCAATGTACTCTGACCAAGGCCACTTTAACGGATTATTATCTTATTCTTTACTAATGGGATGGCAAATACATTTCTCCTTTCTCATGAGGTCACAGTTTTCTAATGTCATACGAAAGAAGAACAAGAAAAATCTTTAATTCTGTTCTTTATCAGTGAAGCGCAAGGCCGTTGTTCAAGCTGCTGTGCCAAACATTGTGTGAATAATCGTTATATATTTGGTTGCTTGTAAGTGGTGAAGTGGTAAAGTAAAGTCCTCGTATCTCCCCTTAATTTGTTTCCAGTTCACTCCTGGAGTGAACTGGAAACAAACTCCTCACTCCTTTCCAACTTCACGTCTTTTGTTGTCAATAAAGTATTAAGGGCCAACATGCTACATGTTAGCATGCTGCATGTTAGCATGCAGCCAAATGTCATATTTGATCGTCCTGAGGAAAACCAATCATAACACCAATTATAGAGGATATAATATAAAGAATATATTAAGATATCTTCTTTTTATCTTTATATTTCCTGATATTGTGTTAAATAATACAATATTATCATGTATTATTAATTATACACGCAATCCACCATGACACATGTTGGAGAAAGACATATGCATGTTTTCGTGATTTAAAAAAATAATAAATGGTTAATATAGCTAAGTTCATGAATGGCTAATGCACCCAATTTGACATTCCATTTGTGGGTCAATTAAAAAGAGGGGAAAATTGCAATGAAATACACGCCCTTACACACCACACACACTATTACTTCATACCTTCAGGCTCCTTGGCATCCAGTTTCCATCCAAACACCACTTTTTATGTGTTGAACGAAATCAGCTATTTTTAGCACTGTAACTGCAAGACAACAGGCACCTACTTTGTTTCTCCCCTAGGAACCAACAGCTAGTTATTTAGAAGCGCTGTGTTGTTTATGCGTGTTCATAGTCGCGGTACGGACTGGGAGGTTCAGAGTCACGTGAGTTTGCGATCCACCGTTGGCCGCCTCCATTTTTCACGCCTCGCGACTCCGCGGCTTGGAAACCGGATTTGACGCGTCTCAAAAGGTTGACGAAACAAAACAAAACACCGACACTTGTCCGCTGGTGATGAATTGGACTCCTACAGATCCATTTCTGCACATGGTTGCTTCCGTCCCTGTGTTCAACTTTTTCGCTTTTTTCCGCCAATACCGCGCTTGTCACAACGCGTTACGTCCAAGACCGGTCGCGGTTCACCTCCCACCGGAATGACGTTATTATTTGTCCATCCACGTTGTCATGTCTGCACAGATCTCGTGACGCTACTGTCGCTGCGTGGCTGATGAAGCTGTACTGTTTCCACCCTATAACATGACAGATGGCAGGAACAGTGGGGAGGGAGGTCCCTGGGTCTCAGGATTATCCTTTGTGGCTGTCATGGCTTTGGCTCCTCTAGCACAGGAACAGTGTTTTTGCTCTCCTTCAAATGTGGGGGAGATTAAAAATGCATCACCTTGATGTGTTTCTGCTATTTCCATAACATGCAGGAGATTCCTCTGGCCTTCGGTGCTACGCTGTGGTTTAATATCTCCAACGCACTACTCTGTAGTGGTGGTGGAGCGTCTGGTCGGGTTGGAGAAACATGAAAAACAGACCCATTTGTTTATTTCTGGCACGAAATCTAGGGCTCAGTGTCTGCTTCAAAAATAACCAGTCTCACAGAATGCCTCAATGTATTGTCTTTACTTGTGTTTGCTTTGAATAATATATTATAATAATATATGTCATATTATAGACATGATATTGAATGAGGAAACAAAAAACAAAGACATGTATAAATAAATAACGGCACATGCACAACTAGAGACATGCACACAAATTTATGCAAAAATGCACATTTACATGAAGATACACATTGCTTATTCAGAGAAAAAAAAATGGAGATGATTTTTAAGGGGCACATTTTTTTCAGGGGAAACATATTTACCTATGAATGAACCCAACGTCTCAGTCTATATTTGTTTTGGTTACCTAAAACAAACCCTAACCGTTTTGGGTCAAAGTTCCCCTCTGTCCCAGGCGGTCTTTTGTTCAACATTCATCTTTCTATTTCTATATGCAGCCAGAGTGTATTTTATGGCAGGGCCACTTACAACACCCACAACAGACTGTGCGTGCGTGTGTGTTTTTTATTGCATTCGTATTCATACTCATGGTGGCTATTCATCCTATTTGTGTCATGGTGTATCATTCTCTGGAGACCCTGCACACAAGGCCTGAAATGCTTAAAATGATCAATTTTCTCGCCAGGGTTTTTCAGAGAGCTGTCACCGCAGATTATACCTATTGATGTGGACGTTGGAGGAACGCTGATGTGTGCCTTGTGATGAAACATTTTCTGCCATCTTTGCGTAAAGGCAAATTGTGACCGTATTCTCAATAGTAATGAAGTGTCACCTATCCCACTATATTTTTTGCGTGAACATCCGGCATTCACACACGCGCACACACGTATTCACACAAGTTCACAGTCATACAGAAAAACACAAGCGCGCACACAAAATGCACACATAAACAGATTTAGCATTTAGGATTTTGAATCCCTGCCAAGTAGAGGCCAATATGGCGGAGGGAGGGTGAGTGTATCGTGGTTATGGGTGTTCACGACTCACAGCTGAAAGGTTCTTCTGGGTTCATCCCCAGGTGTCACTCAGTCTGCATACCTGTTGGCTTCCATGAGCAGGGCGCCCTAACCCCCTTCCTGCTCCTTAATGACATGTATTGTACTTGTCACTTTGGATAAAAGCTTCTGTTAATTGACTGAATAGTGAATTGTAGTATTGAAATCGCAGATCGCAGGTGTCCTATTCAACTTGATTGTGCTAGACGACACATACCTGCCGAGGACACAGTCGGACAGCAGCACTCCTCTCTATAGAGCTATTGTTTGGTCAATATTTCTACACAATAGGTCAATTACAAAGTACCCTGCCCTACCAAAGTAAAACCGGATACATCTCACATTTCAAAATGTCCCCAATGAATTGTGGCTGTTTAGAAGTGTATCATGTTAGCTTTATAACAGTACAAATCTGGTAAAAAACTGTGTGGCCAGTGGAGCTCCAGTGTGGGTCACGCTCATAGTAGACTATATAGGCCAGAGGTCACTAACAGGCGGACCGCGGTCCGGGTCCGGACCCAGACGCCATCCTATGCGGACCCAGACCTATTGAGGGATTCTACATTATGACGGGGCGCTTCTATTTTAACCAGCGCAGCATTTCTAGTCTTTACGGCATTTGGTTAGCGGACCTTACAGACCAATTGCATGCGAGTTAAGCGTCCCACGTGACGCTGCTCAGCCAATCAAATTTGTGTAAACAAAAGCGCGACTCTGAATACGGAAATGAGAGAGATGAGAGGCAGGTGGAAAGGGAAGTTAGCGATACAGCGAGATTACACGGATAGACAAGTGAGCCGGAGACAGTAAGAGAAGACAGAGAGACGTGGGAGTGGGAGACAGAGAGAGACAGTACACATGTATACAGAGGCGGTCCTGGCTACATTTGCGCCCTGGGCGAACCATCCCTTGGGGACCCCCCCCCCCCGCCCCCGCCCCGGCCGACAAACAGGATAAAACAATATATTATATTATTTGCATTATTTTATTACATATAATCTTAGATACAAAAACAAGAACCATCCCTATTTTTCAACCTGTTTAGAACATTAACATAACAACAGGTATGAAGTGCAATCTAAAACTTGACTTTTCTAGCCTTCTTTGATGCAAAATCATCAATTACATCATCATAAAAATGTATCAAAATTCAATTTATATTCTGATGATGTTTATGCCAGCAGAGAAGGCCTTGCTGTCCCTGACGGCCCACCACTGTCGACATCATAACATTACCTATCGCATTACCTTTTGCCAACGTCCGTTCACCCGTCAATCAACCTGATATTGTCTGATATTTATTTATTTATTTATTTATTTATTAACATTTCTTTCTTTCTTTTTTACACATAAACCAATCAATTACGTGTCGTGTAGGCATATGGGTCTATGTTAATTATGAAATACAATTTATTTGGAGGCAGTTTGTGTTGTGTGGTCTGATTTGGGTGTTGATATCTCATCACGACATTATATCGGGCGGATGTTCCGTAAAAAGATACAATCTGCGTCTCTCAACTGACCGTTTTTTCTACCGCTTCAAATGTGGCTCCGATAGTTTTTCTGAAGTAGTACGATGTCCACTTCAGAATCGCGGAGATTTGAGTAAATTTCCGCATGTAGGCTAGTGTGCAGCTCGCTTATCAGTCGCCCCCCTCCCCTTGCCTCTCGGACACACAACCTGTATGACTCTCAGCAGCAAGTTGACGTGACAACGAGGGCGCCCCAGCGCCCACTCCACTAGCCTGACATGGAAATGAGCGGTAGTCTAGAAAACTGGCGAGTTTTGTTTTGTTTTGACTTTAGTTTTTCTTTTATTTCCTTTTTTTTGAGGGCGCGCTGGTTTTTTTTTTGAGGGCGCACTCGTTTTTTTTTTTTTTTTTGAGGGCGCGCTCGTGCGCCCCCACATAGATTGCGCCCTGGGCGGTCGCCCACATTGCCCATCGGTAAAACCGGCCCTGCATGTATACTTCAATGATTAGTGACAATAAATATTTTTGAATTGTACTTTGTTTAATTTAACAGTCAGTTACAGTTGATACAACTATGAGGCTACATATATATATATATATATATATATATACTGTATATATATATATATATATATCTCACACAAATTCATAATGTTTGACATTATGATGTTCCGGACCTTCGCTTGAGGAAATTTTCTCTCACTGGACCTCTTGAAATTTTAGTTGAATACCCCAGATATAGGCTAATACAGATGTGTAAATTGGTGGAAAAAACCGCCTACAAAACAAGTACACGATTACTCGTTGAGATTTGGACCTTGTATTCGATTTTTCGTTTTTTGGGTATTTCTTGCATCCCTTATAGGTACTTCCAAAATGATCGTTGGCTACTTGACCGCATCAAGTAGCCAAGTGTGAAGTGATGAGGTTCCTTGATTATCAGTTATTTAGTCTGTTAAACTATAGGACATCGCTTACAGGTAAGAAAGCAATTATGATTACAAATTAAAAACGCTGCCTCTCTAGAGCCGTTTGTCCGTTCTGGGATACTGTAGAAACACGGTGATGCAACATGGCAGCCTCCGTGAAAGAGGACCCGCTCCCTATGTAGCTATAAAGGGCTCATTCTAAGGTAACCAAAACACAATGACTCTTATTTCCATGGGATTATACACTAATTAAATCATACTTAGGAATATTCTATTCAATTTCTGCCAAGTCTGTTCCACTAGATGCCACAAAATTCTACATCCTGCACATTTAATCACATCAAAATCTTCGTTAAACAGAACAGACATTTACCCTGGCTAGAAAAGTTTGCTTCTTCTTGTCTTAGGGCCCTATTTTGCCGGTCTGAAACGCAAGTATGAAACGCAAAGCGCAAGTGGCTTTGTGGGCGGATCTTGGGCGCTGTTGCTATTATGCCGGCAGGATAAATGATGCTTGCGCCCAGCGCAAATCTAAAATGGGTTGGTCTGAAGTAGCTACATTAGTCATAGGTGTGGTTTGGGCGTAACGTGCAATAAACCAATCAGAGCGTCGGCTCACATTCCCTTTAAATGCAGGCGCGCTTGTTCCATGGCGAGCACATCGCGCATCGCCACTACTGGACCCAGACGTGTCCAATCCCGCCGTAGCGCGCGCATGCCCATCAGAGGGAAAAATAATTAGTTCTTCTGTTTAAATCTTTTCAGCTTTTCATTTTCCGTTGACAAAATGTAAATAAAGAAATGTCACAAAGACATACTTTCCGATGTTTTGGCCTCACTCTCACTGAATCACGAGGTTTTGAATGCATGGTGATATATTTGCAATGTGGTCTAACATTAGACCGAGATTACTTTGCTTATAGACAGTGCTTGAAGTGGACAAAAATAAGTGCCGGTACTGCGTACGACGGGGGGGGCGATTGTCGACGGGGGGGGGGGGGGGGGGGGGGGGGCGATCATAACCCACCCCGGACCTACGACCGATGAGGGGGTGGGGGGGGGGCAGCCTGTGACAAGTGCCGGTACGCAAGAAAAAGTGGGCCCACTTCAAGCATTGCTTACAGATGATGCAGCTCTTCTGTCAAATAAGCTGAAGCGCATTTTCAGTCTGCCGAATGTTCTTTCAGTTACACCGCTTCGTGTTTTCTGTGTGTTTTCGATTACATCCTGGTGTCCTTATATATGTGTCTTGCAACTATTGGTCAAACAGGTTAATTTGATCCATCATTACTATTAGTCTGAATATTTTGGGTAACTGTGTACGCTACATTTATGCTTATTTTTTCACATATGTGGTAATATTTTTGCTTGTATGTATGGTTTGCAAAAATGGGAACTGCTTCCTTGTAGATGAGAGAAGCAAAGTGTATGCACGTTGTACACACGCTACACTATGGCCAGGGACGGGCTGGCCGTCGGCAGGTTTGGGATATTTCCCCAACGGCCGGACGATTTCAGGCCGAGCCGGCCGGCCGTAATTATTTATTTATTTTATTTTGTATTTTGTGTATTATTATTTTTGGGCCGGTCCCCGGCCCCCCCCCCGCGTCAACAATCGCGCATCCCCCCCCTGATTATGGCCAAGCATGCGCCCTTAAAATAGCGTCTGAATAAGCGCCACTGACTTTAGACGAGGTTTTTTCTGGTCTGTGGCGCATTTGTTTTGTGAAAGTGCAGAATAGCACCAGGGAACGTTAGCGCCGGGACACGCCTCCTGTTTTCGCTGAACCGCCCCCGGAGCGCAACTTCATTCCCCAAGTGAAGGACTTGCGCCTTGTGAGGGAAAATTCCAATGTGCGTCGGTTGCAAAATAGGAATTGCACAAGCGCCAGTGTACAAAGTCAATTGCGCTGAGTGCAAAATAGGGCCCTTAGTCTCATTGCTGTTTCCAGGTCAGCTGTAACTGTGAAATAGCGCCGAGTCATGCTCGGGCAACAGTTAAAGGACGTGCCACGCAACTCAAGAATTAGACGTGGCGTTCTTCTTCAATAAATCATGGCCAGTGCAATATTTATCATCCCGGTGTCACCCGGGCGAACGTCCTCCTCAGACGGTGACAATGATCTACTATATTTGCTGGTGTTGTGTTGTTCTTGCACCCTTGGTAGGCTGAAGCCCTGACCTGCTTTTCAGTGCAGAATCATACTGCAACAACAAAAAAAGCGGGGGGGAAAAAAAACATCCTCACAAAGGCTGACAAGGCATCCATCACCATCAGTACGGGACCCCGCCTTACATAAGGATCTGTCTTGTCGCCCGTTTAAGGAACGTCGATACTCCCCCCCCCCCCCCCCCCCCCCCTGTGCATAATTCAAGAGGCCATTATTTCATTTCAACAATAGCTCACAGACCGCAAGGCGTCCACAGGAAATAGTTAGATGTAGCTTATGTGCTCTTAAACTTATCAGGGGGGGTCGTCGCAGTGAGCACTTACGGTACGACGGGATTGTTGGCCATTTGGAATCGCACCACCCCAGTCTCACGTTGTGCCATTTTGTGTGTGAGCGCGCATTCGATGCCATTTTGTGTCATCTTGTGCTCTGAGAGGTTCCCAATGACTGTGGTTAGAGCGAGGACCTAATGCATCTGACCTCTTTTCCGCTAATGGAGCCAGGCCTTTTATACTGTGATATACGGCTGGTATACTACTTTATATTGTACTCAAGTGATTTTTCCACTGTACAAAAAAAACACCGCCCCAAAAAAACACGGCACACATGTTAGCTCGCCGGCATTTATCCCCCCCTGTGCGCGATCTGACACATCCCCACCGAGATGTGTAACAAAATACCGATAGGTAGGCTCGGTCTAGATACAGCTAGGTGCCCCACGAGACCGACCAAAGAGACCTAAGCAGAACAACATTGACTGTAATGGCATTTACTGTGTGCCAACATGCACCTTCTCTTTATTATCAGCGGTGTCCTTGGGCTGTCATGTTCTATTACTCCCTCCTTCGCTCGAATCATTATCGGGGGGAAGTGGAGGCTGTCTGTTCATTACACAACAGCTAAACGAAGAGCAGGATGAAAACACACCACTCGCTTGTCACTCAGGATCCCAATAAGAGATGCTAGAGACCCAATATGCAGAGGATGCTCCCGGGTTCAAATCGGGAGTCTGCCCTGCTCCCCCGCTTCCTGTTTCCTGTTTCTCACGATAAAACTTTAACAAGTCAATTAGTAACCTCTTACTTGCTGCTTTCCCCTCATGCCGTGCCCTGCACCTTTCGGAGATATTGTTTCAAAAACAGCCATTAAATATACATGTCTGCGTCAGGATGCGAGTAGCCATGTATTATTTATGTGAGTGGGAGACATTACAGCTTTGCGTCTCAACTGTACTCTGCGCGGATCGAAACTGGGAAGTTCTAGTTTCTCAAAGTCGTGAACGCCGACCATGATTTATGGATTGTTATTGATATTTATGGATTGATATCCATACCCACATCCCTTTCTGTCTTGCGGTTTGAACTGGACTGTGAAATAACCTAAATTTGTATGCTCTCAATATATTAGGGGAAATGTGAACGCAACAGCCGCTTTTCTACACCGCTTTTGCGACACTGATAAAAAAAAAGACTTTCCCTTTCAATTCTGCATGCTGATAACTCAAAAGGAAAAACAAGTGAGCGGGTCGACGGAGGTCAACATATCCTATACCTAAAGCCATTCAGCCCACCTCCTCCAACCCCTCAGTCAGTTATCCACCTGATACACCTTTATCAGGTGATACACCTTTTCAGGACACAACACTACATTGAAAGGTGACAGATACGCAGCGGTGGGGGGCTGCGGCCCACCGCTGCGCACACACACACACACACACACACACATACACACACACACATCTTGCACCTGAAATATTACGCTGTGGACTACAGGAGCTTGTACTCCTGTAGTCGATGAACGTACAACTCTTGTCTTAATCATTCCCTGAACTGAGGTGCAGAGTCATCGCTTAGACGCAGTCTTTCACCAACACAGCCTCAGATTGCTTTTGGGACAGGGATACTATATGGTCCATAGCAATCTCTCTGCGTGTCAATATGTCAAAAACAACGGCATCATTCCTTATTTTTTTTTAAGGTGCAAATAGTTGAGAAGCAAACTTCCAATTCTGCCTTCACTCTGGTGTGGTGGTGGACAGGGTGTTCAGGGAGTGGTTTTATTCACACTTGTTTTTTTGGTGGGTAAATAGCTGACTAAGTGGGACCCTGCTACCGACAGCTGAGTCTGGAAACGGTGTATTGCTCCTGAACGTGTGTTGGGTTGCATCCACCGTTAAATGGCTGATTTAGGGCCAATGCTGCCACTGCTGCTTGAAAGCCACACAGGCAGAGCAACTGCACAAGGGTGTCTCATATTTGGGAGGTTTTTGTTCTTGAAACATTTCGAAAAAAGCCATTTGTCTAATGCCACGCAGTTCCAAATATCAGGAGCTATATCTACAGCAATAACAACACATAAATAAATCACTGCATTATATATAAATATAAGTATAGCCGATCGTTTATTGACTGGACTGGCAGGACAGCCCTATATCCGCAACGCTCTGTCACTGAGTCACTGAGTCACTGAGTGAGTGAGTGAGTGAGTGAGTCAAACCATTGGTCGGAGTGAGTGATGACGTGGTTGTTACACGTGGTTGTCACACCCCATACTAGGTTTTCACCTCGTCTTGATAAATGACCAGAGATTTATTTTTATATTGATTATAATGGTTGAGCTTGGTGGACACATTGTGTCTTCAGTTGAGAATATGTTCCTATTTAAGACATTCATCTCAGAACAAGCAGTGTGGAGGGGGGGTCTCACTTGTCATAAGACTCAGATCGACCTAAAGAAACATTTCTGAGACTGTAGCGCTGAGTTTGACGCATCCCAGAAGTGGATGGAATTACTGATGCAGGACACGTTTTTAGCCCAGCGAATGTAATATATACCCGATGGATGTAAGATTTGTCGTCCCCCCGTCCCCCCCCCACACACACACACACACATACACACAAATACACACACCCCCACCGTCGCACCTACCTCATCCCTCAAACCCAATGTCCCTCCTTCTCCTCTGTTCCCAGAGCTCACCTTCTCATGGATTTTTAACGAGTATCCGACGTTCGTGGTCCAGGACACGCGGCGCTTCGTGTCCCAGAAGACGGGAAACCTCTACATCGCCAAAGTGGAGCCGTTTGACGTGGGGAACTACACGTGTGTGGTAACCAACACCGTCACCAAGAGCAGCGTTCAAGGACCGCCGACACCCCTCGTGCTGCGGGTCGATGGTACGTTCGTGAACACAGAACCCACTTTTCGTACGGACGGTTAAAAGATAATAAAGGACGGCGTTCTGTTCAACTCTTTCTTTGACCCTCCTGTTATCTTCAAATTGACTAATATCTTTTATCCTCGGGGTCAATTTGACCCCAGCAATTTAAACCTCCAGGAAATTATTATAATTCAAATTGTTGGCCAAGATAATGTGTCAGGTACTTAATGTTTCTTTGTTGACTACCTCAAAAAGCCTTTAAATAAAACATACCCCCCCCCCCCTTATACATGCAGAATACTATGCAAATCTAATATGCAAATCACCATACAATCTCACTGATTGCAAGTAGGTCACATTTAAGTTAGGTTAGGTTAGGGCCCTAAAACAGAGGGCATTTTTTGAAGATTATAAAATTGCATGTTAGGGTGACCTCAATATCATGCAAAACAACCAAAACAAATGTGTGTAAAATGTTGATATTTCTTATATGTTTTATAGCCTACAGCTAAAACAACCTGGGGTCAAAGTGACCCCAAAGAACACAGATGTGTCCTGAATGCATACAGGACATGAAAACATGTCATCATATTAATGTTATGTTTACCCACTTGTCCCCATTCAATTAGGAAAAGTCATTATATAAATGATGTAAATGATTTATTTAAAGACGTTGAACATTGAATTGGGTCAAATCGACATAAAACATAATAGGAGGGTTAAATTGGTATTCTCTTTGAGGAGGGATGGAGAAGGGAACGGTAAAGGCAAGCAGTTTTGTATACACACACAGGCACTCCCAGGTTTTTCTTGTCTCGAGAGAGAAACAAGCCTATCAGTGAAAAACACCTGTTTTTCAAGTTTTGCCGCCTAATGTCAAAATTGCCGGCCTGATTATGATCATACACACACACACACATACACACACAATTGTAAACAAGGAGACATACCGGTAACGATACATGGGTTTTGTCGTTCTCCATCAACAGGAGTGATGGGCGAATATGAGCCTAAAATTGAGGTGCAGTTTCCCGACATCGTCCCCGTGGCGAAGAGCTCCACGGTCAGGCTGGAATGTTTTGCGCTGGGAAAGTAAGTTGTGTTGTTGTTGTTGTTGTTGTTCCTCCAATTGCTACAATTTGCACCTTTTAGACGTTATTTTTTCGGTGGATTCGACATACACATCATTAACCCTGTGAGGTTATTTCATGATGCTTTCAAAACGATCACCATGAAACGAGAGCTTGTTTGTTGTTATGCTGGCAGTATGGAGTCTACAGGGGAGAAACAGTGTTTCAGTCACAAATTGAGATGTGGCATTTCTTAGTATAATAATATGAGGTTTATATAATAGACTGTTAGGAGGCAGAATTTCCTGCCTGTTCTTCTGACTTTGTCACCCTAAACTTTGTACGTCTCTCTCTCGCAAGTATTCTCCATCTAAAACAGACATTCAACAATTGTCAATTGTCCCTTTTGGTCTTTTCATTGTCGAAATGAATGTCGAAAAATCCAAAAAATAGATATAAAATCGCGCCAGCATTGTCTTCAAAACCGCTTTGTATTTATATGTGACATCATCATATGTGACATCTTCCATCAGTCCGGTGCCCAGCGTGAGCTGGCGGAGGGTGGACGGCACGGCGTTCGGCCGTAAGGTGGACGTGAACAAGGCCAGCGGCGTCCTGGAGATCCCCTACTTCCAGCAGGAGGACGCCGGCATCTATGAGTGCCTGGCGGAGAACTCGCGGGGAAGGAACTCGGCCAAGGGAAAGCTGGCCTTCTATGGTGGGTGGTGTCACACAGTACCGTTCACATCAACGGTATTTTGGGGCATTTTTTTTTTTAACATGCCATGCATATTTGATGCATATTTTATTTGTGCCACCATTTATTTTTACTGCCTTGCAAAACATAAAAAAAAACAATCAATAACAATAATTGAAATGAACGTTATAATGTGCTTTTCAAGCACATGAACAAAGTGCTTTCCAGATTAAAAAACACCAACATAATACAACAAATTGCATACATCTTTAAACAAAACCAATAAAAACCAACCGAGAACGAGAAATCAAGTGTAAATGTCAGATGTTGGCTCTGGTCGTATTCCCTCTCCCCAGACAGAAGTTATATGTTGTCATGCAATCTGTAGTTTTTATAAGGAGCCATATACAACTGCATCATATAGTGGAATGGGGTAGTAAATTAGTCTATTAGCAGTAGTTCACCCCGGACAAGGTTCTTATTGTGCCAGGGGCCAACTTGCACACTGGGCCAGTACTTGCACACTGATTTACACCACCTTGTCGACAGAGGTGGATTTCTCCTCCCACCATCAAGACTGGACTTATCCGAGAAAGCATTTAATGGCCTCTGGTGAAGGATTTTATACAGTTTTCACACCGCCATTATCGGAGTGTTTATGCATTAATGATGACTGCCGACTTCTAGGCCCCTGTAAGGAATCAGGCACATACTAGAAATCATCAAATTCAGATGTTTCTGCTCCTTTGATATGATAATCTCAGTCTTTTTACAGCACCTGTGCATAGGAGGGGGGGGATCTGGGGGGATGGGGGGGGGGGGGGGGGTGCGAAATGCCTGTTCTCCGAAACTAAAGACTCGATGTACTCAACACAAACCCTACATTACATAGTCCTTCTCCAAACTGAAGAAAAGTGTCTTACAGTAACACGCCGCCATGACCTACATGTGTAAAAAAAGAAAGAAGGAATAAATGTATTAAATAAAAGTTTTGAATGCTGTTCATGGATTTTTCTACGTGACTAGTTTCTGTCACAAGGTTGTAAACTATGTAGCCTTGGCATTTGTTTCTTTTGGCCCCTGTATTGGTTTGGGAGTCATGTTCCTCCTTGTAGGCATTAAGTCCTGTCTCTTCTTCAGGGTTTTTTCTTCTTTTTTTTTTTCAAAGCCTAGTGGGACTGGCTGGATGCCAAGTGATAAAAATCAGTAATTTCATTTTAAACTCCCATGGACGCTGGCTAGGGAAACATCCATCACACCTATAGAGTGATCGCAGAATCAATATGGCGATCTGGTGTTTGCAACCGCCAAAGCCACACTGACAGAGTCACAATATAGGGTGAGCGCCGTTTCAATTTCCCACTTAATTGCCCTATTTGTGAAATTAGATCATGTTTTTAAGCAGTTGAGTGCATGTTTTAATAGGCCTATAGAATATGACCTATGCAATTGGATTGACTTGAAAACACAATTTTTTGCATCATGTATTTCCCCTTTCGTTATCTCATTCTTTGGCGGTTTCATTTGTCGTATCTTTGGCTTGGTGTATGGTACAGTAATGTATTCAAAACAGATTGGTTGTATACTAGAAGGTGTATATTTACATTGCTTATTTAAAGGACACAGGAATAGGCATCGAAAGGACTTGGCTTGGGTTTTCGAAGGTGGCTCATTACATGTTTGATTATTTTTTTCATTATTTTCTCTCATTACATGTTTGATTCTTTTTTTCATTATTTTCTCTTGTGTTAATTAAAAGAGACAATTAATTATTGCCATGGCGTGTACACTTCAGGCAAGTCTTACGGATGTGTGGTGCCAGAGAAGTTACAAAAAGAGGGAGAATAAGCACGAACAAAAAAACTAAACACCAAATGTCCAAATTAAAACATTATTATTATTATCATTATGACAAAATATTTGATTAAAAAATATCAGCTAAATATTCACTTATTAAGCACAGGGATAGCTGTACTCATTAAGAACAAACGTGTTTGCTTATGCCGCAGTCATTAATTAACAAGCTGGTCCAGTAGAGACAACACACACCTGCTCATAGATTTAACACTCTTGTTCCCGGAAGCATCGTTTTACTGAGGTGTCCTTGAGCAAGAGGAACTACAAATCCCAAGAGGTGTTTTTTTTTCTTTTTTCCTTTTCTCTCACATGCCTAAGGGGACAAGTGGAAAGGGAATATCAATGAAGTAAGAAATAGAAAAAGAAAAATGGCGTTATAATTGCATTATTAGTATGATGCCAGTGAACCACATGACCCTCTCTGCCCCTATCCCCCCCCCTTCCTCCTTGACCCTGAGACGTAGTATTTAATGCAGTGTCGTAAAAAAAGAGTCATAAATCTCATATTGTTGTCTTGAGATAAGATACTGGTCTTCTGCGTGAGGCTGGCTGAGACCGCCATAAATACTTTTGCTCTTCTCTACAGACAAAATGTGAAATATCCATAGAAATATCGTAGAAGGGTTGTTGTAAACGACACTGTTATTAACGCTGTCGTCCCCCGAAGAAAGACTGTCCTTCGATTTTTGATGTTGTCAGAAACATTTTATCACCACTATATCATAGCTTGCTGTAAAAGATCTATTTGGAAAGGGAATCCATCTCATTCAATAATTTATCTGTCATCTTTTGTTTTTGTTTTTTTCATAGCAAATATTTTCCAGTTGAACCAATCTCAAGCTTTTATTTTTATATATAATTTCAAGCTTTATATTTTATATATAATCTCACATTTGTATTTTCATAATAATCTCATTTGTTTTATATATTATCAGTATTTGTATATATATATATATATATATATATATATATATATATATATATATATATATATATATATATATATATATATATATTTCAGCAGAGGTCAGGAGTGGGTTAATGGGAAGTGAATTGATGAATTGCTTGCTTGGTTGCTCCATTAATGACCTAATTGCCCGCTCGGTTGGCCCTCATCGATCGATCCTCTCAAACTGCAACCTATGGGTAATTCCCACTCCCGTCCACCGTCCCTGAGATGTGTGTAGCGTTATTTTATTTAACTTGTTAACAAGGGGCCTCTGCTCTGTTTCCCACCACACACACACAGCTCCACCACAGTTGCTGGAGAAACCCCAGGATGCCCAGAAGCCCATCGATGACACCCTGATCTGGGAGTGTACGGCCAGCGCCAAGCCCAAGCCCTCCTACCGCTGGCTGAAGAACGGAGAGCCCCTGGACCCCATGGAGGTGGGTAAAGACATGGGGGTTCGGGTGTTAGTCTCCTGGCTGAACGGTTAGAATCCTGTATCTGCTCATTACTGAAATGCATCCAAAAAATTATCATTATTGGCTTTGGGTAAAAGCTTGTGCTAAATAATAAAGCAGTAAATAGTCATTGTCCTTGATGAGATTGCAAGATGATTTCTGCCGTGGATCGCTGGATGTTTAGCAGAGCGAAGGTAAAGTGAAATAACCCCTGCCTCCTTGCTTTATGAGCTCGGCACCTTGGTGGCTTAGCGTTAACAGCATGTTTGCGTCTCCTGACCTTCAACCAGCCTCTGCATCTGATGTGGGCATGTCCTGCCCTTTCCCCAGCCATTGCATTAGCAGCGCCGCGCTACCGTTGCGCAGCGCAAATGCCATGCAGTTATTCAAATGTAATCGAGAGTGTCATGCCTTTTCCTTTCCATTAGAACTAGCCCTCCTTCACCAATCACTGGTGCAGGAGATTTCAGTCGAGTGAACATGGATTTGTTCCGGGGGGTTCACATTCAACATAATGACACTGAAACTTTATCTGTGATTGTTTTTAGATGTGGGTGGAACAGGCTATGTAAGATAGATGGAGCCCCCTGCCTTATCTGGTCCTTAAGCCTGCAATCTGTCACAGGGCCGAATAAGAACAACAGTAGTAGCTGGCGTCCAGAAGAATAGTTTATGATAGAATGCCACATCATCCATAATTGAGCTATATATAGTCTGGGCAGGCAAACCAACCCCTATTGATTTTGGTCATGCAACTTAAAAGCATGGAAAAGTTGGTGGTTGTTTTGTATGTATTTGATGACAGCCAAAACTTTGATTGGGATAGGGAATAATTTTCACATGAGGCAAAGCAGCAGGTGTTCATTTGTCCTACGTCACGACCAGGGCCAGATTAACACTTCGCTGTACCCTGGGCAACAATATTCCCCATCATCACAACCCCAGGATCACCATAATTGGCAAAATACAGAATACATTACAGTAATATACAGTAAATATACTCAATACTTCAATAACTAACTGTCAGCAAGTGCATTTTGATGTACAGATGTGCAAATGCTAATAGAACTACAAATGCACCACTATGTCCTCTTATCAAGGCCACTCACATATGATGTTATGAAAACAAAACACATCAGCATCAGTATAATCTGGCAAAATTGACCCACTACATAGAGAGGGATTTTTCACACAAAAAAAAAATAAGCAACCACTTTCAAAGCATCCAATATTTATTTAACAACACCTATGTATTGAACTGATAGAGCCATCACAGAGGAAGTCCACAGACAAGACACAAACAAAAATCCACAATCTCCTAGAATCAAGTAGCATTTTGGTCCTCAGCTCATTTTAAACAGAAATCACCATCACCCCAGAATTCAACAGGACAATCAAGTTATAGTGCAATATAAACATTTTGAAATCTGCCTGTTTTCTGTCAACAACAATAAACAATTTACAGCATTTTCATGGAGCCACCACAAGGAAAAAATAAATACAAGACAGGCAAGGGTTAAACATTAGTGCAAGATAAACATTTGGAAATCTGTCAATTTCTCTCAATTAGACAAGACAAAAAGAAATGCTACATAATCTGGCAAAATACACAATTTGAATCCTAAATAATGGGAAAGTGCATGTTTAAATTTGAAATGCTTTATTTCATTTGGCAAACACATCTTAGACTGGTATATTTCTGGACTTTGAATGTGCAAACTGGTGTATAATATCTTCATAATCTAGGGCACTAACAAGTTCATGTTCGATGGCCAAGAGAGAAAGTGCAGAGAGCCGTGTCTGTGACATTTTGGTCCTCAGCTCATTTTTAACTTGTTTCAAAACAGAAAACAAACTCTCACCTTGCAGTTAGACACAGGCAAGGTTAAAAACAGTCTTAGTGCAACATAAACATTTGGAAACGTTGTCTTAAGTCCATGTCTCTCAAGAGCTTGCAGCAGCTGTACATGTGAAGTCTCATTCTGCACAGAGTGCTTGAACTGAATAAGTTCGTCTGACAAGGAACCATCCAGATCTGTCGGCTCTTCGCTCTCCGGGCTGTGAACATTAGCTAGCGCCGGCAGTGAAGAAATGTCCTGGCTAGCTGAGCTGTCCTCGTTGACGGAAGATGCCTTAGCAGAATAGTTGGTAACGCTAACTGTAGTGAAGAAATTACCTATTTTCGGTATATACTTTACATTTTCTGCGTTTCTGATGTCCTTCTGCGTTTCTGATGTCCCAGGTTAATTGTTGACATTGTCTTTGTCGAGATGTGAATCAGCCATGATTTTTGTTCAACATTTTTGCCCTCCATTGTAGTCTTCGTCTGTGAAATGGTCACTACAGACACACATGTTGAATGTCCTGGTCATGAGCACAGTGGGGAATTTTGGATCAAACTGGATTTTTATTGCGTTGACCCACCATGCAATAGAGGGGAAAAAGTGACATTTGTTGACTACATACATTCATACAACCGGGAACTGAGCACCTAATTTTGATTCAGAAGTGAATGCTTAGGCTGCGTTCCAATCAGTTAAAAACACCTCCTCCTACTTAGCCTCGCGACTTAGGGAAATGTTGCTCTGCACTCAGCATTCAGAGTTACCACACTGCCTGAAGAGAATGCTAACTCTCAGTTTCTATGTCTGGAGAGACGAAATTGTGGATTGGTTCAATTCGCTCAGCCCCTCCCTAGATCGGCCACTGTCCAATCCTATGTTAGCAACCATAACTAGGCGCTTGTCAAGCTTTCAGAACAAGGGAAAACGCCGAAACACTGTGCATATGGGACCTGCAAGTCCGACAGCAGATATCTCTCAAAGGGGGGTGTTGTATTTTTCGCTTTTTTCCAAAGCCAAAAACGCAAGAGGAGAGATGTCGGATGTTGATTTAAACTGTGTGGAAGACCAATTTAGCAGGATTTAGTTTCCCTTTCCTGTGCTTTTATGAGATCCAGTGTATGAATCAAGCCCACGATGTCCACACAAATATCCTGGCGCACAATAAACCAATTGAAAAACGTGATGATTTAGTTTTGCTAGCAATGGGCTAAAACCTAGATAATTAAAACTATAGGGAGTCATAACTAAACGTTAGCTTAAAATAAAACAATATATTGACTTAAACTGCTGTGCAAGAACATTGTTGTTCCTGTATCTGTTTGTCCTTCACATATATTGTCAAGACGTGGGGATTTTGTCCTCTTCATTCACAATACTCCGCCGACAAATTATATTGTGAATGTAGGTCTCTAATGCATATTGTAGTCTGTCTACTTATCTCTGATATTTCAGAGCTATTATTCTAGAAATTTGCTATTATTTCCTTTGGAATATCTCTCACTGATATTGTTGAAAATGCCATATTGACATACCGGGTGTGAAAGCTTGACAGGCGTAGCAACAGTAACCAAGGGGGGTGGGACTTAGAGAAGGGTGAATTGTAGGAACTATTGGAGAAAACGATTAACTAGTTCATCTGCCCCTACTTGTGTTGGACAAAACAAAGGTACAGCTATAGGTAGAGCTGCTAAACACTTGTTTAGAACAGAATGGATGTCAATGGTTCGCCAACTGCCCAATTTTTGAATGTGCGTACACCTTGACAGGGTGAGTTGAACAAAAATCATGGCTGATTTACATCTCGACATAGACATAATGTCAACAATTAACCTGGAGTCTTAGCAAACCGGCCAAAGCCGTACAGTGTCTCAAAGAAACGGAAGACAGATTCTCATTGGCTCTCAGCATTACCACTCACAGAAATGTAGACATAGCTCGGGTGCAACACAGTTGTCTTTTATTTGGTGTCAACTGCTGAGCAATTGTTGTAAACCACAATTAAATCATGTTTGTTTCACCACAGGTCTGTTTTTCTTGAAGTACTGTTCCTGACGTACAGTCTGTGATTGGTGGTGCTTGTGTATCAATCAAAAGACCTCTTCCTGACAAGTAGGCAGCTCTTGACACAGTGAATCAACACATAATTTCCATATGAAAAGGTTGGCTCTGCGAGAGAAGGTGTTTAATAGTCTTAATCAATGACCACCTGTGCCATTAAAATACTGATTCATTTCCACTGTTACTGCGCTTGCAGCGGTAACTCCAGCAAAAAAGATAACGTCACTGATTCACCCAATATTATCCGCATCAATATATCACCCTTATTATACTTTTTTTTTTTTTTTTTTTTTTTACAATTAATTGATTATTCACTGTCTCTTAAAACAAAAAAACCACAGCATCACTTGGCGAGCAGGTTCCTAATAAGTCAATATGCGCCTTGCTGTAATCCTCATAACCTCATAACCATGCATAACCACGGTGGCCCACACATTATGGATTACAGGTTTAAAGGTGCTGCTGCAAGGAGCCAGCTTGTCTGTGTGCCCCACTTGTACTCAGTGTTGTATAAACTCTTAAAAATAGAGTTTTCTTTTCACTCAAAATTGGCATTGCACATGTATGCGAGGTGCAGGGAGATTTTGTTGAGCAAATGAGCCAAAGTGGTGGCATTTTCTGCCAGTTATCCACACAGACTGTCTGATAATAATCTAGAGATGAAGCCCGAAGCCCTGCCCCCCCCCCCCCCCCCCCCCCCCCCCCCCCGATCTGCTGCTCTCATTTCCACCATTAAGTCTCTCCTCCCATGGGGAAGGAGAAACCTGCCTTATCTCCCAAAATGTATTTTACATTTTCTGGTATTTGGCCTGATGTGTTGTTATTTGCTAGTGGAGTGAGTGTACTTTTAGCCTGGTGGAAATGGCCCCAGTAAATCACAAGGAAGTGATAGTGTCAGACCGGGGCGTCGGAGTTAATGAGCCCTAAACTGGGATGTGGTGCTTGTTGTTTGGACATCTATTTAAATGGGGCAGGTGGTTTTTATTTTTTATTTTTTTGTAACTTGGATTGAGGCATGAGATAAACAGAAAAATCTGGGGCACTTTAATTAGAGACAGATCAAAAATACAAACCCAGTTTAGGGGAATTAATGAATTTGGCACGCCGGGGAGGAAGCAAGTGAGCGCCGTCATGGCGACAGCAGTTGAAGATGTACTTGAGAGACTGGATTCCTGCTAGACAAATCTTTTTAAGGCATTTAATAAAAAACACATAGCCTGCATTGCCATGGATATGTCAGCATGGTCAGTTCTTAAAGGCTCCGCACCCTTCAGAGGATTTTTTCTTTTTGAAAGGCACTGTGCGTTCAAATGTCACATCCACAATGTCACCATGGATCTTTAAATGTACCGCACTATTATCTTACGCCACATTGATTTATAAATAAGATATATTTGGTTTGTGGGGAAGGTAACATATTCTTTGTGCATGGCGGCTTATTAATGAGGCCGTTACCATTTTCCAAATGCCACCGTCAACAGCAGCAACAGTAAATCAATTTCCAAACCCAAAGGTCGATGATGTAGCCGGAGATCGAGGAGAAGAAGGAAGGCCAAGGGTGCCATTTGTTATTCCTCATTAGAATGGATCAGTCCTCCCCTCTTTGTCTCCCGTCTCTCTCTCTCTCTCTCTCGCGCTCTCTCTTTGTCTCTCTCTCTCCCTCTGTCTCTCTCTCTCCCTCTCCCTCTCGCTCCCTCTCACTCTCTCTTATTCACTCACTCACTCACTCACTCAGTGAATCACCCGCTTTTTCTCGCGTTTCTATCCTTGTTCAGCTCCGCTGTCACCGTTTTTTACTCAAAAACTTTTCTCTCGTTCTCCCATTTTACACCACTGCCGAGTCGCTTCAAAATGTCACCAGAGCCACTTGTGTTTTCCCTTCTTGTCTACACTCCACCCCCCTCCACCCCCCCCCCCTACACACGCATACATCCCATCTTCTTCCATGTGACACATATCCGCTAATCAAAGCTTACCAACTCTCCAAGAGCCTACACTTTATATCCAGTGTACTTAAACCTACACTACGTCTAGTACAGCCTACACTTTACAACTAGTTTACTTAAACCTACACTGCAAATAGAACCTACACTTTATGAGTAGTTTATTAAAACCTACACACTGCATTGAGTACGACCTACGCTTTACAACTCGTTTACTTAAACCTACACTGTAAAGGCCTTTGCACACCAAGTCCGTATTTTTCGTCCGAAATTGTCGCACATTTAAAAATAATTACGACCTCACGTTGTGTCAATCACGTTTACACACCGACTTTGAAACTTTCGTCTGTCATTAAAGTTTCCGAACAGGTGCGATTTTCTGCGTTTTTCCGCATCCATCACAAGGTAATGCAAGGTTTCTGTGCGTAATGATTTTTATCGGATGACGGATTAAGAAAATGCATACGAAAAATACGGACTTGGTGTGCAAAGGCCTTAAATAGTACAACCTACACTTTACTAGTTTACTTAAATTTGCAAATTGCTGCACCACCACGATTGTTAGTTGTCTTGGTTTTGTTATTTACAGTTGACTGAAACCTCTGAACTCTTACAAATTCTCCTCTGGGTCAGGGCGTTGGTTTCCTTGTTTCAAATGCGTGCGTGTATTTGAGAGAGGGTTTATTTACTTATTTATTTTACAGATAACCCCGTCTTCTGGGAAGACTTTGAAGGGGCAATCGGAGCGTCCCAGCGTCGTCTTACAAAGGAGTGCAGCACGTCTCGCAAAAAATGGTCGCGCATCGTTAATGATGTGCTTTACAGCACACCTCTTGGACTGTAAAGGTTGTGATGGAGGCCCCAGTAGGGTGTCTGACAGGAGGCTGTGTGGCTGTGGAACAGAGGGAGTGTGGTGGCTCCCGTCACTGTACTTAAACACATTCCTCTTTTCATCCGCCGCATCCCTCCAGGGACCGCACACTCTGTAACCTACAAAAAAAGGACCATCTATCATCTTTGCATCCCCCTCTCTCTCTCTCTCTCTCTCTCTCTCTCTCTCTCTCTCTGTCTCTCTCTCTCTTGGCTCTAGGTTCTTTCTTTTGTGTCTCTTTTAACCTTTTTCCCCCCTTCCGGGCCTCCGTACTTCCTTCCTTTTTTCTTTCTCTCTTTCTTCCTTTATTTATGCCTTCAGTTTGCATTCATTCTCTCTCTTTTCCCTTCACATCCGTCTAATGTTCCCAGATGAGCACTGCCACAATACAATCTTAGAAATGGGGTTTTCTAATAATAACATGAAATTGGGAAGGAAAGCGGTATATGTTCCTGACCCATTTTGGTTTTGCGCATTATTTTAACATTATTTGTGCGTTAAATAAATGATAATGAATGAAATGAGTGTTTGATGAACAAGTTGTGTGCGTGTGTGTTTTGTTATGTGTCACAAATAGGCATGACCCGCCCCAATCGGTTGATCCTTTCACTTTCATCTCTTTGTTGTTCGCGTGTGTGTTTTCTTTGAACACACGCGAGTATCCTGCTCCAAACGACCTCTGTTGTGCAGTACATGCAAGGGGCGGCCGCCTGTATATACACACACACACACACATGCGCGTGCGTGCACACGTACACTCCTACACACACACACACACACACACACACCAAAGGGCCCCATCCGTCACCGGCAGCTGGAGCGGAGGGTGCGCTCCACCCCACCCCACCCACCCCCTATTTGAAGCGTCTCAACAGGGTCACTGGCTGATTTTAAGGGACAGCTCTTATCTGTTCAAGTGTCAGCGAGGGTAATGCTTTCAGACAACGTGGCCTGGCTAGCAGCAGCCCGACCCCAGCCAGACTGCTGGCTCGCCACTCGGTGACCGACACAAAAAAGGCCGTCTGCACTCTTGTGGTGGGGAGATCAAGGGCAAGTACAATGGACACCCCCCCCCCCCCCTGCCTCCCAATGAACAATGAAAGCACCACCGCCGTTAAGGAGGCCATGCCAATCCTCATGAAAGGTCACAAAAGAAGCAGAAGTAATAGGAGCGATGGACCCCCGCCGTGCGCCATTATGGTCAGCCCAATGGTCACGTACAGGTTTTGATTTAAACAAATTAACAAGAAATCCGCAGTCGATCCAAACAACCTTCAGATATGAACGGTACAATTAACCACAATTTGAAAGCGGGAGGACAAAATGGCAGGTCTGGATTTTTTCTGACTATTTCCACAGAGACCCTGTTCCCATCACTGTTTGATAACGTCTCAATGAAATGTTAAGCACAGGGTGTGTGTGTGTCTTGATTGGGGGGATAGGGGGGGCTTACATCAAGTCACCATGGGCCTATTAAGACCTCAGAAAATTAGCACTGTTTCAATTATCATGGACCCCTGAGGAGATGGAAAGTGTGGCTAAGGCTTGAATTAGATCGAGCTATTCATCAGACCCAACACCTTTGACAAAAGTAGTACTTTAAATGTCTGTATATAGCCCTAATTACCCGGCTCAAAGTGATTTCCAGTCCAGTGTTCTGCCACATCATCACCTATTTGGCATTACCCAGCCACTAATTGGACAGGGTCTTATTTATTTATTTTCCTATTGAACAATTTTCCGAATGAAGAACTTTGAATTATAGTAATTTCTGACAAGTTGTTGGTGTGTGTGCGTGTGTGTGGTACATTATAAATTAATTAGTTTAGTTTAGTGAATATGATTGCATCATTTTGTGGTGCTCAAGGTTCAGAGTCAAAATAAGAAGGATAACACTTTAGCTTCTTTTCCTCACGTCGGTATCAAGAAACGGGCCGTGCATTTGGTTTCAGCCAAGTAGAAAAATCTCAGTGTAAGTTCAAATGGTTGTGCAATGACATGAAAAGCATGACTGCGTTTCTTCACTTGTAACCATACTGTGAAATGACATGCTGTTCATGGGCCATTATACTGTAAACATTTTAGCGTCACACAGACACACCTTCCGCCTCAAAGGGAAATCCTAAAATGAGCAATGCCTGCTGTTGAACATTTGTACACATTCCCAGTCCAGTGGTATAACAGCACTGCTTGTGTTGTAATCGTTTTTCACTCCTAGAGCTAGCGGCAGTCGTTGGCATGGATAGAATTGACCGTCCGCGGTGGGAGTCTTACACTGTAATACCGAGATCTGTTAGACATTGTTTACTGTTGCGTTGCAGTGAAATATCACTCTAATTTGCCAGAAGTCTGCGCCAGCCTGGGTTAGCCTATCAGCGATCAAAAGCCTTGTGTGCTATGCCGCTAACCGGCAGGGTTTGGCCCCTGAAAACCCCCTCGTGCTCCAGAGAGAGAGAGAGAGAGAGAGAGGAACTCAGCATAAATCTGGGTCTCATTGTTCAGGGAAAGTGGGCCATTCGCGCTCTTTAACTTGGTCTAGTGGGGCTGTTGGACGATTACAGCACAATAGACACAGAGAAATGGAGGCGAACACGGATTCGTGTTTCACGCGCTAAATGATATCCGGCTGAAGGCATTATTGCTAGCATGCTTGTTGCTGCAGTTTCCTGTTTAAGTGGTTTGGGTGATGTTTTTTAAAGTATGTGACATAGGAAAATGCATAAAAGCAACAAATATGACCAAATATGATGTGTTTTACTGACTATATGTCCATGTGTGTACTGTTTGCGTGTTTGCATCTGGGTGTGTGTGTGTGTGTGTGTGCACATTTTTTAGGACAGAGTTCAGGTGAACAACGGGGTGATGACCATCAACAGTTTGAAGCTAGCCGACATCGGCATGTACCAGTGTGTGGCGGAGAACAAACACGGCAGAGTGTTCACCAACACTGAGCTCAGAGTCATAGGTACGACTTCTCCTCCCTCTCCCCCTCCCATCTTCTTCTCATTCTGTATCCTGTCGTGTCGTCTTCTTCTTCTTCCTCCTCCTCTCTCCTCCTCCCTACTTCTCTTCTTCGTCTTCCTTCCCTTCGCCTTCATCCTTTCTTTTACATCTCCATCGTCTTCTTTTTCTTCATGTGTCTCCTGCGTGGGAGACACATGCCTCCCACATAGACTCTCCTTTTTTTTCTCATAGACCTTTTCGTATGTCTGTGTCCTTCTCTACCTGCTAGTTATATTCAAGTAGCGTACAACCAACAAAGTGTTGACATTAATCACGCAGCAACAGAGTTGGCATTGGAAAGCATTTGTGTGTTCGTTTTGTGTCCTTGTGAAGCAAGGTATAAATCTACGTATAAGTATGCCCTGGCTGGCCTGTTAGGGACAGGTAGCGCTTTAAGCCTCTGCCAAAAGCAAGGTCTGATGTGTGTGTGTGTGTGTGTGTGTATTTGTACTTCTTTGTAAATCTTCTTGTTGTGTGTGTGGTCGTCTGTGCACGCCATCACACTGCGACTGTGTGTAAAGTGGGCCATCTCCAGCATTCTGATTGGTTGAAGTGCACGCACGTGTGTGTGTGTGTGTTTGTGTGTGTGTGTGTGTGTTTGTGGCAACACAAGGAGTCACTTATTATACATCTCCAATCTATCTATCTCTTCTCCAATTAAGCAGCCTTGAGCTTCAGCCTTCAAAACATAATGTCCAATCAGAGAAACCCTGCCTGCTTTCAGAAGAGATGGCACTTTAAAGATGATTCCTCCACACACACATGCTGTTTTTACAATTTTCTATCTATCTTAGTGTGTGTGTGCATGTGTGTGTTTGTACGTGTGTGTGTTTGTGTGTGTGTTTGTATATGTGTGTGTGTGTGTGTTTGTTTATGTGTGTGTGTGTGTGTGTGTGTGTGTATGTATGTTTGGTCTAACTAATGGATAGTTTGACCTTCGAATCTTCGTTTGTAGGCATACTGTGCCTGTGTGTATGTGTGTCATTATGCATATGTACTGTGCATACTGTGTGTATGTGTGTGTGTGTGTGTGTGTGTGTGTGTGCATGTTGCATGTCCTAACTAATGAATGGTGTGTGTCCTGTTGGTTTACTCGAGTCAATCTCTTACCCTCATATATTTTTTCTCGCTCTCACTCGCTCTCCCTCTCTCTCTGTCTCTCTCTGTCTCTCTCTGTCTCTCTCTCTCTCTCTCTCTCTCTCTCTCTCTCTCTCTCTCTCTCGCATACATACATATCATACATACATTACATGCATAATGTCTCCCTTCTTGCCTTTGGGGATCAGCCACGGCTCCAGACTTCTCGCAGAACCTGCTGAAGACCCAGACCCTGGCCCGGTTGGGGGGGGACGTGCTGATCGAATGCAGGCCCAAGATGTCTCCGCGGGGCATGATCTCGTGGAGGAAGGGGAAAGAGGCTTTGCGAGAGAACCACAGGTACGCGCTCTTCACACGCTTCACGCGATGTTCAATGCCGGCAGTTCACCCCCCCCCCCCCCCCCCCCCCCCCCCCCCACCCCCGGCCCCCCCATCAAGCCTCTCTGCCGTTCCACAATCCTCCCAAAACCGCCACTTCCTGCAGTGCTTCGTAGGCAGTTGTCTTTGCTCTCCCTGGGCCCATGGGGCTGTTGGGGGTGATTGTTTGTGATTGTTTGAGGCGCGTGGATCGATACACTGACACGCCCACTTCCGGTTCCACGCCATCGTGACGCGAATCCATGGTGAATAAATAAATGCCCTAAAAGAAATGTAAATCAGTTGCCAGCCTGTGTGTGTGTGTGTGTGTGTGTGTGTGTGTGTGAGCACCCGATTGTGTGTATGTGTGTCAGTGTCTACGTGTGCATGCATGCCTGTGATTGCGTGTGTGTGTGTGTGTGAGTGAGAGCGCGTGATTGTGTCTCTGTCTGTGTGTTTGTGTGTGTGTGTGTGTGTGTGTGTGTGTTGTATCTGCTCCTATTGCCCGACTCAGGGGAAACAATTGGAACACCTTGTTTCATTAGAAGTACTGTTCATTCAGGGATAAAGAAGAGCCTGTGACTCATAAAAAAAGACTAAAAAAGCTAAACAACAACAACAACAGCAGCAGCAATCGCAGCAGCGATGTTAATCAGCCTCAGAGCAGCCGTGTTCCCATAGAGGTGATGTGGGTCAAGGTAGCCGTGTGCTTTGAGTGCCAACGTCATGACGACCAGACGACCCCTTGTTTGTGTTCACACAGAGCAGCGCTTGGAGAAAACTTTGCGGAAAAAGCCTTGAACTAATTGTTTACTTTCTAATGGTTTATTATTCCTGCTGAAATTGGAGCGGCAAGTAGTGTCAGCCTGGATTTGTTTTTCAGTACAAACACACACACGTTTTTGGAGGAGGTAAAGGCCTGTTCAGATCAATGCTTCGCAACAAGATGAAACGGAAAAGTTGCAGAGAAAGTTGCAGCGGTGTGAAGTGGTTGCTGCAGAGCGTGTGAAGCCGCTGCCCGGGGTTTCTAAAGACCTCCCTCGTCCAATCGCCAAATGCAGTTTTAGAACATAAGGACGTAGCTATTTCTCTCCAGCCAATCAGCAAACAGCACAGGCCATTAAAATGACTTGTTTGCGGAAAAACAAAAGTCAGCAACGGTAATGTGAAGAAACCTGTTCCGGGTTTTCGCTTTAGCCCTTTGGTTGTTAGTGTGCTCCAGTTCTGGGGTTTAACACGGACGGCCACACCGGGAACTGGGAGAAAAGCACTGCCGCTAGAGTTCAGGTGTACAGTGTTTATTAAAAGTATGTTATAAGCTTTACATCACGTCCCGACATTCCTGCTTTAAATCTGAACTTATTATTTTAAAAGGGGAAATTATAATAATCTAACAAGTGGTGAACTCACTGCGTTGATATTTCGTCTCTCACCAGTTGCTGGAGGTGAAATATAGTCCCTGGAGTCGGTGTTTTGTTTCTGGGTGAGCCGGTGCATCGCCAGCTTCCAAGTCCTGGCGTAACGTAGCGTTAGCACCCGGCCTCTACCGCTGCAATAGCCACATACGGCTTCACACGTCTGCTCGTTGCAGCGGTGTGAGCGGTCCAGTTTCACTACGTTGCAGTGAACAGCGTTTTATCATTCTTTTGCAAGCAGTTGCCAGTTGCAAGCAGCTTCGTTACAAATCTTTGATCTGCACAGGGCTTAAGAGGCACACACATGCTTACATGCACACATGCTCGCGCACACATTTGTGATCACACGCGTGCACACAGACACACACACACACACATGCACACACATGCACGAAAACAGTCCAAAAATATCCATTATCTATTTCTTGACGATAAATTCTCACAAATTTTAATATTTATTTACATTCCCTCTATAGTAAACCCTAAATGCAAAGAAAAAAACCCTCATTTACAATTCTACACAGGTGCCAGACGGTTTTATCACCTTGTACAGATGAGAAAACTATCTTCCACTGGTTTTTTTTAAACCGTAAAGGTTGTTTACTGCAGAATCCCTTGGTTATGATATCATCCCAAAAGCTCAGTCGGTGTGTGTGTGTGTTTCTGAACCCACACACACACACACACACACACACGTACACACACCAACCCCCCCCCCACACACACACACACACATACACACACACACACACACACACACACACACACACACACACACACACACACACACACACACACTTACACCACCCCCCAGAGATGCACACACATATGAACACACAAACACACAACACGCAGACACAAACACCCACACAAACACACGTGCAGGCTAGCTCCACAAACACCCCCACAGACACAAACAAACACACACACACACACTTACATCCCCCCCAGAGATGCACTCAAACATAAACACACAACATGCAGACACAAACACCCACACACAAACACACACACACACATGCTAGCTCCACAAACACCCCCACAGACACAAACAACCCCCATACACACAAACACACACACACACATGCTAGCTCCACAAACACCCCCACACACACAAACACACACTCACACATGCAGGCTAGCTCCACACACCAACACTCACACACACACACACACACACCGCCGCGTGGACTCTGAGTAAGATAACATCTCAATTTGTGCAGGCGGCGGGCGGCACGCGGAGGCCGGACACACCTGCTGGCAGACGCAGCAGACGTAGCGGGGCTCCCAGTTTCTCATTTGATCTGGGATTAATTGTTTTATGGACTCAGCGAAACACACATTCCTCTGATATCCATCACACGCCACAGCGGGGGGGCGCACAGAGTTCGTTGTATGTGCCCAGCCCACCACCCGTCCTGGCTCCACCCCACCAGCACAAACCATGTCTGACTGAAAAATAATAGAAGAAGAAGAAGAAGAAGAAGAAGAAGAAGAAGAAGAAGAAGAAGAAGAAGAAGAAGAAGAAGAAGAAGAGTCCTGCAGTACGTGTAGCTGAGTTGCTGCTTCCGTGGTGCAATTTTTAAAGGGACGTTCCACCGATTTCCAATATGTTTTTGGTCTCCAAGTTGCTTAACCGAAGCCTTCAAATAAAATAAAAAACTGCTTATAAATGCGTTCTTTGGATCAAAATATGGAATATTTTCATTTCAGTCCAACGACAAGTGCTTCATCGGTGCCCTGAGCTCTCCCCTCCCGGCGAAAACCAGAGTTTGTCTCAGGAGTTTGTCTCTGAGATTCAGTGGCCTTGTTGTTGTTAGCCTGAAGAGCTCCATTTTTCAATGGTTGCTAGCGATGAATACCAATGTACGGATCAGATGAGGACTAAGTTCAGCCAAGTCTTACTGAGTGGAAGGAACA
Organism: Merluccius polli; assembly: GCA_030340625.1. Classification (NCBI taxonomy): domain Eukaryota; kingdom Metazoa; phylum Chordata; class Actinopteri; order Gadiformes; family Merlucciidae; genus Merluccius; species Merluccius polli. The sequence goes on from JAOPHQ010005429.1 coordinate 58,827, forward strand.
ACGTTTATTTGAGCCACAATACAAGAGTCCTCCAGCGGAGACGGCAGCGGGCAAATGTGCAACAGCTTGTTCAGTTGAGTCCTGCCATTAACAGCCTCTCATTCAAGGATTAAAGTACCACTGCATGGACAAATAGTTTTACAGCTATGTTTATAAATGCGTACTCTTTCAGCTCATTCAATGCATAAAGCAGCGATGCTCGTATACATGCAGCACGAACGTTTGCGAATCGGTTCATGGCGATGTTTGTTCATGCAGTATTGCCGTTACTAATCAACCGTTCCGAGTTTACTCATGTATTATTAGCGAAACCGAACCACAGCAGGCTCACGAAGATTACGGTCTGGCATTTATACCGTGAAGACGAGGATTACAACATCTGCGGCAGCTACAGGAGAGCGTTTTACAGATCATACCATGATACGATACAAACCCACCGGCTGGATGCGGAAGCGGGACCTGGCTCAATTTCTGCTACAGACCATGGCTATATTATAATAACGCGGACAGCATTAAAGAAGGTCAGCAAATTTGTTTTAAAGCACTGGAGATTCAACGCCATGTTGGACTTGGGCTTTTCTCTCGAGGCTTAATATGTGCGGTAATACGGCGGGCAACTTACTACGGCAAATAAAATGGTGTATTGATACAAAAAATGTAGTTTTTTATTCATTACTTTATTATTATTGTTATTATTGAAATGCAAATATGGACATACATATACTTTTGTCATATATTGGGTTCCATTGCATCTCAACCAGATGCAAACAAGTTTCCATGCCGCGCAATGCACCATGGACGGTGTGGCAAGTTGACAGTATTATAAAACTCTGTAGTCTATTCAGAGCGTTTTTGTTAGGGTTTTGGGTACATTTAGAGAGCTTAAGTTAATACAAGCTTGAGTTAACACAAACGTGGCTGTGTCACTTCAACATCATGTTCAACTGTACACTGGAGAGAGAGAGAGAGAGAGAGAGAGAGAGATCATAGTGGTGATCTGGGGTGGGAGAGCGGCGGGGGGCTGTCGAGGTGAGGAGGTGGCGGTGCTACAGATGCCCTGCTGAGAATGTCGCTGTGGGATAACCACCATGAAGCACATTGAAAGGAAGACGACACGACAGGGATTTTTGACTTTTTTTTAAATCTCCGGACTGCGATGCGGTCCGCCGGACCCTCGGTCTGTACAGTGTTGACGCAACACTTACAAAGAACAACATCAATTATATCCCCCCAACATAAAACACGAGGGCTCTCCTGTCTCCGCATTTGTGAGCTGAGCCGAGCTACAGGAGTGGCACAACTCAAACTACCCGCTGGTACCCAATACCCATAATTCCCTGTAATCTTCCAGGCGTAACGTTTTTCAAGGACCTGGAAGAGGAGAAGGAAGAGAACAAGTCGTCGAAGAACAAGAACAGGATCTGATTAGCTAATCAAATTGCGCGGTGGCTCGGGCGACGGGCTGCAGTTCATATCCCGGGCGCGTATATAAAAGGATCGCGCCGGAACGGGATTGATGCGGGCGTAGCGCGGAGATGCTGTAAGGTTAACTGTAATGCGCTTACCATAATTTAATTTCAAGCGCTGACCGCTGCCAAAGACCCTCGAATGGAAATGGGGAAGATTGGCTCCCACAACATTGCCAGTGGAATTGAAGCCCAGTGTTTAACATTGTTATACTAAGCTTTAAATTCTCCTGGATGTAGGATCTATTTGTGCGTGTTAAACGGTTTGGACGGACCCTAACAAGAACGAGTCATCATTTGGGTTTTTTGGGGGGGTTTTATCCATGTTACAATATGCGTACAATGGCTAGTATAGCTGGTCGTATTGTATCGTTCGATATCCTCATTGCTATGAAGATTTTATTTTGTTTCATTGTATTCATTCGTGGCTAATTAGATGAGCGGCTGCTCGCCGGAAGCGCCAAAGCTTTTGGGTGTCGGATTACATGTTCGCTGTTCATGCGAACCGCCTCCAGCGGAGGAGCGCTGGAGCCAGAGGCTGTGGTGTCATACACCCACTATACCCCCAGGTCCCAATGCCACACGTTCCTCCTGCACCCTTTAATTGCACTGCAGCACCCCGAGCACAAGGAGATTACGACAAAGTAAATAAGGGCCAACAACACTTTTTTTTTATCCCCCGCCCAAGCTGTTCAGAAAGAAATACGTCAGCATTCGCTGAAGCTCACAGTGTTGGTTTAGTTTTTAATGTCCCTCACTGTAGTGTGTCTCATAGTTAGGTCCTGGGGTTCGAACCCCAATGCCCACAGCCTAAGCTGTCATTATCCTTGAGCGAGACGCCCTATCCCCTACCTGCTCGTTGTGGATGACACACATCTGAATTTACTGTAAGTCGCTTCGGATAAAAGTGTCTGCTAAACAACTTCATTGGAAATAGGGGATATCCATAACGCTTCACTAAGGCCCTTCGCAAAGAAAACCTTTTTGCTTGGCTAGTGGAAATATATTTCCCAGGTGGTCTGGGCGTATGGGATAGGACGGGATGGGATGGGTGGTGTTGGTGTGGGGGGGCGGCTATAGGAAGCCGGCTAATGCGTTTCAATTCCCGCCGACTTGTAGGGCTTATGGAGGGGTCATTCTCAGTAGCCTTGCCCTGGGGTCTGGGCTCCCCTCCTGGGGATGGAGATGAATGAAGTGGATGCGGGTTGGACTCTCAAAGCGGGTTAACATCGACTCATCCTTATCACAACTCCTGAGCAGTTTAGATGATTAGAGAGGAGCTTAAAGAAGGGATTTGCCAGCGTAGACATTTTCTTCCCTTTTCTTCTTTTTTCTTTTTTTGTTCTTTGTTCAGCCGGCTAATTAATTTCCAGAGATTCATACATGGTCGATAGAGTCCTCTGCAGACATCGGTTGATAAGTAGTATCAGATAATTTGATCAGGTTTACACATAACTCTTTATAGACAGGCACACTCAACAGTGATCAACTGCATGCGGCCGTTTGCAATTCTTAACGAGCTCAACTGATAAGACTCACATGATTGTACATTAACAATATACGAACATTTGGCCCATTAATATTAGGGGGGGGGGGGGCTGGATAGTGCAGTGGTGAGGGTGTTCGACTGCCAGCAGAAAGGATACTGGGTTCGATCCCAAATGTCTTCCGCCTAACCTGAAGGCATCCTTGTGAATGACATGTATCTGGATTCACTGTAAGTCGCTGTGGATGAAATCGCTAAATGACCAAATAGTAAATAGATGAATGAATATTATTATTAGACCATAATAGAAAAGGGAATCGGTAAAGTCTCACATTTAGCAGCCAGTTTCTTTAGAAGCCACCTGTTCTAAAGGGACTGGCTGCTAAAAAAAAAGAAAAGGCAATTATGTTTTTGTCTTTTTCGTATTATTGTTGTTATTGCTAATGCGACCAATCGACGGAGCCGTACTCCCACACAGTGCACTACTGGTCCTCCACCACCGGGGATAGTGGCGTGTTTACATTGAGCCGGATAATTAAAAAGTGTTGTTACAGATGCTCTTTGTGGCTTCCTTGAATAAGCTTTGTGGCTTCTCGATCAAAGGAGAGTGGAAAAGAAGGGAGCACTGTAAGACAAGGAGGCATTCACTTTATTAAGCGGCTATAAGCCGTATTTGCACCAGGTGAACCAAGCACATTTGACAGTTTGACATACACAGCATTTTGTACAGTTGTTTGTACTACAAGTGGCCGTATTTTCGTCCAAAAAATATTTGGTTTCCGATCCAAATAATATGAGCCCATTCGATATGGATTTTTTTATTTTTATTAATTCATTTCGCACCTCAATTAGTTGTGTCCTTGTCATTTCTTTTGAAAGGACCAACATTTTCATTTTTCTCTCGTGCACAAACAAACTGGATTTTTCTCTTAAGTGCCTCTCTCTTCTCTCCTGACCTCGACCCCTTTCAGAACACAACGCAAGATTGACAAATACGCTGTGCCTCATGCAGATTCACTTTCAACAGTTTGCATGTCTCACTACAGAGCGCATTCTTCTTAGCAAAAATCTGCGTCTCTTTAGAATTTGCATAAAGTGCCTTTTTTCCGAGAGAGCACATGCACACGGTTCGAGAGAGCTTTGTCCTTGTACACAAGCGCTGAATGGCAATGACCGATTACTTATTAATGCATAAATAAATTAAAAAATCGACGTTTTATAAGCTCACAAATAATAATAATCCCAATGATGATGTTTACTATTATTATATTCCTTCAAATGCCTGTCATAAAATACCTAGCTAGGGGTGCTGCAGGGATTTTATAACGTAAGACAATGTCATGAAAAGGTGGAAGTGTTGACAGCGGCCACCCACACCCCCGCCCTCCTGGTAAGACTTGTGGTTCTCAATGTGACTTTGAACTGAGGGAGCCAACTAAACCATGCGAGGGCCTGTCAGCAGCCAGCACTCCCACCTCTAAACAACAGTGGCAGTGTACACTGGAAAACCTTGTTTTTCAATCTATATCTTCTGGAATTGAGTGAACTATTCTACTATCATGCCCATAGACTGCATATATATATATATATATATATATATATATATATATATATATACTGTATACTGTAATAATAATGCTGCTGCTGCTGCTGCTGCTGCTGCTGCTGATGATGATGATGATGATGATGATGATGATGATATAAATATTTAAGTTTATTTTTTATTATGTTAGATATAATAGGTTGTTCTAAATGGTAGACGCTTACTGGGAATAGATCATAGATGTGTTCATCACTTAATATTTCTGGGATCATGATATGTATATTTTTTATTGAGTCGGTGTTTTGGCTGGTCATTAAAGCTATTAGTTTTAATGATCAGACATGTCCGCTTCCTTTTGAAGCCAGCGAGTCATTCAGTGGAGATACAAACAGAGAACACAGACGAGATGATGAAAACTCACACTAGCCCAATTACACGAGACATTAAATTGTCTATAGATCTATTTATTCCCTGACTTCATTCTAATGAAGTTCCTGCCTCCTCTGTAGAGTAATATGGTAATGCTGTATAGCTCTTTATAAGCAAATACTCTACTGACTTTACAGAGTCCACACAGACAATAAAACAAACTCACCCTCTCTCAATGTTTAATGCATGAGGATATCTGGCTGGTACACACAGACCCCCTTCTCCTCCTCTGTCACCCCATCCCCACCCATCGGCAGCCGTGTGTGCATACTGCATACCCAATTACACTACAGACTAGTTGGACTGTTTGGGTGAACGCGACGCTCTGCACTTATTAATGGCCTCCCACACGCCTCCCCTGTTTCTGTGTTTTGTGCTGCTCTCCAGGATCTCTGTCTTGGACAATGGAAGCCTCCGGGTTTCCAACGTCACCAAGAGCGACGCCGGTCTCTACACCTGCGTGGCCAGAAATCAATTTGGCGTGGCGAGCAGCGCTGGAAATCTTCTGGTGAAAGGTAAGGTAACCTCGGATCCAGCGGTGCTACCATTATCGTAGCAGAACTTATAGGGCACCCCCCGCCCCCCCCAGGCGGCAGAGAGAGTGGGCTGGAAATCAAGAAATGCAAGGGGGCGGGGTTACGCTTTGTTTCCTGTTTCGTTAACCAAAGAGACCGGAGAAAACTATTTTGCGCGAGCGGATGAAGCTTTCAGACGGGGATTTTAATAAGTGTATTTCTTCATGGCAAGTCTAGACTGTGTTTATTTTGAAAGCGTTGCCACTTTTTTACAGTTTACTACCGCTGGCCCGAGTTTGTGTTCACCAATTACGCACTTACAGATCCTTGCCTCCAGCAACATCATTAATCGAAACAAATACTATATGAAGCGAAAGAAAATGAAACGCTCCGTTCACCCAGATTTGAGCTCGTCTGCCCTCAGACTTTAGACATTAATCTAAAGTCTGATTTGTAGGACCAAAGGTAAGGTGTCATGGTCGTGATCCCACTACCACATGCCAACTGAGGTCTCAAATGGTTTACAACACTCCCATCACACACACACACACACACACACACACACACACACACACACACACACACACACACACACACACACACTCACACACTATCTATGTCGCACCTACTCATTCATTCCAACCGCTTCTTCATTTTGGAGAAGTTGTGGCTAATTGTCATCAGCAACTTTTGCATATCTCTCGCTCTCTGTGTTTGCTCTGCTATACAGAATCCACCCAGCAGAGAGATAGCGGTGTGCGTGAATTTGATTGGCTGTGGTTAAAGAAAGTGTGACTTAAATCTCATTGCACTTCTGCACATCGATGTATAATTCATACTTTCTGTACAGTGGATAATAGCCACACTGGGTTTGTTCAAGATTTCGATCCATTTTAAACACATGCTTTTGTAAAGCAATGGATTTCCCCGGTGTTTTTCTAAAGAGCAGAGTCAACAGCAGCGCCCTATTAAAATACCTTTAGGTGGCTTCTCCTCCAATCCCTTTTGAATTGCAAATCAGCTTGTATGGCAACTGACGATTGCTTTTTTCATTATATCTCAATCCTTTTGCGTGTAACAATGACACCTTCATGCATACTTGTATGTGTGTGTTTTGAGTCGGGCTCTATTCATGACATTCGACCTTCACACCCCCATATCTTCTCAAAAGAACTGAAGTCAGTAGTGGTGGTACTCTGTATCCTCTAAAACCAAATCCCGCTCCAGTGTGTGTGTGTGTGTGTGTGTGTTTGTTAACTAAATTGAGTATCTCCATAAAAAGAAAAATTCGAAAACCAGATTGGCACATCTCAAAGAGTGTAGTGCTGGCTACCAAACCAGTGGAATTAACACCTGTTTACTGTTTAAACATTTCCATCACCATCCAAACTATTTATCTGGCTTCGCCGTTCATCAGATGTCCTAAACTAAGGCTGCCAATGTGTGATATCACCCTGCCATTTTACAGAGAAAATCAGTTGGTAGGGGAGGAGAGGAGGAGGGGAGGAGGGGAGGAGGGGAGGAGGGGAGGTCTGGCCACAGGAGGCCCAAAGTTTTTCCACCAGTCATTCTTGTGATGTGCTGCCAAACCATCACCATGCCGCTCACCTGATTAGGAGCCACAGCAACCTTGGGCAGAAGCTGCTCCTCGGCGTCTCGGGATGAGGGCTGGCAGATAAAGCGAGCCGGCTTGTTTCCCACACCTCGGCCGCCGCCGCTGAAACACGCCGCATTGACTCACCTCGTCCATTAGACCCAGCATGGTCAATCATCACACTGGACTGGCGTTTTCAGGGGGTGGGGATGTGGGGGTTTTGAGTATGCTCTCAGTCGCTCCCTGACCCCCCCCCCCCCCCCCCCCCCACACCCACTGCTGCCGATCGCGGCGCCAGAGCCCCAGACACAGGAGGAAGATTATGTTCATGCCTCACACGCTGGTTTTGAAATGGGAAGGGTTTTTTTGTTTTTTTGCCGCCATCCAAAGTGCAAACAGAGCCAAATTATAGGCCACACGCTGACCTGCTGTAAAGTAGGCCCAAGAGAGAGCGAGAGAGAGCTTTTCAATCTTTTTTTTTGCCTCTCTCTCTCTCATCTTCTGGTTTGAGAGCCAAACACAATGCATCCAGGGATCCATTATTGATTTTTAAATTAGATAAATTTGGTGAAACACGGGTTTTCCTTCTTTTTTTTTACACAAACTTTATTACATCTTGTTAATGTGTTAAAAACAAAAGCTAAATAAGCTGGAGAAACATTTATTTCATTCAACAAAGACAGATTTGTCTGATTAAAAGCAAGAAAATACGGCACTGTGGAAAAAACATTGCCGCAATGCTAACAATGTTGTTTTGCTTTCCAGAGTCGACCGCCATCACCAGTCCGGCGGGACACTTGGACGTGACTGTGGGAGAGAGCATCATCCTTCCCTGCCACGTTTCTCACGATGCGACGCTGGAGCTCAAGTTCACCTGGTTCTTCAACGAGCAGCTCATCAACTTTGAAACGCACGGCGGCTATTTTGAAAAAGTTGGCACCGTGAGTGTGTTTTATGTACTCGATGTACTTTATGTACTCAACGCGTCTCCGCTTGAGCACCTCCGGCAACCGGCGGCGAACTCCATGCTCAGCCTCGCGTTGCGCTCGATCGTCCAAGGGCGTGGAATAATATATTTTTATTTTAATTACGGGAAACCAATTATAAGGCCTAGGCTTCTTAATCACACACACTCGGGCTTGATTCTGTGTTTATTGTCGCCGTGAGATGAGACAGGGAATTACCAGTATGTATAATTGGGTTTACCGTCGGCGCTTCAGCTGCAGTAAGCCCACTCTGCTGGACGCTCTTTGGCTAAGGCATGTGTTTAATTAATGCGGCGGTGACATGTTGTTGTCAAGGTTACTCTAATTATGATCAGACATTAAGCAGAGTTCCATTTTATTTTCCTGGCATTTCTGTTAGAAGGTAAATTGACAAGGTTATTGACATCCGAGTGTGTTTTTTTTAAAGCATGAAACGGTTTCTTTATGAATGATAATGTGATTGAACGTATAGGCCAATAAAATATATAAAGTAACGCACATGAAACAGTATAGGGCTTAAGTGTGACATAGCACGGCAACGATGTCATTGACTTCCCACACAAGCATCACCCGGAGACGTGCCTCTTGCTTTCAGCATATTATTACTATTAATTCATTCTGTGGGGTTAGGGCAGTGGGGTTTTTCATAGGAGCGCTGCGATGTGTGAATCCTAATCATTTTGTGCAGTCTCACTCAAAATTCAATGTAGGAATGTGAACAGAACACAAACACACACACAAACACACACACGCACACAAGCCCTCTGGCCTTGTTTAGGTCTACCGTTTGGGGAATATAAGAGAGAAGCAATCTGATGTGAATTACCATGTGCTTGTAGCAATCGTACGACCACCCAGGGTTCGAAGTCGGCAGGAAAAGACAGTAAAAAGAGCATTGAAGACGCCCTCTCCTCCACCCCGGGGCTCAGGGTGGCTGGATCCGGCCTCGTTTTTGTATTCCATTTGCGGTGGCGACAGGGAGGCTCAGCGTGAAGCTCAGGCCTCTGATAATTCGTAAAGCTCAATTTCAAGTTTTGCTACTTTTTTCTCTATTTCATGAGAGGAAAAAGACATCGGATTATTACAGAGATAGCCAGACTAATGGCGGCGATGTGACCACAAATTGCGCTGGTAATACAAAATGAATGGCTGCTTAGTTACTTTCGCTCCCTTCACGCTCACTCTATCGAGGTTTAAAGCCGGCACCGAAGGCAGCCGCTGTTATAAGAAATAACAACATTGTGTGGGAGACAAGGATGTAGTCGTAGTGGCGGCGGTGGCGGTGGTGGTGGTAGTGGTGGTAGCGCCAGAAACATAACTGTCGACACAGAAACAGTTTTGTGTCTCCTGGATTGAGTTTAAAGGGAGGCTGCTGAACACTTTGCGAGTAACAAGAGTCACAGGTCATGTGACCCCCAGTGTTTTCCCCAGAAAGATCCAATTCCTGAGGTTGTATGTACTATTCACAAACTCACTTATTTTACTGGCTGCCCACTACATTACTACCAGAGAGGGAGGGACGGGGGGGGGAGAGAGAGAGAGAGAGAGAGAGAGAGAGAGGGGAGGGAGAGAGGGAGGGAGAGAGAGGGAGAGAGATGGACGCTGCGCTGACTACCAATGGGTCCTCTCTTTAGGGTCAGACTTGTTTATATCAGGACTGGCTGCTAGGCATTATGGGAAAAACATTACAGTGGCTATCCAAACAGGACTTTTTTTCTAAAAGCATTTTCTATCCCCCGGCAACACACGAATCAAACACAATTGTAGGAAATGGTAGTGTGTGTTTACTCGTGGGTGTGTTATGTTGTGTGTTCGTGACACTACATTACCCAGTGTCACTGAGCAGACATTGTTTATCCAAACTGACTAAGTACTTTTGTCATTTCATCTCCTGACGTCCATCAGATCAATATTTTTGACGTCCTCCACTCCGATATCTGTCAGAGTTTCAGCCCTCTCTGGTACTCTGGTTCTGTGGTTTAGTTGCTAGGATACCGTACATACATGTATAGATGCATTACAATTGTGCAATTTTACTATGGACACTTTTATCCAATGCGATATGTAGGCCTACATGTTATTAAGGTTATTCTAATGTCTTACTGTGATTTGTTTTGTTGTATTTATTTTTTTAAATGTTTAGGGACCATCTACCTGTCAGGGACTAAGGATGGAAATTAGCCTCTGGCTATAATCCTGTATATTTACTTTTTTTTTTTTAAATGTTCATCAATATACTTTGTCCCTTTGTGAAATAAATAAACTTAAACTTAAGGAAAAAAAACTGAACGCAACGTCGCCATCAAGCACCGTTGTGCTGAAAATACACCGAACCCCACCGCTTTGTGTCCCCCTGTTCGATTCCCAGTGACAGTCAACAGTTGAACGGTATCCGGTGGTGTGCAGGAGATTAATCAAGAGCGCCTGCTGAATGTTTCATCTGAGGGAAATACTCCTGATTCCACATCAAAGTAGAATTACAGGCTCCCCACCCTGTCTCACATCTCCTGCACTCAGATAAGATGTACAGCTTAACATTAGCCGTAGCTAAAGCTAATAATGCATAATGCATTGAGCGGACCTCCACGGACCGAGCGGGATCGGAGGAAATGAAAGGGACGGGTTCGTCAAAAGCCTTTTAATTCTGTACAAAGACCTCATAATTCATCTTCCACTACTCGGGGATATTTGTGGAGTCTTTGGACCCTGTTCATAATTTTCTCTTCCGTTATCTCATATATTCAATGTGAACCGCCACAACGGTGCAAGGATGATGGCTGTGGGAGGACAACGACACAAGACTACCTAGTATCAGAATCACCCAATAAAGAACGGATGTCTGTACCTGTTTGGTCATCACATTCACATGATTGTCATGGACACACCTGAAGGAAATAGTGCAGGCGAAAACACTGCATCTTTGTTTTTGTTTGGTGAAGTACAAGCCATCCCAGGTCCTGTTTTGCTGTAAAAATGCATTATTTCACTTTTGCTGAGTTTCGGAGACAGAAATCCATAGAAAATAACACATTGGAACAGATTAGGAACAAGCCTGACAAGATAGCAAGTGACAAATTGCAAGTAACAATAAGACACTATATTACACATATCAGAAAATAAACCTTGGAATGAGTTTTGTACGACAATGTTTTATAACGCTGTCAAAGTTTCAGTCTGCGTAGATATATTCCACTTTAAGCAACTCTTGGAGTCAGTATTTTTTGTGTAACTTTGTGTTGGCATTAGCGATCTGCTGGGGACATCATGATCCGGAACATACAGCTGAAGCATGCTGGGAAATATACCTGTGCCGTTCAGACCAAGGTGGACAGTGTGTCCATCGCCACCGACGTAGTCGTCAGAGGTATGCACTACACACACACACGCACGCACACACACACACACACACACACACACACCCTGAGAGCATATCCACTCTACTGCTATTTACTTGTGTACTTGATCATCAAGGCGATCCGCGTGCACTAGAGTCACAACGCCGCCGTCGCTATAAATCACATTTTTAAATGTGCAGCAATGGTAGAAATGTGCATGATTTCTCTGCCTTCCTATTAAAGTAGCAGGGGGTGAAACAAATGGCGTTTTAATATGAAATACTAGATGTAGAAATCGTCAGCAGCTGTTCCCTCCCACAGATATTACCTCCCTAATCTTTCAATTACATCCACAGTAAGCAGGAAAAAAACACTCTACAGTCCTCCCCTCCCCCCCCCACCACCACCACCAGCACCACCCTCTTACATCTTGTCACCATGCATCTAGATGCCATCCCACCCCTGAGCCTTAAACTGTGCCTTCTGGGTCCCCTGCAGGTCCCCCTGGCCCCCCCGTGGAGCTCCAGGTGACGGAGGTGACAGAAGCCACGGTGGCCCTCAGCTGGGGGCCCGGCCTGGATCACCACAGCCCTGTGCTCAGCTTCACCATCCAGGCCCGCACCACCTTCTCGCTGGGCTGGCAGGCGGTCACCACGGGTGGGCTGTTGTTGTTTTTGTGCTGTCTCGTCGGATGGAATAGTTGCAATGTAGGTGCAATAGAAGTAGATGGATGCCCGAGAGGATGGCTAATTGGCCCCTAGATATTCACATTTTAGTGATTATTTTGAGTGTATTCTCTGAGTGTATGTTAGTTATTTTCAGAGGCACATTAAAATTCAGTCGCAACTTAGGAAAACAACCAGCAGGCCAAATGTATAAGAAGGACACTTAAGTGCACTTAAGCGACTGGTTTGGAGGCTTTCTCTCTCCCTCTCTCTCTCTCTCTCTCTCTCTCTCTCCCTGCCTGCCCACCTGTCTGTCTGTTTACTTTAGTGTCTCTGCCTGGTATACATGAAACGGCACTAAATACCACATTTCCAGCTGTCCTACATTAGATCTGTGGAAGTGGGTGCATGTGTGTGTGTGTGTGTGTGGGTGCCTGCGTCCGTGCGAGTGGGCCTGCGTCCATGCGTGTGCATACGCGGCTCCTCCTGAAAGGTTGCTCAGCCCCGTGCGTCGTGTGTGTCCTCTCCCAGTGCCCGAGGTGCTGGCGGGGAGACTGCTGTCGTCCACTGTCACCGAGCTGAGTCCCTGGGTGGAGTACGAGTTCAGAGTGCTGGCCGCCAACGCCATCGGCACCGGCGAGCCCAGCGAACCCTCCAGGAAGGTCCGCACCAAGGAGATGCGTACGTAAAGCTATCCCTAAGCTATCCCAAAACACACACAGCTGGTCTAGCGATGCTAAATAAAAGGAACAAACACATCAGTTCTGTTTAATTTAGCCGTTGTGTGTTAAGATTTGTTCGTGGAGTTTGAATTGTGTTGTTTTTTGTTGTTATTCATGGGCCGTAAACCTGCTCTGTTTGGTAGAATTTGTGATTACGGTAGTATAGCGCGTACAGGGATGTACATCAGGATGCATCATGGGATTTCTTGTTGGCGATACTCCATATTCATACGCCATATTGAGAGGACTCAAGAGAGTTGTCATACTGGAAAATCCTAAATCAATGTAGATATACCGTAACCCAGGCTAATGAAAATGTTGTTTTGCCACGTCTCAGTTTCAAACACAACAATGTCTTCCCATAATGACTTGTTATTTCCCGATTGATTACTAAACAACAACCAAAAAAACCATGACTACCAACACAATGACTAACATTCCAACGCTCCTATGCTTCCAAAATGGAGGCGGTCATTGCGATGTGACGTCGCGATGTACAAGCCCTATATATGTAAGATCAGATTCTAGCAAATCTGATGAGTTTGATGGTGTTAACAATTTGCATAACAGTGGTGAATATGATGATGATGATGATGATGATGATGATGATGATGATGATGATGATGATGATGATGATCTCTACCTGTCATGGAGAAGGTAGAGGTTAGGCATCTGGCTCAAGGAGTAGGTCAGGTAGTCTGCAGTCATTGGGGATCGAACCCAGTAATGAGCTTGTAGAGTAAGATCGTACTTTGTAATGTTTTGATGCGTGGGTTCAGCCCCCAGGGTCACCCCAGCCAGAGTGAATGGAGGTGGAGGCGGCCGTTCAGAGCTGGTCATCACATGGGAGGTAAGATAAAAACCCTTTCACATGAAAAGCCTGCACTCACACAACATCAGAGCAGAAGCACTATCGCACTTATCACATCAACCCGGTATACATTATGACGATTTTATTACATGGCTTTGTTGAATAGTCGATTCTGATTGGTCAATTACAGCATTGTACGGTCTGTTATTTCTGAATAGGAGACCGCTGCTATGAATAACAGACCGTTGCTATGGACACAGTTCTCTCAAAATAATTTTATGTTGTTATATTTTGTGCCAAATTATTGATTTCTCTAGTAAGACATAGCCGTGTAATAAGCAGGATAATGTCCAGTGAGCCGGTTATTATTGCGCAATAAACACGGCCAGGGTGATTCAAGACCTGCATCACCCTGTCGGGGTTTATTTCGCAATAATGACCGTCTCGCTGTACATTATCCGTTACATAGCGGTTCACAGTGTCATTTAGAAACAGTTGAGGCGGCAGTAAACAGCATTAAGTATCAAGTTGTTCTCTACAGTCAGTGTTTACTCACACACTCATACTGCTACCCTATCCTATCTCTATTCAGCAAAATGTGTGTTACAATCTGTATAGCGTTTGCTTATCCCCTTCCTTAATATTCTGGGTCACCGGTCCCCCATCGTGTCTCCCCAGCCCGTCTCTGAGGAGTTTCAGAGCGGCCCAGGCTTCGGCTACGTGGTGGCCTTCAGGCCCCAGGGAGCGCAGGGCTGGATGCAGGCTGCGGTCACCTCCCCAGACGCCTCCAAATATATCTTCAAGAATGAGAGCATCCCCCCCTTCTCGCCGTACCAGGTGAAAGTAGGCGTGTACAACAACAAGGGAGAGGGTCCCTTTGGGCCGGTCACCACCATCCACTCGGCGGAGGAAGGTAAGCGTATGCACTGAAGACTACTGTGAGAATTAAAGAGCAAGTTCACACAGGGAAGGTCATTGTATATTGTCCATTTAACGTCTCTAACTTGACCCGACTAAATGTTTGGTGGTGTGTTTGTTTTACTGTACAACTGGAATATGTATCATTTCCACATAACCAAGTTATATTGTTTCAACATTGGTCAAATTGGAGTTGGTCGAATATGGGCATCGTTCAGACAGCTGTCCTGCAACCAGTTTTTTAAATGTTTGTTAGACGTTTATTGTACAAAATATGTGTAATATGTACAAAATGTGCACAATATCGAGTTATACTTCATCATCAAACTGCCAAATTGGAGTTAGTCAGAAATGGGTCTTGTCGTCTCGTCTTGACTATCAGACAGCGGTGCTACGACCAGTTTGTTAAAATGTTTGTTTGCCGTTTATTTTACAATATAGATATAATATATATAATTTACATATAAACTAGTTATATTCATTTAACATACGGCCAAATTGGAGTTGGTCAACAATTCTCACAACCTTGGTTGTCAAAGTGTTTGGTGGGGACAAACATTAGCATTAAGCTTTGGGCCCTTAATAGAGTTTACTGAGTCTTCATTTTTGAGTTCATCTCTCATGGTTAATGCAAATTAAAATGCAATCAGAAGTTGTCGGGGAGTTGTTTTTGTTAAAATTTTCCCTACAGGGGACTTTATGTTAATTACAAAACCAACATATTTCAGATTGTACTTAAAAAACTATTACATAACTTCCCCAATTCCTAGAGGAAATGTTTTTATTTATTTCATTCATGTTTTGCGTTGCATCTTCGGAAAAACCCTCAGCGCTGGTGAAGTGCTAGCAGCTAGCGTGGGCTCCTCTAACACACTGCAAACTCCAACAGAGCCCAGCAGAGCGCCGGGGCGGGTGAGGGCGAGGAGCGTCTCTGCCAGCGAGGTGGAGGTCTCCTGGAAGGCACTAGCCTGGAGCAACAGCCGCAGACGCATCCTGGGCTACGAGGTCCTGCCCACACACGCATGCCCACGCACACAGAGCACACTGTTGTACCAACTGATAAGCCGTGATAGATGGAAAGCTACAATCTGTATGTTCTTCATTTTTTTCCTCCCTTAAGTAGCAATTGACCTTTTTGTTGGAGCCTCGCTGCTGTACAGTACTGTGTGTGTGTGTGTGTGTGTGTGTGTGCTATTGTGTGTGTGTGTGTGTGTGTGTGTGTGTGTGTGTGTGCGCCATAGTTTCATTGATTTCATTGGATTATCCAGGGCGATGCAAAGTGTTTCGGATTGTTATGCTTGTCTCTCCGAAAGAGTTTTCCCCCGACCTCTTGAAACATTGCAATATTATAGTATGGCCTTGTGTTGGTTAGTTTTATTGGTACGCCTATTCAACTTATACTCTCAAGGATTGTTTGGCTGTTTGTATTACAGTTTTTTTCAATCGCTAACAAGCGCTTACCCATACTTCAGATACTTTTTCTAAACTCTTAACACAGACTCACACCTACAAAACACAATTGGCCAAATGGATAATTTTCTTCTCAAAAACACATTTTGTTAAATATATACTAACTCTTCATGTCAAAATAGAACACATCTTTCTCTGCACACACTAACTTTACCAAAACACTGGAAATCTGACTCAAAATTAAATTATTCTGTCAAAGAATAACACTTGTTTTCACTTCACAAGGTACATGCAGTCAATCAAAGTACACCAGGTTTCAAAATACTGGCTATTGTTGACATTACAAAAACTGCATAGACTTTTATGTTTCAGTTTTACAGGTATTTGCATGCAAAACATGCAATCCATGTTTGGCAAGCAGTTTTACACTAAATTTCTTGATTGGGAACTGTATTTCCACATGTAATGTTTACATTCAAAAGCATTCCAGTAAAAAGCAAGTCTTTTATTTTTCCTTTACTGTTTACTACAGGAGGTACAGTAGAAATACTGTTTACAATATGATAGAACAGAAAAGGTTTTACAGTATTGCTTACAGTGAACAAAATATCCATGAAACACACAAGAGCATTAGGGTTAGAACAAAAAACAACAGCAAAAAGCCCAGACAAAAAGGGGGGGAACTAAAAAAAGCACAAAATTACTGTATCTAATCTCTGCGATCTTCAGGGTTAGGCCACATGTTTTCATCAACATCGCATCTGATATTATCCAAGGTGATGCACCTGGGATAAAACCACTTGGTATGTCGGATCCACCCTTGGCAATCATCAACTGTGATGTCCCTGCAGCCAGCATCCATGGCTTCAAGGAGGGACATCTGGTCATGTGGCTGATGGTCATAAACCTTCCACCACCACGCATTCTTACACCTCTACCTTGCCCTCTCCTTGGGCCTGCTCTTCTCCCTGGCCCTGCTCCTCTCACTGCACCTCTCACTGCTCCTCTCACTGCTCCTCTCACTGCACCTCTCACTGCTCCTCTCACTGCATCTCTCACTGGGTCTACTCTTCTCCCTGGCCCTGCTCCTATCACTGCTCCTCTCACTGCTTCTCTCACTGCTCCTGCACCTCTCACTGGGTCTGCTCTTCTCCCTGGACCCCTTGCTCTTACTCTTCCTCGTCCAGACATTACAGTGTTTGTCTTTTTCTGTTTCTTTTTCCAAAAACATCCCTCCTCAAAGTCCTCCTTACAGTAACCCCTGCCACTGAGTCTAAGCCAGACTGGAATCAGCTGTGGTTGGCCTAATTTACCCAACATAAATCAGATGTGTGTCAATTATTCAATTGTTTGTTTATTATCAGCTGAGATATATTGTTTTTGAACTGATATCATTGCAGAGGCAGAGGTTTTTTATACTGTATCTAAGGTTTGGAATATTGTTTTTGCTATTGTGGGATGTTGTGTGTTAACATTCGTAAATAATACACAAACAATCCATCATTTTGTTGGGAGGTATAGCTTGTCTGTTAAGGAAATGTGTTTGACTGCATATTGTGTGGAAACGACATGAAATGTGTGATTGGTATGGCCACAAATACCGATGCTGTGCTAATTGTGTTTAGAGTTTTGAAAATGTGACAACTGATTGGACAAACGCTTGTTAGCGACTGAAAAAAACTGTAATACACCTACTCAGGGTATGATCTGTAGGATTTCTTGGATATTTGTAATAATTCAGCAACTCGGAGCATAACTTCAGTGTTGTTATTTCTCTTGAACACACCTACTTGGCATACTCTCTAATTTGTTTTGCATTCTATAACATCTGCGTTTGTTTGTTTGTGTTTGTGTGATTAGCTGCGGTACGGGGAAGAGAAAGACAAACAGGAAGCAGCCAGTGTGGTCCGCACGGTGGGGAACCGGACGTCGGTGCTGATCAGCCACCTGGAGGGCAGCAGCACCTACTTCATCTCCCTGCGGGCCTACAACAGCGCCGGGTTCGGGCCGCCGAGCGCCGTCGTCAATGTCACCACCAAGAAACCCCGTAAGTCTGGAGAGCCGTTCAGGAGAAGCGGTCGGCGGATGATTTGCTTGGGGTAGGGGGGGTCGACCTGTTTTGTTTGCTCTTTGTTGTTGTTTTGTTCCTTGATTTGATTTGGTTTTGGTTTCTTGATTTTTTTTTTTGCAGGGGGAGAGTTTCTTGATTTTTCTTTGGTTTCTTGATTATTTTTATTCATTTGAGTTTCTTCAATTCAACACTGTCACTGTCACTTTCACCCTATGATATTCCTTCATTCGTTTTCAGAATTTTTGCCAACATTTTTTATTCTCGATGGTTTTTAAGAAATGTTTAATTTTAATCAATATTAATCAAAATGTGGGCCCGATTCATTATCCAAGGATCACTGTATATATCACTGAATAATTGATGAGCAGCCTTTTGTTTTTAACTATTCACATCATCATAATGTAAATCATAATGCTTGCATGTATTTAAAGTTTAGGTTAAGTTTTCAAAGTATTTTTTATAATCATGATCTTGTATCCGCCACTGCACTCTTTCACAATACGTACCAATCGGTGGCGTTGGCAGAACTCAACACGACAAACCTATTCTTTAAAACACACCAGAGCACAAGGGTTGCACTTAAGCCCATAGTGGCCCTTTAACTCTGGCTGCTAAAACTGCTTGCCACTATCTTTTCCCATTTTCTGACAGGTCATTTGCAATGAATTATCGCAGAAACAAGCTTGAAACAAATAATTAAATAGATGTTAAAGTCCACTGTGGCTTTCTGCTGCACTGTTTGCAAGTAATTGAGGAATCGGCTGGATGACGATGGCATCCATGCCTTTTGTTTTTGCCACGCTTACGAGACTCTTGCTCATGTCTCTAATCTCCCTGCTTTTTGCTCTCACAAACACAGACGCACATAAACACTTGTTCCCCCCGCCCACATAAGTGTGCTAGCACTCATCGCTAACTACGCTAACAGTGGGATGATGAACTGATAATGAGAGCAGCCCTTCACGGCGAGTTAGCTCCGGATGCTACTGTATATTGATTGGACTGTTGTTTCATTCATCTCTCTCTCTCTCTCTCTCTCTCTCTCTCTCTCTCTCTCTCTCTCTCTCTCTCTCTCTCTCTCTCTCTCTCTTTCGCCCCCTCTCTCCCCCTCCAGCCCCCAGCCAGGCTCCAGTCAAGATCATGTGGAACACATCTAACTCCAAGGTCCTTCTCAAGTGGGACCAGGTCCATGCTTTGGAGAACGAGTCGGAGGTGACGGGCTATAAGGTACATATACAGTATATATATATATATATATATATATATATATATATATATATATATATATATATATATATATATATATATATACCTTATATCCTGTATATATATATATATATATATATATATATATATATATATATATATATATATATATATATACAGGATATAAGGTCAAGCGGTCAAGCGGTCATCACTTTTTTCCTTTAGGGGCGTGGCTATAATGCGGTTCAGGTTTACGCCGTCTTGCGCAAGCCACTCCCACTCTCTAAATTCAGCTTTCGGAGGGTATTGACGTTATGCAACGTTGCATTTCACCGATAGAGCAACGTTGGAGTCCAAATTTAAGTCGTATCCTAGTTTTTAAAAAATTTACAGCATTTTAGTCAGGTTTTTCAATCCAGGATCAATCCGTAGCCCCACTATGTTGCTTTTCATCTAAAATAAGTTGTTTTACGGGGGTTTGCTTCCCCCTCCCTTCACCCCCGCGTCCCCCGCTCTCCCTCAGTGGCTCCATGATGAGTAGGCGGTTTTTTTTCTTCTTATTTTCTTTTTTTCCCCGACTCTTTGTGGATGACAGTGTTACAGGCACCCCGGGGACAGAGGGAGCGCTGCTCTTGACGGGCTGTCAGCCGTCTACGGCAGCGCGGTTGACAGCCCGATGACTTAACGCTATATAGACCGCCTCTGTGCCTCGCACGCTCACGCTTGCTTCAACGCCCCCAAAAAAGTGGCTCTGCGCACACGTATGCACACTGTATGTGTCTGAGTGTGTGTGTCATCGGGGTTACTGAATTGACAGCTGGTATATACGTCTATTGTGTTTCTACTGACGACCCCTAATGTGTCACCTATCCAGTCATGTATGTGAAGTACTTATTGTACTAATGCAGTACTACTAGGCTCGGTTCATTCAGTAGCTCTAATTAGCGAACAGTTCATTTCGGGTCGTTCGACTGTCGCACGATGTCGACTTATAACCGATCATTGGACGGTTTTCATTTTCCAGCTTGTCAATATGAATTAAAATCCTCTGACACAACACCGTAGACTGCAGTCAAGTTGAATGTGGGCTCTCGTATCGTTCTTCATGAGCACTTTTGAATGGTTTCTGCTCTTGACATTTATTATTTTTTCATTCTGTCATTTAGCATATCAGCTGTAGCATAGCATCTGATTCACACCTTCAGTGTGGATCGTAAAAATAAAATTCAGCTGTGGAATCGGAGGCTATTAGCATCCAAACTCTAGATACACACCCCGGTGAGAAAAATAACTTGGTTATTATTTTTAATTTGATATTTCAAGAGTGTGAGGAGAATTACCAGCAAGTGTGGAGGACATTGTAGAATATTACTTTACTATTTATTTCTATGTTTATGACGATTTATTGATGTTTTTTTCCGAAGCGGCTTTCAATGAATTTTAAATACATGTAATTTGTACCAGGTTTGGGGTTAGGCAACGTGCTCTAGGATGCCTAAAGCTACAGACATTGGGGGTTCGAACCTATAACCTTTCTGCTGGGACACCCAATATAAGTTACAATATTTTATTGTCAACACAGGATTAAACTGAGCACTGAAATCCCTCAGACAAGGCACCAGCAACTACCAAACATTGAATGATAAGCCTGTCCCTGTAAGCCCGAAGTAACATGGAATCTAAACTAAGTAAAAGCTATACACCATGGTGCACCTAACACAGCAATATAACCTATTAATAATCATAATAACAAAATAACAGAAAATATTAATAGCAATACAATATTAGTATTATAATTCATGGCGTAAGTATATATGAATTACAATGTACTGTATATCCAAAATACAGAAATACAGTATGCCTACAGTAGACATAGAATTATATATGATATGCTTTTTTTTTAGTATGCTGCCCCTCAGACCCAGAAAAACCACTAGAAAAGCCTGCATCCCCCCTCCTGAGAGGAAGCCCAGTCGTGTAAAGAGACACTCCTCCGTTCCTCCCAGTCGCTACCAGAGGCCTGGCAGCGTTACAGACACTCAGCAAGCCACCGGGCTTCACACAGACGCCTTGACAGGCCAACATGTGCTTGAACAGCATTCCTACAAAGGAAAAAAACAACAGGGGAACAGACAGAGATTCAAGATTCAGTACGACGACTATCACTGTTTAGTCATATAAGGCGGTTATCCAGAGCCACTTGCAGCAATGTATTTTTAGATGTGACATTAATGAGTAGGTAGGGGTTAGGGCAGCTTGCTCAAGGATGCCTACAGAAAAGATTTCAATCATGTGATCTGTAACAGAAGTTCAAGCCCCCCGCCTTGAATTTGAAAAATAAACCAAGCAACCAGTAGGATGGTGGCATGGATTGTGTTTGACATCATGTGAAACGAGGTAGATTAGGATAGGTCTAATGCAGACATTAGGGTAGGAACCCAAAACCAGTTAAGCCTCGAACACCCTCACCACTATCCTTCCCCCCTGTGTCCCCGCCTGCTTGCCGTAGGTGATGTACAGCCAGGACAAGCAGGGGGGGCGCCCCAGCGTGGTGGAGACCAACAATACGTCTCTGGAGCTGGCGCTGCCCGTCAACCAGGACTACGTGATCCAGATCAAGCCCTTCAGCGAGGGAGGGGAGGGCAGCAGCAGCCGGCGGATCACCATCCCCAGGATAGCAGGTCTGGATGACGGGGAGGGGGACGCCATGTTGTTCTGTCTCAGCCTGCTGGATAGTTATTGGATACATCTATTTCAGATGTATTTACCAGGGACACTTCAGTACCCATCAATCAAGTGGTTCACACTTCAATGTTAATTTGTCAGAGTTGGCCAAGAGGCTAATTTACATCTGTAGTCAACCATATAACAGCAGTTCAACAACATAACAATTACAATACAGTAAAAATAACAGTACAGCAGCATTAAAGATAATCAGTAAATGCAGTGTCCACGCTTGAATAGATAGAGGTGGTAGATCTAGTTATGGGTTCAGCTCTGGTGTTACTTAAGGCAGAGTTTTTCAACAGTCCAACATTTGTGGGCAGTCTTCCAGTGCTGCGTATTATATTATGTATTATACATTGATTTGTTTTTTACTGTTTGGACAGATAGTCACAGCAGTCACAATACATACAAAAATTGACTATTCCTTTAAATAAAAAATTTTTTATATGCAACCCATTTATATGTGTGTATATATATATATATATATATATATATATATATATATATATATATATATATATATATATATATATATATATATATCATGGGATTATACCTTTTTTAATTTAATATAATGTTATCCCTGCACTGTTTTATTTCACCCCTGCCTTGAAGTTAACGACAGATGCACTGAAAAAAAAAGTTTTGTATATGATTAAATACCGTTATTAAAGCATCTTTATCATATATGGTTTTCTCTTTAGTGAGCTAACTAAGATGAAGGCATATATGAGCTGTTGCACAAAGCAGTACTGGCTACCTTATCAAGGATTCATCGCGGATTTATGATCACAATATTAATGTCGGTCCCTTCTGGAAGCATCTAAATAAATGACAGCATTGTTATTATTCAAAAGAAATGTTAAAACTGGCTTGCCAGTTTTGAAATTCACAAATCTGTATTCCTGGCACTAGGAGAATGTGTCATTTGTTATGTGCACTTGAGACACAACACATTTTTTGTCCATGCGGCTGCTGTGTTTTCTTGTTAGAAGTCGATTCTGCTCCCAAACTAGACTATGGTGCAACAGTGCCACCCATTGGCACATGTGTGTACTAGCAAACCTGTCACAAATGTGTCGGTTAATATCCCGTAAGTAAATATTTTACCCTTTTCTATTTGAGAAAGTACAGATTCAAAAGAAAAATCAACAACAACAACAACAACTTGTTCTGACTCATTCTACCTCATCTCGTATTACGCTCCCTTGCAGGTCCCGTCGCCATGGGAACGACCTGTCTGCTCTCCGCCTCGCCCGTGGTTACCGTCGCCGGCCTCCTCTTCCTCACAGCCAGGACAGCGCTATGACAACTGTCGCCACACCCAGAGAGAAACCCATGAGAGAGGTGGTGCTCAGATCTTCACCTCCACCCTCCCCCCCGACCTCCACCTCCATCCCTGCCTCCTTGCTTCCTGTCCTTTTGCTCCTTCCCTGAAAGGCACTGTAGGGACTGTCAGGATATCTGTCTCTCTCCCTTTCCTTTTGTTCACATAACCTTTGTATAAAAAAAGAAGAAGCAGATACCGTCTTTTTTTTATTTAAAAAGCTGCTTTCATCGACGTACGAGGATGCCTACTCAACTGCGGTGTCTCTAAAGCGTTTCTCCCCCCCCCCCCCCCCCCCCCCACCCCTCCCTCCCTCCCCTCTCAGCCGTACCTTGACATTAGTGGATATTCTCGAAGACGAAGGCAGCAGAGGAAAAAAAAGAAAAGAGAAAAAGGTTTATACCTCACCACCGCCGCCGCCGGTGTGATGGATATCTGCCCCCAGAATCGGCTTATGTGCGTTTCTCACCGGTTTGAAGGGCGCGCGCGGGAGGCGTTGCCGCGCGCGGCAGCACCGCCGTGCCGAAAGAGCGCGAAAACCGCCATGAACAGGGGGAGCGGGAGAAATAATAACACACCATGGGAAGACATTAAGCACTTGGGCTCTCAGCTTACAGAGTCAACGCGTTTGACTGAATTTCTCGATTTGAGCTGGGGGTGGTTTTTTCTCTTTTCCTCCGAGCGGACTTATGCGGAGGAGAAATGATACGTGACGTTCCCAAAGTTTCCCCTTTTCAGAGAGCGAGTTTTGGAGTCTGATGGGGGGCTCAACGTACTGTCTGGAGAAGAACTGTGGCTGATCCCCCCGCTAAAAAGAGCTTGTCACTTTATGACAAGAAGAACCGTTCTCCGGAGGCCTTTGTATTCTGATGGCTGGATTTTGTTCCCGCTTTCTTACGTGACACCCGCATTGCGAAGAAGAAGAAGAAGAAGAAGAAGAAGAAGAAGAAGAAGAAGAAGAAGAAGAAGAAGAAGAAGAAGAAGAGAGAAAAAAATAAAGAAAGAAAGAAAGTGACAAACTTTCTATGGATCTCTAGGGATTAACGTGACGTTGACTAGAACCAAAGGTGGTGCAGCTGACCACCCGGTGTAACATTGTGATCCTACTGCAGCGTATTAGTATCCAACATGGCTTCCATTGTAAACCACAGTATGTTGTGTTGTGTCTCTGACCTCCTGCCCCTCCATTGTACCTTGACCCATTGTACACACACACACACACACACACACACACAATCATACACACACACACACACACACACACACACACGCACAATCATACACACACACACACACACGCACGCACAATCATACACACACACACACACACACACACAATCATACACACACACACACACACAGAGTCATCTCTCCAATGTATGTATGAAATCCTCAGGTCCCAAATAAGCCTTAAGTCTTTGATTATTTTTTCCGTGTTATTGAAGTGAGATATCTATTTGTTTCCCCCCCCCCCCCCCCCCCTTTCTCCATTTGCCAGTAATGTTTTATGGAAGCCCTCTCCCCCTCCATCGCTTTCTCCTCATCATTTATCAACAAACTGGCCCCCCTGTTGTTTCAATTATTGTTCAGTTTTGGTTCATTCTGTTTCATGTTCACAACATTGGGCTTTTGGTCTCGGAAAGGACGCGCCTTGGTTTTTCCTATTTGTCTTTTCATGATCAGCATTGTAATACCGTGTGTGGCAGTGAACAGTGGTAACTGGTTTCCTTTCTAACATCGCTTCAATACGAACGTAGGGAGTGGCGTTTGACTGTCAACAGTTGTTTGGCATGAGTACCTCTATTGCTAGGATGTCTGGATGATTCAACCTGCTTTTAATAAATACAACGTCATTTTCTTCTGATTTGCATTTTTTCGGGGCAAAGGGTGGACTTGGAAAAGTAAGCTATATGAAACGATGAAATCAGATTTTCTTGTAGCCCTGAGATCTTGAATGGAGTTGTAACTTTTCGTCATCGTTCCTTTTGATTAAATTTGGGTAATTGTCTAACTAGGTGCCGTAGAAGTGTACACCGTTCAAGGGGAAATATCTCCTGTGCCAACCTGGAAACTGATGCTTTTTCACAAATTCATGTTAATTCACATGAACTGCTTAAAATGTCCATCCAACGGCACTTGGGTCAACCGTACCGTTAACTTAAACAATACAACGAGGACGCAGGAGTCCATTGGGAATTGTTTTTTTAATGATAAAGAAAAGAAAAAAAGAAAATACTGCATTGCTCAGTCAGTGTAAGGAACGACAACACATACCTTTTTAAAATATGAACACAGCACCCAAACTGTTAACCTTATAATCACACGGACACACATCTCTTATCCCGCTCCCTCTCTCATCTGTCGTGATGTAGGAGGTGGACGAACGCAAGGACACTGTACAGCAAACACACAGCACCAAGCAAATATGGGCGAGAAGGAAGGACTCTGTACACATTAGCAATGTTCAGCCAGAGGTCAACCAATCAGTGCAATCTCTCTGCCGAAAAGTCCAAAGTCAGTTGACACTTGACAGTGATGCATTGTGGTCCAGTGGCATACGTTTATTGGTCAGGAGAAGTGGGAACTCTTTCTTGACGTGTTGTTTGATCCGTTTCGATCCAAGGTTTACGTACGTACGCGTTTGTGACATAACCTTATTCTTGTTTGTTTTCCATGACAATGAGCTATTTCAGCCCCATCTCGCGTCACCTGGTGTACATCAATACCATCGGTAAAAACTTTGACATGCTTTCACAGTGCACCATTTCATATTTACAGGGACCGAGTATACAGTACACTTTTTTGATATTTTCTTTTCTCCCATTCTACGTCCACACATCAACCAATCACCTTCAAAGGTCTGAAACCAAAGTATAAAACAGAGGTCTGCAGCTCAGAGACAGCCAATGGAAGTTAGTTACACATCACACGTCAAAACTTTCACCTGTTGAAGGACAGTTTACGTAGGCCTACGTCATAACTATTCTGGCCTTTACCGAAGAAAAGGCAGTTCTTTATCAACGTCAACCCATCCAATGTCAACTAATTTACTCAATAGAAGTCTGAGAAATTAGCGAAGAAAATGTTGTTTCGCTAAATGTCGACGTCCTTCATGTTTCTGAGCGTTGTCAGTTTGGTATAGTTTCCCTTTTTTTTGTTATATAAAGTAGGTCATACAAAAAAAAACGGTGTTTGTACAGATTCACTATCAGCACATCACAGGGTCTATGTCATTCTTCTAACATTCACGTATCCAAGACACAGGAACCGTTACTTTAACAAAAGATTTCCCACTCGGTTGTCACTTGTCAAACTGTTTGTTTTGAGAATGGGAATTTTACTCTTCAGTCGTCCTTTTAATATAAGCAGTGCAGAACATTTCACAGGCTTAAAATTCCTTAAAATAGTTAGAAATAGGGGGTGAGGCGATCCATACACTATTAGCAGCCTTACCTATGGTTCGAGGATGTGTAGGTCTACAATCTTTTTTTTTCCCGGGTATATCTAAGTGTAAAAACAACCAATGGCTAAAATGTCAAAACTAAAAAGAAGAATGGAAATAAGCAGTAACTAAATGGAGTGGTGCAGTAGGAATGTTTAGCATTGGGAATAGCAAAACATAATTTGTTTTCCGTCTCTGTTATGTTTATGATTAAGCTGCACAAACAACGCATATGGGCTACTATTTGTTAGAAGCGTAATTTCCCCATGTGCTAAATGGGAAGTTGGGGTCCAAAGTAGTCATTTCATTTGAAACGTCCAATATCACATCGTTGTGTAAGCGTTATGACTTCTTCTTCTTCTTTTCTTCTTCCGAAGTGTTTCTAATTGAGTCTACAAGTAACTACAAGTAACTATCATGCAAACATTTGAAATACTATAGTTTCACTACTGGAGTACAGTCATTTGGAGCCTGGACTCCTTTTCTAAACAACGGGCTGAATAGGATCATATATCCCACGTGAAAGAATAACAAAAGTAGGAAGAAAAAAATGGAAAATAATGGTCTAAAATAGTGACATGCTTAGAAACGATATTGTCGTGACATGAACTCATGTAGGTGCCATCATATATCCACGTGTTGTTTCCATGAAGACAGCACATCATTAGGAGTCTCTCTTAAGTCGCTAACAGAGTTGTTTACACAGCAGCTCTAGTTTTATTCTGTGTTTAATGCTTTATGGCCTTCTGCTACAGCAATGCAGAGAAAATGCATGTTTTTTGTTAAACTCTGCCCTGTGTGCCAGATGGATTAGTGCCACCAGAGGGCCCTCTTTATGACAGTGTAAAGCAAATTCTGAGATTTGTTTCTAAACACATTACACACCTTAACATGCTACCCCTTAGCATTGCCCCGCCCCTAACAACCAGAGCGAAGTCAGTGCTTGTCACGCTCAATCGTGAGTTTGACAGTTATTATTTGTTTACAGTTATTAGTTTGACAGTTATTAGTTTGACAGTTGAGAGAGGCTCCGCCCCCTGTGTGCAAATGGGCGTGGTTTAGTGCCTTCAGCGGACACGCCCCCAGCGTCTTAGAGCTGAGAATAATGCTTATTTTTTAACGATTTTGAATCCTAATTTTATATACTTGGTGAGTTTTTCAATCATTCAAATTTGGCTGGGTGGTTATTAACACATTTTTCTATAGTGTGACAAACTCTAAACACATATTTAGTTTTAGTTTTCACATACTTTAAGATCTACTTGAGCACGCAGCTTGCAGTACTCCTAGCGGGCTTTCTCAGGAATGACACCCAATTTGTCAATTTGTTTGTCTAAGCAAGTATGAAAACGAAGGATATAAATCCGTTTGTCCCTGACTTGACCCCGTTTTTTCCATACACATGCTACAGCACTGTACCTGTAATCCAATGGACAATAGTACTCCTTTACAAAGTGAGGAAGTTTACATTGAAGCACACAACATGTTACAACAGTTATTTTGTGGCACATAGGCAGGCAGAATTCCCGTTGATTTCAGTCCAGTTTTTCCAGCATTACAATACCTCAGAAATACAAATGTCTAAGGACTGGGAAGGGGGTGATTTCCTTAATGACTTTGTCAATAGGGTGATGGATACGTGTCTGACTTTTCCTGATTTTTCCCCGATTTAAAATATCAGGCGACAGTGATTTTTCCCCACTTAAGAGGGTTAATTATGTGGATGCATATAATCATAGAAGATGACAGCTTGGTAAGCCATTTAGTTTATCATCTGCAAAGTCGTTCCAGATGTTAGTAAATCTAGTGTCATATTGTCAGCCAATTATAGACTATGTTTACTTTAGTATAATTATCTAAAATGAAGTACATCTGCTCTCTGCTTGGAGAATACTCAATCATCTCTCAGGCTCAGTAGTGAATATAAATAACATAATAATAATAATAATAATAATAATAATAATAATAATAATAAATACTGAAATATTACATGATCGTGGTTTACATGTCAATTACAAATCATTAATAGTCCTGCCACACATGGCCAATTGTGTGTGTGTGTGTGTGTGTGTGTGTGTGTGTTCATTAAAATCACCACTGCTCCATGAAAATCACCACAGGGTATCTCTGGATATGGATGGGTGATGGGTAATAATTTCAGGTTGGGCACTAACACTTCTCATCCTGTGGAGGGCGCTGTTGACAGTGGAAATCAACACTGCAAATGAGAAATATAAAGAAGAAAACATGAGACATGAGGGTAAGGCCTAATCATTACAACTACTGTCCACAATGTAAACATAGCACACTTACCTTAGATGTTCTGTGTTTTTCCTCAGTGGATGACTCAGTTTCCTTGACAACAATTGCCTTAGTGACAAGCATGTCAGGATGCTGTTGCTTTGCTTCTTGAATTGCGATAGCCAAGGCCTGCAACATTAGGACCAGACACGGCAGAATAGCAGTTCAATCCTTCCACTGTGATGCCTTTTAGTTCAAGTGCAATACAACAACATGCTTACATGCATGTTAACATCCAAAGTAGCCTAAAGTACAAACAATAATAACAACAACAATAACAAGACTCACCTGCTCTTGGTCTACATCATCGTCTCCGGTGATGATAATCCGTTTCTCAATCCTGGTCTCTGAGTAGCCTCCCTTCACCGTCTGGAAGCACAGTCAACACCAGTGGTGGAAAGTAACTAAATACATTTACTCAAGTTCTGTACTTAAGTACAAATTTGAGGTAATTTACTTGAGTATTTCAATTTGTTTCTATGTATTTTCTATCTGCTACCGTATTCTTCTACTCACTACTCGCTACACTACATCTCAGAGGTAAATATTGTACTTCTTACTCCACTACATTTATCTGACAGCTTTAGTTACTAGTTATTTTGCAGATTCAGACTTACAAGACAAATATAATCAATAATACATTATATTTTGATATCAATAAGGCTTTATTGGTCCCCATGAGGAAATTCACAAGCTACCCAGCAGCATAGACAGTAATATATATATATATATATATATATATATATATATATATATATATATATATATATATATATATATATATATATATATCCTATAAATAAATTAAGATGAGCTCCACCTTTACCAGCTGCAACATTAAAGCACACGAATGTGTCCATGCAAAGATGAACACATTAATGCATCAACAAATATAATCCAATAATATAAAATATATTATTCTGAAATGGGACATTCTGCTTAATGATTTCTTTTACTTTTGGCACTTGAAGTATATTTTGATGCTAACACTTTTGTACTTTTATTTAACTAACATTTTCAATGCAGGACTTTTACTTGTAACAGTGTGGTATTACTACTTTAACTTAACACGTGTTGACTGCTGAGAAGAACCCCTCATCTCCTCACACGACGACTGCTGCTGCTGCTAGTGGTTCAGTCACAACACATCCACAAATGAACACATCAGGCTGTTAGAGCTGTTAATTTTGTATTGAGATTCCCGACCTTGGTAACCTGAGTGGTGGCGGAGGTGACGTTCTCTGTGAACAAGATGGGTGACCCGGATGTTTCTCGTCCCAGACTGCCCATGTGCACCTGCACGTCACAGTGAGGTAACAGTACGTTAGCAGCGATCATAACCCCATGGATAAAGAGTCAGGTAAACACGAGGCACGCTGGGATTTGCAGAGTCAGATGAACATGTATGTGAATACTTCTAATTGACCCAAATTAACAGTGTTTTGTACTGATTAGTATACATAATGTACAATTATTCCACAAGTGCTGTGTTGTACATTTATACACCTAAGGATGTCATTCCTCTGCTGTCAAGTCAACATCTATTTTGAAATTCTAAGTCACAAAAATGTTTTTGTGATGTTTTCTGATAGAGGCTGAAACCGTATGCTCAGTCTACTTCATACAGTTAACCTTGTGCACCTTGTTAATGTTTGAAAATTGCTTTGCCCTGTGCCCCCACCTCAGCCCCAAACTATTCAGATTCTCCAGGTTCAACACGACATTCACCCAAAATTTTGCTCCAGAACATCTCTTAAATGACCTTTAACCTTTAGAAACACTTTTTTGTTTTTTTGCATGATGCCAAGATGTTGTCGCATATCTAGGCCAGAGACACATTCAAGAAGACAAGTCTCTCTCTCTCTCTCTCTCTCTCTCTTTCTCTGAGAATCAGGCTTTCACCCTGGGGACAGAGGAAGGGAGAGAGTGCTGCAGGTTGAGTTAAAAAAAGTAGGGCCTGTGTGTATGTGTGTATGTATGTGTGTGTGTGTGTGTGTGTGTGTGTGTGTGTGTGTACTCACAGGAGAAACACTCTCTCTCGTAGAATAAGGAACCTCTCCCAAGCCACAGAGACCGTGATCCTGAAACACACTTTCATTTTAGCAAATTTCTATCTTTCACTGAATTCAGATACATCATTATTCATTAAGGAGCAGGTAGGGGTTAGACATCTTGCTCAAGGATGCCTACAGGTAGACTGTCGGTTTGGGGGTTTAAATGCAGAATCCAAGACCATAACTATCTGCTTCTTAGGTTCATGTTTGCTGTATTTTCTGTGAAACGCTTAATTAAATACCTGATCCGTGAACTCGACAATGGTCGTGGTGACCTCCGACCCGTTGGGCTGCGTCTCGGTCCGTACGTCCGTCTTCCTCACTGTGGGCGGAGCCATGACGTCACTGGCCTCTCTGCTCAGCGCTGTGGGGGCGGGGCCATGACTCATGTCTCTGTGTGATTGGTCTCTGTCTCTGTCCACCGATGATGACACGGGCACCGACCTCTTTGGCTTTTTGGGGACAACGGGCTGAGGGAAAAAAAAGACAAGAAAACAAGACATGTAAATCATTGTAAACCATATTACAATCGTTCAAATTATAATGGGGGCTGCTGTCGCCAGCAACAAGGAGCAGCACCACTATACCACTTTGTTTTATACATAAATTATAACTGAAAGAACACACATTTTGTAGGTATCCTGGCAACGGTACTGCAGAGCTCCACTTATCCTGCACAAAAAATTGAAAATTCAAGATCTGGGTAATAAAACAAAACCGCTCATTTCCGTAACCCTCTCTTCCGCTGATTAGGATCTGAAGGAGGGGAATTGGACATCAGTGCATTCCAGGATCAATTCCAGAATGATTGGCCATTTTGTGACTTTCGCATCTTCGCTTCGTTGAAGCGAAAACCAGACAGTACCCAGAGGAAACCCAAATGAACATGTACAAACGCTATGCAAACAGGAGCCAAGAAAAGAAAACACAAAACAATCCCCCAGACCTTAAAAGACCCCCAACACTCAGAGACGTATAGAGATCCAACAACAACACCCTACCTGCCCATCATGGCGCTTGACCTCAGGTCGCATCTGTGCAGTCGGCGCGGCGGGATGCTTGGCCACCAGGGGGCTGCCGGAGAGGGGGGCAGCAGGGACCACAGGGACCTCCTGCAGTGGATGTTGTGTCTGATGCTGTGGTGGCGGCGGTGGCTGCTGCTGCTGCTGCTGCGGGGGTGGAGGCGGCGGTGGGTAGTGCTGCAGCTGCTGCTGATACTGCTGCTGGTGCTGGAAGAGGTCAATGCCCATGCGCAGCCCCCCGTCGGGGGACAGGTCTCGCTCGCCGAGCTCCGTCATGCCCCTGGAGAACTCCTCCATGCCAGTGTGCAGGTCCATGAGTACGGTGAAGTCCACCTCGGCCTCCAGGCTGGAGGTAGAGCTGACCGTGATGCTGGAGCACTTGCGCTCGATGCCCAGGTGGGTCTCCTTCAGGTAGAGGGAGTCGTGGTCCGGGTCGTCCTCCGAGGCCGAGCCCAGACGCCTCTCCCACGGTTCCCTCTGGTGAACAGGAAGAGTGTGGGGGTGAGTGATGTTCAATAAAAGGCATGTTAATGATTCGGCTGCGGCGGCAAGGGGCAATACATTACCTTTACCCTACCACAGCTTACAAAAGAGCGTATTGATTTTACTGAAGAAGTGAGTAAAGTCTCGGCTAAAGATTAAATAGATAACTGTTTATGCAATCTCAGCAAACCACTCTGTGTTTTCTTGATATACATCTTGATATTTTATATATATATATATATATATATATATATATATATATATATATATATATATATATCAAGAAAATCTCATTTGTGTGTTACTTGTCTGTATGGAATATAGAATAGAAAACACTTTGTTGTCTACTTTTTGCATGCTAAAGGTAGAAATGTGTCTTTGCTTGCATGTGCAAGCAAAAAAAGGGTATATATGCATACATATATATATATATATATATATATATATATATATATATATATATATATGTATATGTATATATATATATATCCATGTAGGAATAAAATGGAATTCAACATAGCAATGCGTCAGAGAGCCAGAGCAGTTGTTGTTAGGGAGCAGAGTGCTGACTCACTGAAGCTTCTTTGAATGGCTCCTTGTGGATGGCGGGAGTGGGAGGGGTCTCCTGCGGAGGGAAACAAAAGTGTGGGGTGATAAATATACACACACACAGGGTGGACACACATGCACACACACACATACACACTGGGCAACGCAGCATGAACAGCATTATCTGAACATGTGGTTTATTTTCTATTCAGCAAAACAGAAGGTCCAGAAAATCCAAACAAAGATCGTTTCTCATCATTTCCAACTCAACAAATTTTAGTCAAGTGAATCATTTGGTCAGCTAAAAATAAAAAATATTTTAGCTTTAAAAGAACAATACTGGTCTGGGTGATCAGACCCAGACGTGTACAAAATGGCTTCCTAGTAGCGATTCTGCCAGAGAGCATGTAGCCTGCGCGCGCCTGCCACATAAACAATAGCAATATAGCATGTTTGGAATCAATGTGCGTTGGTCGGTACAGAGTTTGTGGATAACATAACAGTGAATTGCCATACAAGTACTCTTATCACAAAGACCAAAGTGTTATATTGCTATTGTTTGCAGGCCCCGCACGCTAAATGTTTTCCGGCAGAATCGGTACAAGGAAGTCATTTTGACCAATTATATTGGTAACGGATGTTTAAGTGAAGCAAGGAGAGCCATTTAGGATGGTTTGATCACCCAGACCGGTAAGGTCCTTTAAGCTTTTAAGAAAATGTATTGTACTCAATACCTGACTTAATTGCACACCTGTCATTTTAACTTGACAGTTATGACAGCTAATGACAAGTTGCCAAACTGGTGCCAAAAAAAGCTACTAATCAGTGGCATGCACTTAGGCTATGTATTTTCAAGGCTTACATATTTCAAAAGAAAAATGGCTGCAAGTGCAATGGTTATGCCATGCACTGGGAGGTTAAATTAAATCAACAAGACCAAACTCAGAGGCATAGGTATTCATATTCACAAAGACAGCATATGAATACACAAGTCCTGGACTATTTGAGCTAATCAGCTTTCTATTGAATGCGAGGAGAGCAGAGCAGACAAGGTTGAACATTTGGATTCAAATGTCCTTCATCCTCCTTCAAACAGATTTACATTTCCAAAGAAAAACACTCCCGAAGAAACAACGGTCGAAAAATGTTACTCATTGCATCACCTTCGGTCTGAGAGAAATATAGACTCATGTACAAAGGAAAGGTGTTAACATGACACGTTAAAGAGGAACCATACACAAAAATCAAACTGCAGCAATAGCATCACGTCTGGTGAAACACGGTTTGTATTTCAATGCGTCTGGTTTGAATTGAGCCAGGGCGACAGCAATTGACATACACGCTATGGCAACCATTGCATCACCTGGCACCTATTGCGTTTGGTAGGCTACTGTGTTTGATGCTGTTCCTGTTGTTTGATGTTGTTTGAGTACAGTTGCTCTTAGACGGGAGGTGTAAGAGAGATGCCTGAGGTTTAAGCAATGAGGACTTTGCTTAAAGGGTACAAGGGCTCTGAACAGACCAAGCAGATGTTAGGCTTTGCAGGGAGGCAGGAAATAAGGGAGAGCAATACGCTCCCATGCCCATGGACTAAGTTGTGTTCAATGAAGCAATGCAAGGATAGTGAGATAGTGTGTTTTTTTTTTTTACCCTTTCATACAAAGTCACATAAATGCAGAATTATGTGGCTATATACATACATGTTCTCGTTTGAAATGGTAAAAACAAGGTTTTCCGCGCCATCGCCTCAAGCGCATGCAATGCGTTCATTTCCGATGATTTGATAAATAGGTTAGGAGTCAGGTGGGGATGTTTTGTTTTGTTTTACCGCTTGCTTCCTCTTGGTGGTGTCTTGGCCGGGGTTCCGGTGGACGTGGCTGACGACGAGGCCACCCTCCATGCTGTTCGGTCTGCTGCGGCCACCGGCGTCTCTGGACCACTGGCTCTTCAGCGGAAGGCTTCGGGGCGGTGTGGTCTGGGCAGCCGACACCCCCGAGCCGCAGAAGAGGTTGATCTCAGGCTCCTGGAACCACATGCCTTGGGTACTACTTGCGTATTGACCCGTTGAACCTGTGACCTCGTCCCGATCCCGGCTGCGCGCCTGTTGTGGCAACGCCGCGGCTTTTCAACGCGTAAGGCGTCGGATGATGATGGGCTTCCTGATGGGCGGGCGTTGCCGCCTCGCCGTGGCGCTTGCCAACTTGTCTGGTCGTCTTGACGACCCCCGCCCCCCCGCGATGCACCGCGGCAACGTCGTCCCCGCGCTTTGCAGATTCACAAGAGTCTCGCGCTGACCGCCACACCAGCGCTTCTCCGAATGGACCGAGGACGCAGGTGTCAGCTTGGACGGACTGTGTCTGCGAGTTCCCTCTGTTCAAAGACTTCTTGGACCTCTGCGGCTTGAGAGGAATTTTTCTTGTGACTCCCATCTCCGAGTTTCCGGGTTTGCTGCGCTCTTTCGCTCCCTCCGGGTTCGGCTCGGGTGTCGGTTTCCGAGCCTCACGTCTCTCTCTCTCCACTTCGAACCTGCGCTCCGCGCCCCTGGGGGAGGGCTCCGTCGCGGCCGAAGCATCCTGGCGGGCGTCGTACTGGAAGTAACACTGTTGGAACACTGCGTCCCGCGCTTCGGCCTCGTCTGCTGACGGAGGGCCGTATCCGTTTTGGTGCCGCGCACCGTCCTTTGTGTACGAGACACCTTGCAAGTGGCCACTACGTGACGCGGCCGCGTCCAAGTGATCCGCTCCCTCAAACCCAGTGCAGGTCCCTTCTTTTTCGGCATCGGAAGACGAAGACCCGTCTCCCCTCGTGCGTAGAGAATCCCAACATGCTATGGTATTACTGTCCGTTTTCCCATTTTGACCATCAATAGGCTCTGTGTTATTCCAGGATGTGAGTGCAGAAATGTCTCTGTCTCTGTGCATAGTGGAATCATTATGTTGCAGTGCATAGTATGTCTTATTCTGTTCCCCTTTTGAATATACATCCATGGGCGCTTCATAAACATCTTGCGTGTCAATCATTTTGGCATCATCAGTGGCCTATGTTGACATAAAGTAGACAGTTGCATTAGGCTAGATATACTGTATATGTTTACTGTTATATGAGCCTTGCTGGCTACTTTGTCCTTTGTTTTAGAAGCCTGCTAGCTACCTTTTCCATTCTGCCCTCAAGGCTCAATCAAAATGCAGTGCACAGAAACCTGAATAATTTAGATTAAAAGAATGTAGGCGATTCAGGGAATGCAACACATTGATGTCCTCTTTGAAGGATTTGTGTTGCATGCTGTGTATATATATTGACTGAAAAAGCTCCCCCTTCAATTGACCATTTTAATTTCAACAAAAACAGTAACGCACGTTGTGGATAAATGGCGGGAAGGATCCCCAAGCTCACCTGTTTTCTCTCCGGGGTTCCTCCGGGAGGGGTGGTCGAGGAGAGGCGTTTCTCCCTCTGAGTGAGCTTGCTGTTGGGCTGCCTCAGAGCCCTCTTCAGCTCGTTGATGCTCGCCTGGTGCTTCTGGAGAACATCCTCTGGCTTATCCAGGAACTGCTGTGTCCACACAGGAGGGTATAACAAAAGATGACACCACAGGATGTTTAGTGAGTAAACGGGCCCATGCACTAACACGACCCCAAATTAAACATTAAAGGGCTCCCTAACCCCTATTGGGTTTTGCTGCTGAGATGGACAATTCTACTTCATGTGCTGCAATGTTTTTGCTTCCATGCACTGAGCAAGCGTATTGCACTTGTTGATTTATAACCCCGGGCACTGCTATTACGAAAAAACCCACAACAGACGGTTCACACTGAAAAGCGAGAAGGATTTTTGGCCGTTCCATCGCTTTCCATTCGCTTAAACCTGAAACGCAACGTCAGCTGCAGGAGTGAGTGCAGGAGTGTGCCTGTTTATCTTGAAATCCATGTCCAATGGAAGACATGAATTGCAGTGACGAATGTCGCAGCCAACCCTGGATCTGTTCGGTGCTACCGGAGGCGCAGGAGAAGAAGATCAACGACCGGCTTCAGCTATAGACCTCATTATAATCAAACCCACTCCTGTCTGCATTGTTTTTCATCTGCGCTCCAGTTAAAAACCACTTTGACATGAAGGGATCCACAAGATGTCTCCCTGGGCTGACTAAGTCTTGGTGAGAGAGTAATGTAGACTCACATCAAGGGATGCTATTCCTCAAGGTACGGTTATGCGATTAAGAACATGTTAATGAAGTCCTGTCCATTCTTTTTTGTATGGTTGCTTTGATTGTTTATTGTTGAAGTGCTTATCTATAAGTGGTGCAGTGCAGTCAAATGATAAAATACATTTAACGATTGAACACCTGCGACAAGCATGTCATGACCTTGGTTTTGACACTGCTTTTAGGAAAGATTATCTTGTGATCTGAACCATTTGTAATTGGACTTTTTTGTATGTCAGACTATAAATTATTATTACGTATTTTAGTATGAAGTAACATGACTATATCTGACTTTAACGTTAACAATATCAGCGGGAATGTTGGTCTATGGTCTAAAAATAAATTTTGTTTGTCATCAATAGTAAAAGTCAAAACCATGAGTAACCATGTAACAATATTACATTACAGGATGAGAGAGAGAGAGAGAGAGAGAGAGAGAGAGAGAGCTGGGTCAATCAGTACCTCCTGTTTGGGCCGTGCGGTGGCCAGATCCTTGTCCAACAGATGAGATGATGAGCAGTTTGTGGATGAGGTGGTGGTGGTGGTCGAGGGGTAGTGGTGGTGGTGGAGGGGTGGTGGTGGAAGGACAGAGTGTAAGGAGGCGAAGGGGTTTAGGAAAGAGGCGTGCAGAGACAAAGAGGTAAACAATGTTGCAGGTGAGTCAAAAAAGGAATGGGGCCAGATGGACAGACAGACAAACAAGCCTGAGAGAAACCGAGACAGTGGGACTGAGAACGGTTAAAATGGTTTTAAATATATTTCAGATGACACTTCTCCCTGTTGTCTGCCTGCCGATTATTGGAGACACTAAACGGGACATGAATGATCATAAATGTTTGGACGAAGATGTTCTACTTGTATTTGACTGAAGGATCAGACTTTATCCTTTCATCTCATTGAGATAAGA
Organism: Merluccius polli; assembly: GCA_030340625.1. Lineage (NCBI taxonomy): Eukaryota > Metazoa > Chordata > Actinopteri > Gadiformes > Merlucciidae > Merluccius > Merluccius polli. Next base: position 96,994 of record JAOPHQ010005429.1, read on the forward strand.
TGATACATGGGTGCTGGTAATGTACCACACAACTAAAGAATTAAAACAACATGAAGATGCCAACGGGTTCATAAATATTCATCAGTAACAGAATGTGATTTGCGATAAACTGCTCATGCCATATTTGTCTTTACCAGATCAATTAGGGGGTTGAGAGATCTAGAGAACTGGTAAACCGGGCTATAAATTTGACATCTCACCCACAGTATTTCAGTACCATCTGCTTAATACCGTGGATAAAGAGGTGCACAAAGAACCTGCGGCACATAAAGACGAGATGCATTTTATTGATCTCAGAGCAAACCGTTTTCTTTGCAGTAAAACTCCTGCATAACGTAGCTTACTGTTATCTCTTTAAAAAACATTTTTGAAAGGGTACTATGTGTTTACACATTCCCTGTGAAACACTGAAATGTTTGTAATTGTTCACAGAATCGACCTTTGGTAGAACAGTAGTGAAGTATCCTGTTTCACACAGGGATCCTACGAGCTTTGCTCCGATCTTTTGTTGCTTTTACCGAGGACCGTACAAAATGGGCTTGGGGAAAAGACAACATTCCCTTCTGACAAGAACAATACAAAACTAACCCTCTATGAAAAATAACAAAAGCAGACCATGCTGCACAAACACACACACACACACACACATGCACTGACAATGCACAAGAAAAAACAATAAGCAACCACCAGCCAAGACCACACACACACACAGACGAAACACTGCCGTCCCTGGTGGGTGGGTTAAAGTACCTCTGGCTTTTGGTCTACGGGTGAGCTTGCTTCCTCACCCTACCAACCCACGGGGAATGGAGAGAGAGAGAGGGGCAGGGAGAAAAGAACAAGAGAGAGAAGTAGTTAGTTAGTTAGTTAGTTAGTTAGGTAGTTAAGCATGGTTTGAAAAGAGGAGGTACCGACAGAGCAGAGAAGGAACCAAAACAATTGAAAAATAAACAGGAAGTAAAAACACTGGAGTTAAGGAGGTCAAGTTAGCGTTAGGAGATCAAAAAGTCACTGTGAAGGAGGTGAGGGTAGGCTTTGAGTTTCATATAGAGAGAAGTTTTGAGAGAGAGAGGGTGGTGGGCGAGCAATAAGCAGGTAAGTGAGGGCTTGAGATTTAAGGCCGCAGGGAAGGAGGAGAGAGGGAACAGGGGGATACAGGTTACTTTCTCAAATAAAAAAAGATGGCAAGATAGTTTGGATGGATTGTTGGGACTGTTGTGTTTGAGCCTGAGCCTGAACCATTGTGTTTGTGGAATGACTGACTTGAAAGTTAATATTTCAACCAAGACAGCAAATAACTTCCACTATACTGTATATTCATTACTCAAGGGGCCTATTACAAAAAAAGGATAAAGACTTTTTTTAGGGGGAATATGGGAGATTAATACTTTTTCCCACCACTTTGTTCTCTTCGTGTTTTAGTCAAGTCAAGTCAAGTCAATTTTATTTCTATACCTTAATTATCAAGAAAAAATAACCTTGAGAAGGAACGCAGAGTGGAGGATCCCTTCTTCCAGGGGTGGTTAGGAGTGCAATGGGTGCCATAATTGACATACATAGTCCTATTACAAGCAGACATTTTAAGTACAAGTCAAGTCAAGTCAATTTTATTTTTATAGCCACCGTTAGAGTCTCAAAGGGTACAGGCCATATGTTAATGACACCCCCTAACCATAGCCCCCCAACGGGCAAGAAAAAACTCCCTTAATTATCAGGAATGCATCTTGAGAAGGAACCAAGGAGTCAAGTCAAGCATTGAATGTGTTCAAAACTGCGGTCCATATAAAGGAAGTCCTTATCGAGAGACAGTTTCCCTGTAGTCCCCCCATCTTGTACCTTATACTCCAGGGACCTGGTGGCCTGTGAACCCCCATCCATATCCCCAGGGGAATCCAGTCCCTGAGTCTGGTACGGGTACCGCTGTTCCCGGTCTCCATTAGGGCTGCAATGATTAGTCGATTAACAGAAAATTAATCGAATCAGAATTTTTATAATACATTCATCGTTTAGGTTATTTATCAAGTCCAAATACCAAACATTTACTGCTTGATGCTCCAGATATTCAAATGTTTGGTTCATGGATCATTATAAAATGATCTTTCGATGAATCGACTGTGAAAATAATGGTTATAGTTGCAGCCACGGACTCCGTACTTGTCTTGGGGGTCCTGGTAGTGGTACTGGTCCTGCTCCAGGTCCAGACTGCCCTCTTGGTCCAGATCCTCTCTAGACATAAACTGGGTGCGGTCGCTGGAGCTCCGTTGCGACAGCTGATCCATGCTGTCACCCAGAGCTGAGGCTGAGGAGGAGGAGGAAGAGGAGGAGGAGTGGGGGGGAGGAGGGGGGGGAGGGGAAGGAGGAGGAGGAGTGGAGGGGGAGGAAGAGAAGGGGAGGGGGAGGAAGAGGGGGAGGAGAAGATGGTTAGAGGAACCACCTGGAAGGCTATTTTAAAAGATTCCTGATGCTATATTTACAATTCGTAATCACTGAGTCCCCCCTTGCCAGAAAAAAACACCTTCAAGAAAATGTCTAGGTTGTATTACACAACCACAGTTCCCCAAGTAGGGACCAGATCTTTTACTTTTGTTGCAGTAAGGTGTCTGGTATTCATCAGTGTAGAGAGGAATTTGAGAAATCAACACCATCTACAGTAACCTCAACACCCCCAGGATCCCTCCCATCTCCCCACCTGCCTCCCTGCCTACCACTATCCAGCACCTGACCCATTTCACTCCAGTATCACCAGCACAATTCACAACCATCATGACCGGAATAAAAACCTCTACCTGAAACCTGGACCCCATACACTCCAAACTCATCAAGGACTGCCTCCCTGTCATCTCTCCACTCATTGACTTCATTAACGCCTCCCTCTGCTCTGGTTCTGTCCCCCAAACCCTCAAACTGGCTGCCATCACTCCCATCATCAAAAAACCCGGTCTTGACCCCAACAACCCAAATAACTTCCGCCCCATCTCCAGTCTCCCCTTTCTGTCAAAAATCCTCGAACGTGCTGTCGCCTCACAATTCAGAACCCACCTCATCTCCAATAACCTGTTTGAATCCTTCCAATCTGGTTTCCGTTCAAAACACAGCACCGAGACAGCCCTCCTGAAAGTCACCAATGACCTCCTCCTCTCCTCAGACTCTGGACACCTCACCATCCTCATCCTCCTCGACCTCACAGCAGCCTTTGATACCATCAACCACTCCATCCTGCTCTCCCGCCTGGAATCCTCTCTCCACATCACCGGCACAGCACTCTCCTGGTTCCACTCCTACCTCACCAACCGTCAACAGTTCATCAGCATAAACAACTGCACTTCCCCCCCCTGTCACAAGGTGTCCCCCAGGGGTCGGTGCTTGGTCCCCTCCTCTTCATTATCTACATCCTCCCCATTGGCCGGATCATCCGTAAACATGGCCTCCGGTTTCACTGCTACGCCGACGACATCCAACTGTACATCTCCATCAAAGCCATCACCAACTCCATCCACTCCACACACTCATCTTACCTGTCTTACCGAAATTAAATCATGGATGCAAACAAACTATCTTCATCTGAACAGTGACAAATCAGACATAATCATCATTGACCCCACATTCCGCACCAAAGCCAGTCACAACTTCTCCCTCACCTTCGATAACTGCACTCTGTCTCCCTCATCACACACCCGCAACCTAGGAATCATCTTTGACAGTAAGCTTAGGTTTGACCTCCACATCAATCACATCACCAGGACCGCCTTCTTCCACCTCAAGAACATGGCCCGTCTCCACCCCTCACTCACCTTCTCTGCTGCAGAAACCCTCATCCATGCATTTATCACATCCAGACTTGACTATTGCAACAGCATCCTCTATGGTTCACCTTCCACACTCCTCAATAAACTTCAATACATCCAGAACTCAGCCGCTCGCCTGCTCACCCACACCCGCTCCAGAGACTACATCACCCCCGTCCTCCGTGACCTGCACTGGCTGCCCATCACTCACCGCATACAGTTCAAAATCATCCTCCTTGCACACAAAGCACTCATTAACCTGGCCCCCCCACACCTCACAGACCTGCTCCACCAACACACCCCTTCCCGCAACCTCCGCTCATCCGAAGGGAACATCCTTTTTCCACTTGCGCGGACCAAGCACCGAACCTGGGGAGACCGAGCCTTCTCCATCACTGCCCCCTCCCTCTGGAACTCACTCCTCAAACCCATCCATATCTGCACACACCACCCGAACCTTCAAGACCATGCTCAAGACTCACCTTTTTAAATTAGCTTTTAATATATAATAATGTGTTTACTGCTCTCAGTTTTATAGTATGTCTGTTTTTAACTATTTTGACTTGCTCTATTTTATGATTTTAAAATTGTAAAGTGTCTTTGAGCTTCTGTAAAAGCGCTTACAAAAAATAAATGTGTATATATATATATATATACTGTATATATATATATATATATATATATATATATATATATATATTAAAAGTGAGCTGCTACTTCATGTCGGGCGGGTCAAGGGGGCAGCTTTGACCTCTCATCCAATCAAAATCCAAAGTTTTATGCTACCACAAGGAACCTCTGATCCCACCGCCATAAGCATCCTCGGCAAAAAATGAATAATTCATCCATATTGCACTTTATCGCATTGCACTTTTGTTATGTGATGGCTTTTAACATGAGCCCCATCATTGACGTTTGTGCCGCTGGCTGTTGATGGACAATTAAATTGTATAATCTAATTCTTCACATCTTGTATGCCGATTAAATAAGGTTTATTACCAAAAGCGCAGTATACGACTGAAAATGACATTAACCATTGAGGATGCGAGGATATATTATAAGATGCAAATTGCTGAAGAAGTATCCCCATGGAATGTTAAATAAACCTATTAAATACATTATATACATATATTTGCATAATGGACCCATCTTGACTTTGGCTTGACTGATTGATTCTCTGTGCACCCACTTTGAAATTACTTTGGTAATTTTTTGGTACCATTTTCTGCACATAAAATAATCTGTTTAGTCCAATTCATACTGAGATGTGGCATTATCCATAAACAGACTACTATATTTTAATTATAGTAGTCATAAAAATAAAAATATTTCTAAAAGTGCTAGAATAAAAGTGCTAGAAGGATCCACGAGCCTTAGGATCCACGTGTCATTAGTCATTAAGTCATGACCCCAAAAAATAAAATACATTTACCAATATTGCAGTGCAATATTAATGCAATATTAATGCTCAAAGATGTGTACAAACATTTAGGGTTTTTAAACCCCCAACCTTTCGACCGGGAGTCAAACAACCCCCATGCAACCCACCTCCGTCCAGGCTGCGGGGTAGCAGGTATCTCTTGCTGACCGAGCGGTCAAACTGCGGCGCCGGCCGGTCAATCAGGGCGCTGGCCTGTCTGGTCTGGGCCTGGGTCCGCCCGCTGTACCGGAACTTCGAGCCGATCACCAGGAAGCCCTTTGGCGGTGGCTCGGGGGACACCAGCCTACACAGGAAGTGACACGTCAAAAAGTTGACACGTTTTTATATTCTCATACTCATTATGCTAAATATATTTGTGCATCTTTTGCAGTGCATCCATTTATTTATCGTCCATAACAGGTGGGAGGCACCAATAGTGTTATTTCAAAAGAAAAACACTTGGCGAAGAGAAGAGGAGATATTAGCATTCAGCTTGTGTTGGCTGTATATAATTGCTGTCACTCCAAGGTCAACTGGGCTGTGCCAAGACGTTGCTGTGCAGCGTGCCGTGCAGTGAAGCATGCAAGGTGTCGCGCGTCTGTTTGTGTGTGCAGCGTGTGTGTGTGAGTGTGCATGTGTGTGTGCATGTATGTGTGCGTCTATGTCTGTCCGTCTTTTGAATCGTCCCATGTCCTACCTGAAGAAGGTGTGGTTCTCAATGCAGACCTTCCACAAACGCTTGGAGGCCCTGTGGTGGGGCAGCTTGAAGCCTATGGTGCTCTCAAACTGTTCGTACTGGGTGGGGGTGGGTGAGGTGGGTGGGTAGGGGGGTGTGGTGGTGAAGGGGGAGGGGGGGGGGGGGGGGGGGGGTGGCGGAAAGAAGTGGAGGTGGTGGAACATGGGGCGATGAATTAGAATGGGGCGGGGGGGGGGGGGGGGGGGTGAGGTGAGGGAGTGCGGGGTTGGAGGGGAAGGGGGAGGGGGGTGAGAGTGAGTGCCAATGCAGTTGGAGGAGAATTGGGTTTTGCACGGGTTGGAAAAATAGTGCTCATGTGTTTGTTTCTTTCCCCGCGCTACTTCATTAAGCTTTCCATCCCTGGCTGACTCCCCTGAAGTGCAATATTACAGCCTTCACTGCATCACAAATCCAACGATCCGAAACCGCTTCGTAATCAACGCGCTGATAAAAATGCAGTCCATGGTATGAAACTAGCAATGCAATTGATTCATTACTTCTTCATTTCGTTCTTCACAGCACGTTCACAATACTGCTCTTGTGTGAACAGAACTGCCTTAGTACGTAATATTAACATTAACATTACAACAATATGCTACACACGAGCTGGAGCCACCGTAAATGGCAGATGAGGAAGGCTAGAAAAACGTCGAACCGCTCTATACGGTGGGAGCCAGTCGAAGCAGAACGAGACACCAGCACTGCTGTGATAAGGACCTATCTTTCACGCTTTCAAGAGAGCGCTTTCATGACAGCTCTTTTTGTCTGGAAGAACACAGAGCTGTCTATCATTCTTAACAATGGAAACTTACCTGGCTATAAAGTTATTTCAGCCAGAACTAAAGATGAGTCAAACTGGTCAGGAAATTAACTGCAATAAGTTGATTCCTGGCATGTCATGAGCCAAACCATTAGACATTAACTACAGTATGACCAAATATAAAAGGGGGTCATAACCATACCTTGCTTCATGGCCTTTTGTTTATGTTTTGGCAGGGCGACTGTCAAGTCTTTCAATGGTTGAGAAATTGCGTTTCCAACCTTTCGGAGTAAAGCTCTGTCTGTCTTTACAAACCGAGGCAACCACTTGCGCAACACCCCGCTCACCTCTCCCGGGCGTATCTTGATGTAGAAGTTGCTGCGTTTGTAGGAGATCTTCAGGATCTTCGGCCAGGCGAAGCGGTTGATCCTCAGCCGGTCTCGGTAGATGAGCAGGCCGTTCGCGCTCACCCCCAGCATGATGTCAATGCCCTCCGAGTCCTTTCCCACACAAGCATCAAACATATGAGTTAAAACAAGTACTTCAGACAGTTAGTAGAGGGACAAATATAGACACACAGCCACATTATATAATTTGTTTGATGCATTGCAATATAGCATTTGTAGCTTATGGTAATTTTTGAATACCTGTCCCTAGATGGGTTTTCTAACCACAATCCTAAAATACACACAGTTTAATATTATCTTAATTGAACTTAAACTGCTTTTGCTTGTTACACTACCATTTTGTCAGTCTATTATGGCACCCGTTATACTTCTATCCCTGTTAGGAGCGATTCTGCGTTCCTTCTCAAGGTTTTTTCCTTGATAATTATGTTTTTCCTTTCTCTTTCAGGGGCTTCAGGGTTAGGAGGGTGTCATAAAATGTGGCCTGTGAAGCCCTTTGAGATTGTAACTGTGATTAACAGCCTATACTAATAAAATGGACTTGACTTGACTTTGATGTATAAAAATAAGAGATCAATAGACATTTAAACGATCAATAGACTTTGACTCCTGCTAACAGGTGATAACACGGGGAGCCACGTGGTTTGGCCAGCTGTATCTCTGCACCTTGGCATGGTGGAGGTCAACGCCGTACATGGAGAGCTTCTTGGCGTTCTCCAGGAAGTTCAGCTCTGCCTCCGCTGGGCTCATGCCCCTGAAAAACAACACAGGCACAAACATCACCTGAAACCTGCGTACTACATACTACAGTGTTTACTGTTTCCTGGCCTACTATTAGTATACAAGCCAAACGTATGCATACCTTTGGACATAATACGGTGTTGCAGAATTCCACCTGACAGCCGTAATTGATACCGACACGCTACAAACCCACAAAGTTATATTTATCCAAACAGTTGTATTGCAATACTAATAATAAAAGCATCACTGTTATGTTTTGTATACGTGCTCTGTATACATGTTAGTGTATTATTATTTGAGTTGCCTATTCATTGGGGTTGCTGGTCTCAGGTTGTAGTGGTTATTATCCTGCCAAAATGCATTGTGGGTTATCCAAGCAACTGTAGTGTCCATAGTTTGCACAATACAAATTTCGCCGGAAATAGTACGCCATCTGGGTACTTTTAGTATACTAATAGCATAATATGTGTAAATATGATTTCGGACACACTACATGCTACTCTCGCCTAGCCATGCTAGTCATAGCCATAGCCATGTAATATGTGGGATAATGTACAGTGAGCCGGTCATTATTGCTAAATAAATCCCTTCAGGGTGATTCAAGACCCCTCCACTTCACATCGTCAGGGTCCAGCATCACCCTGTCTGGGTTTATTTTGTGACCGGCTCGCTGTACATTATCCCTTATGTAATATATGGTATAATATATACAGTATATATTATAATGATCTATGGTGGACGCTTGTATCCACGGTGTCTTACAATACCATGGGAGAACACATTGATTTCTTAGCATGTGTGGCCCCAGTGAGATTGCTTTATTGTTTATTGCACTATTTTATACACAATTGTACACCAAATTGTTAGTTACATTAATTAATTTTTTTTTTAGAAACCCCGCCAGAACAAGCACTTTCTTTCTTGAATATAGCATGCAACGCACTATGTTGAGCTGGATGTATTATGCTACTATAATAATAAAAACAAATATTTCTATGCATCTCGTCCAGTTTTTTTCTTCAGAAACTAGGTCATGCGCTTATCATTTTTGTACTTACTGTACGTCGTCGTTTTGGATAAAAAGCATTTTTGGGTGAAATGACTCAATGCAAATGTAAAAAAAATCAACACACAACACACAACCACAATACAAGATCCCCCTTCCTACACCACCACCACCACATCCTACCAGTCTCTAACCTGTAGTTGCGGTGTAACTCCATCACCCTCTCCTCCAGTTCCCTTGTCTGGTTGGGAGCGAAGCGGAAGTCACTGACGTAGTCGGGGCCGTGCTCGTCGGCCTCGTAGTCGCCCAGCTCCGCCTGCACGGTGTAGGAGCCCAGCAGGGCATGGGTGACGAAGGAACAGGGGAGGCGTCCCGACAGGATGTCGTCCCTCAGCTGGAGACACAGGTAGTACCTGGAGACACACACCCCAGGACAGAGGAGGCCACTGACCTGTTGACTTGGTGTTCATAACTATATGTATATATATATATATATATATATATATATATATATATATATATATATATAGACGATTCAAGGGTTTACGATCTACATTTACGACAGGACAAAGAATAGTAACTGGAGACAAAACTTTTGCATAAACCCTTGAATAGAAAAACGACTCATTGAAATCGGTTGAGAAATGTAAACGTTGTAGTGATTTTTATCCCGAAAAACCGCAGCTCCCCTGTTTACTTGTATTTGTTTACAGGCCAGTCTTGGCCTCTCCAATATGGCGGCGAAGTTGACGTATCGCAGCAATGGGCCGAAGCAGTCAATGCGGCGTCTATGTATATATGTCAGTTCATAACAACTAGCCTATATTTTCTGTATTGATGGATTGCCGTCTGCCTTTCACCTATGTCCTCCTCGTGGTAATGTTTCCCTGCCTTGTGTTATTTTAATTGTTTTTATGGTGTATGTGAAAAAAAAAACACATTGTAAATGTTGTCTTTAAAAGGTGCTCTAAAAAAAGTTTGAATCAGAAATTGTGAATTCATTAACTTAATTATGAATAATTTAATGTTTGTGTGGCTCATTTTACTGTCGCTAATTTGCTTAATATTTAGGCTTCGGTGGTTCGAGAGAATTCAATCACTGTACACCTTTTTTTCAATTGAATTATTTAATGATAGTCATAAAATATGAATAGCCTACGGTTAAATGGTGTTTTTTAATGACCTACCGTGTGATGTCTTCTATGAGTATGGATGGATCCGCTGGGTAGAACTTCACTGAGAAGCCCAGTCTCCAGGACCCCACTGTGGGCCCACAAAACACACACGTTTAGGACAGGGTTTTTTTTGTTTTTTCAAACAGTGTGTGTGTACGCAAGAGACAGACAGACTGTGTGCTGCTGTCTTTTAACTTTGACATTTTTTTGAGCCCCTTCCCTCAGGAGGCTTTGCCCTTTGCCAGGCCGCCATTGCAAATAAGAATTTGTTCTTAATGACTTGCCTGGTTAAATAAAGGTTAAATAAAAAAACTTTTAAAAACACACATATACACACACACACACGCACACATATATGTGTGCGTGTGTGTGTGTGTGTGTATATGTGTGTGTGTGTGTGTGTGTGTGTGTGTGTGTGTGCACATTCGCTGCACCACTTACCACGAAGTTGCTTCTTAATCTCTTTGGAGGGGTCCA
>JAOPHQ010005429.1:110000-213958 GCA_030340625.1 Merluccius polli
AACGCTGCTTCGTTCATCTCTCCCTCAACAGACAATCAGTGGGGTCCGTCGATGCCGTGGTGACGTCCATGAAAGGCTAATGCAGTAATGAGTAAACACCGGGTTGACCCCTTCCTTTTATCAGAAGGGGAGCCGTCTGCTCGGCGCCGTGCGGCGATGCAGCCGAAGCGTTCCAGAGCAGCCACAGTTAAAACGCTGATTAACATCATCACGCCTCCACTGAGAGCAGTTGGTTGTTCTTTTTTAATGGTGGACACTGAGCATGTCTCAGAGCAGCGTTTCTCAAGCCCCAAAGCACACGGCCGCGTCGGGACAGACGCGACCTATCCGCAGCGAGCGAAAAGTGACGGCAGGTTGCGCTAGTTTTTCTCGCAACGTGTGCTTTCGCTGCTCATAAAAACAATGTGATTGTATTGCTTTTTTTGTGGGTCGCGCTACGAATATGAAGCGAAATTCGCACTCTGTGTTCTTTGGGATTTAAACTACGGGTTCGGGGATCAAAATGGGTCGCAATCCAGCTGGAGGTGGCCGGCCGCGGCGGGGCAACACACACACGGGACATTCAGGAAACTCTGAGAAAGTGGAACACGATGGTCCCCCCAGGCTGGACAACAGCTTGTTGGGGGTCTGTTAATGACATTGAGTTGTGAGACCAAGTTGGCTCTGATCACATTAGCCCCACGCCAAGTGCTGCTGGCAGAACGGGCCGATTGGGTTAGCAACATTTGGCGTGAACCTAGAAAGCTGCCCACTTCTCATGGCTACCTACCACGTTATCCCACACATGGGAGGTAATGAACATTACCTCTCGTTGCCTCTCATTACCACATGGTAGCTCACATTATCTCATGCTACCTAATGTTAAATTCCCTCACATTATCTAATGTTACATTCCCTCACATTATCTAATGTTACATTCCCTCACATTATCTAATGTTACATTTCCTCACATTATCTCACATGACCTCAAATTACTTCATGTTACATTACCTCACATGACCTCATATAACATTATGTCACATTACCTCATATTACATTACCTCAAATTACCTCACTATTTTTGCATTACCTCAATGTACCTCACATGACCTCATATTAATGGACATTATCTCATATTAACCCACTTTATTGTTGATGAACATGGTCAGTGCCACTGAATGATAGTGTGTGTGTGTGTGTGTGTGTGTGTGTGTGTTTGGGTGTGTGTGTGTGGGTGTGTAAAATCCTACTGTAGTTTTCTCTTCACCAACATTAATTTCAAGATGAAAATGAATAAAAGTTAAGAATGCACCCATGCTAAGGCAACACTTGCGCAAGCACCTGGCGAAGCAGCGTGACTGACAGGACCTGGGGCTAATCTCATCCGAGACCGGATGCGCATACGGATAGCGCATGCACAAAAACAGCCACTGCAGAATGCTGCCACGACGTAAGTGGGCGCGAAGGACGATTCTCTAAAGACAAAGATTATAGCCAGAGGTTTCAATCGTCAGTTAACGAAAAGGCAATACATCAAGATGAATACGTTTGCCGACGGCAGCCACACCGCCCCCACAGATCCAGAACGTGTAGGAATGATCCTGTGCAATAGGGCCGGTGGACGGCAACACCACACTATCATTATGCAGTGTGGAAATGTCACAGTCTGCAGTGTGAATACCACGGTCAAGCAGTTAAGAGGTGAGCACAACGAGGTCCTCTGATGTTTCCTAACATGAAATCAACTGAAAACATATGTTTCCAGAGCCATGTCATTGCGGGTGACAGGAGGAACGTCAGAGCCTTGATAATTATTCCCATGCTTTATTCAGTTCTATTTCTGTGTGTGTATCTGTCCACATTGTTTTAAGATTGTGCGTGTGCTTTTATCCATCTGGTATGACTGCAAGGTTGTTTGCGCCTGTGTGTGTGTGCTCATGCACGTGTGTGTGTGTGTGCTCATGCACACGTGTGTGTGTGTGTGTGTGTCCGTGTGTGTGTGTGTGTGTGTGTGCACTGCTTGAGGTTAGAGAGTGGGCAATGTTAATGCACCACTCCATCGATATCCATAAATTCAGAGCTGGATAGATGGGAAACATGTCGACTCCTTTGTTTTCACTGCAACATAAGGGCCCGGTTAATACTGGAGATATCACAGCTGTATATAAAGAGTTCCCTATGGGGTGTAGTCTGTTAATCAAATACACCTGCATAAGCACTGCCTTCCCACCATCCTATCCATCTATCCTTCCTTCCTTCCTTGCCTCCTTACTTCCTTCATTCCATTCTATGTCCTTCCCCGCCCCAGGCAGGGGCAGCCATAAGTCAACTGTATGGATTTTCCATTAAACAGGTCAATACCTTTGATGTCACCGCATAACCCGCATAACGCACGCCTGTGTGTACATACACGCATGTACGTACGTGCATGTGAAATACACGCGTGTGTATATGTGAATACCCCTGACCCCATTCTCCACCGGCTGCTTCAGCTCATAGCGGGGAGGTTGATAGGTTGATGGTTAATAAAATAAAGAGGAGGAGAGGGAGGTGATGGTGGTTAGACAGGAGCACAGTAGGGGCAGAGGGGGGCGGGGGGGCGACTGACCAAGGAGATCATTCCCGTCACAGTCCATCGGTGGCTGCCAGCAGCCAGCAGGCTGAAGGGGGGTTGACATTAACAGGGAACTATGACATGGTTGTGGTTCCCTCCCAGGTCCTCCTAGCTACAGAAGAAGCGCTCAGCACCCCCATTGTTCTCTGCTCAAGAGCAAATTAGTTTCCATCTTCGGTTGAAAATAATCAAATCGATCCAAAGGGAGGGTCATAAGTTATAGGTGATATGATCCAATGGCATTCAGTCAACAGCCAACTGTTTCCAACCTTGTTCACGCACTTTCGCGTGAGAATCGCCCCAAACAACAGCACAGCACTGCTATCCCTGAGTCCCTGAGACCTTAGCGCAGTAGCACGTTAGCATGTTAGCGCGTTAGCATTCTGGGAGACTGAGGATTCCTGCTGTGTCAAGCGCTGTGCTGAGTCAAACGCTCGCATCATTCCTGAGTGGGGAGAACGTTTCATAAGAATTAGGGATGTCCGATATTGGCTTTTTTACCGATAACCGATAACCGATATTGTTCAACTCTTAATTTCCGATACCGATATCAACCGATACCGATACTGATATATGCAGCCACGTGAAACCTCCGCTTTATACTCATTGCAAACCGCAATAGGCTTTATGCCGAGCGGAAGTGTGGATTAATACATTTTTAAAAAACAGCGATAAAAGCTAGCGAGTGTGTCCGGGAGAGGGCTGCTCTCCTCGGACACATTACTCTGAAGCCCCGGTGACGGTCTGGAAGGATTAATAAATAAAATAATGTGAGCGGTACAGCGGACCTGAACCGGTTGTGATGAGACTGTTTCGCAGAATGCGTTAGTATGTTGCGCCACTGACCCCTATTTTACTATTCAACGTAGAAACTTTGAAATAATTCCAAACCACCGACATAACTCTACAACTGGCGTCCCACTACACGGCCGCACAGCCCAGGCTTGTTATTGAGACGGCGCGGCGCGTTTGATGATGTCATCAAACCACGTCCTCACTTGAAACATAACAGATGTCTGAAATTATTTCAAAATCGATTTTGGTATCGGTTAAAAAACCGATACCGATATTTTCCAATATTGATTTTTTATGCCAATATCGGCCGATAATATCGGTGGGCCGATAATATCGGACATCCCTAATAAGAATGCATTTTCCTTTTTCCGTAGGCCTACCAGAGCAACCCCCTGCTGAGCTGACATATGCATCCCAAACGCGTGTGATCAAATAGTAGGCTCTTTAGTTTTGACACCTCTTGAAAAGAAAGTAATTTTATTACATATTGCTAATTAAGAACAGTAATCCAATTTTAATGAATGCCGGAGTATTTACATAAATAACCAATAATCAAAGTCGTAATCAAAGAACTGGTTGTGTCCTGACCAATTGTTTGTTCCACATTGTGTCCTGACCAAGTGCCATGTTTGTTTCACATTATAAAATGTGAATGAGTTAATCATTTAGTTTGACTCAGAATTTTTGAAGTAGCCTCACACATAGTCACAGTATGGAGTTTAGTTTAATCATGTTAGTCTGTAACAAGACGGCTTGCATTGTTAATACAATTAAGCAAACAATGGCCGATAACGACGCATACCTCCACGCCAGTCTCGTATTGGGAGCCATCCAGGAGGTTGACCTTGACAGGGACAGTCTTGGGCCTCTTGGAGCTCTTCTGAGGGGACTTGGAGGCCTTGCTGGGGGTCTGGTCCGAGCTGTCGTCCATATCCCCGTAGTCCTCTGAACCCTGCGGGACAACATCCTCACACTGAGTGAGTTGGCACCCAACGTTCCTCACCTCATCATCCCCTCTGCGCCGCGTGTAACGGACAACCACGCTCGCTCATCCCCAGCATGGCAAATATCGCAGTTGAATGTCATCGATTGCCATGAGCGGCCGGGCCATCCAGTGGGAGCATGCATGGTCTGCAGATGTTAAGATATTAAGTCTCTGACCTAGCCTAGAGAAGGAGCCTCCTCCATGCATATCAAACAGCATCTCCAGAAGCTTCCCTGCCAAACCCCCCCCCCCCCCCCCCTTCTCCATCTGAGTGATGGAGGGGGGGGGGGAAACATGATGTACAGCTGCCACCGGTTCCGCAGCGCTCTCACCTGATTGGCTCTCCTGGCGTCACCCTCCATCGCACTCTTCATTTCCCCCGCCGAGGGCTTCTCGGTTGTCATAGAAATGGCTTGTGATCCTGCAAGGGAACACACGGCCACGCTGAGTAAACACATTCAAAATGGTCTTGTGTTTCCCACAGAGCCACCCATAATGTAACGTCTTGTACCACAGCTTAAGCAGTTTTTTTTTACCTCACACTTCTTTACATTTGCGATTCAGGAACCTTGCTGGCTTTTCAGAGCAATCATTCTTCGTCTAATGAATCCCAGATGTGACACTTCATTGCATATGAAAGACACAAAGTGCTGACGTATCTTCCATTATAATCTACCTGTTTAAACTAATTTTGTGTTTAACCGCCTCATTTGCATTTCGAAATCGGTGGTGAAAGGGGAAGAGATGGGCGACAGTTGTCGGAGAGAAAAGGAAAGGGGGAGAGAGAGAGAGAGAGAGAGAGAGAGAGAGAGAGAGAGAGAGAGATGGTAGGTGCGGGAGAGAGAGAGAGTGAGAGAGA
Source organism: Merluccius polli (assembly GCA_030340625.1). NCBI lineage: Eukaryota > Metazoa > Chordata > Actinopteri > Gadiformes > Merlucciidae > Merluccius > Merluccius polli. The sequence goes on from JAOPHQ010005429.1 coordinate 115,233, forward strand.
GATAAAGGGAGAGCGAGGGGGGTTGTGGGACAGAGAGAGGGGTAGAGCGAGGTAACGAAAGACAGCAAGGCTATCTCAGTAAGAAAAGCAGTGAGTCGTGGAGATTGTAGTCTCCCATGGGAGCACTCGGCAAGAGGAGTGCAGGCTCGCTCCCTCTCGTTCTCCCACAATCTCTCCCTCTCTCACGCTGGCAAGGAGAGGAGACGGCGTGAATTACATCAGCCAGGAAAAAGCCCTGCAGGGCCTCAGCAGACCACAGAGAGAGAGAGAGAGAGAGAGACAGCGAGAGAGAGAGAGAGCGAGAGAGACAGCGGGAAAGAAAGAGCGAGGTGGTGGGAGAGACAGGGAGGCGGGGTGGAAGGTAGAGAGAGAAATGAATGGTGTGTGGTAAGGTTAGAAAAAGGTTTAAATAAGAAATAGAGAAAAGGTCAAAAGGAGATACTAGATCTACAGATACGAGGCTATAATTGCAGTGAGTAAGACGCATGGGGGAAGTAACAGATGATGCTTGTCGTTTGAAGGTGACCACTGCAAGAACAGCCTGTCTTTCTCCCCAACGCACGCCTGGGAGTACGCATTTAAATGGCATGGGGGGGGGGGGGCTTAGATTGTCTTATTCCAGGATAAAGGCTGGGGTCAGTCTCAGTCTATTATCAACAGAAAACACAGGATGACAGGTGCATGGTTGTTCTTCCTGAACCAGATTTTATTATCCATATTATCCAGCTCTCCTAGGTTTTTTTTTTCTTCTTCTTCTGTGCCCCTGTTGCCTGTCATAAATCAAAGTCCCCCCTCTGGGGACCTTACATCGACTCCTCCCCAGGATAACACTCTTCAACACTGGGCCGCTGAGGGGAGGGCGAGGCTACTCTGGAGGTAGCCCAGCCTGTTTTTACTCCCCATGTTTGCTGTTGCACAAAGGACACGATTTCACTATATCAGTCTTGAGACTTAACTAAGGGTAATAAGGGTATTATACATTTATTCAAAAGAGAGACTCATCAATTAAGGACATGGGCTTGTGTAGTATACGGTTTTATTAAAATCATATTTTGACTCACTGAGACTCCTCTATCATCTAACATATATAATATTGTTGTTCTTTTACTAGTAGTAGTAGTTTCGTATGCAATTAATATGTGAAGAAAACACACACATGCACATACACTTAGCACATTAAGAACACTATGCTAACATCTCTCCATTTTCACATCACTTAAAGTGACGGTTTGGCCTGCCGTAACACTGCATACCTTATTAGCATGGGTAATAGTCCAGCCAGACAGGGCCATTACCAAAATATCCTCCAATTGGCAATAATATGAACATCAATTTGAGCATGAAACTAAATTGAGACATAAGGTTATTCAAATGCAGCCTTTGCTGATGGGCCTAAATAACAGATATACACATTTCTGCATAATGTGCAGAAAAAAATAGACCCCGAGCCTGAAAAAAGAATAGGGACAGATGGCTGTCACCTGGTCAGGAGGGGGACATCACAGCTAGTTGGGTTTGCTCCAGGAATAACCTCAAAGACACCCCCCAAGGTCTATCCTTCATCTACCTCCATAGGACCCCATGGTTGCGTGTCTCTAGATTCAGTGATTATAGTAAAGTGGTTACTGGGTGTTCGACTCCCCACCGGCAAATGTAGGCATCCTTGAGCGAGATGCCTGACCCCTATACCTGCTCCTTCATGACATCTGAATTCACTGCGAGTCGCTTTGAGAAAAGTGACTAAATAGTAAATAGTAGCAAATCAGCAGACTCTGCTTCCTGAGATCACAATGGGATATTAAATATAAAAATGTTCACTGTCACTGTTAATTTTTGTTTAGCAGTGTAACCACGAGATTATAGTTGTTTACAGGTTTTTCGTCAATGCTTTTTGACAAAAATCCCAAACAAACTTCGACAAATCCCAAATCCCTTCCAAAAAAAAAAATGCGGGTGATTACAGGAAAGCTGAGACGTAAGCTGGGAAACAATTTGTCTTAATGCAGTCCCGCGGAGGACGATAATGTATTTGCAAGCCACTCATGGATATTGCAATGTGATAGTCAGCCATGCAGAAGGCTCAATTAAACCCCCCCAGCCATCCTCACCACCCACCCCTCCAGCTGGCAGGCCAGTCTGCCTTGTATGATAGCCCAGGAGGCTGGAAGAAGCAGCGGCTCCCACCTTGTTGCAGGAGGAACTCCTGTGTAATAATCCCCCACCTTCAAAGAGGGATAAACTGCTGTGGTTCCGCCCTCGTCTTTGTAAGCCATGCCGTGTCAACAACATTAAAGGGGGGTTGTAGGCTGTTCTTGGGTGGCATTATCAATTAATAATATACACATTTTTATTGCTTTTCGAGCAACTGCAATAGATGTAATATTACGCCTGTCTTACTGGATTAAGGTTACATTGGTGGCAAGCAAGCAAACAAACACAATTAATATAACATTGACAACTGCATTTTACTGAGTCATGTGTCAAAATTCTGGCTCTGGTTGATACGTTGAGAGGACGTCAAACTCTCTGCAATAGATTGACATAAATGGATAACAAAGCAATGCAAATATAACGCTTTTGTCAAAAAGAAGGTTCCCCCACTATGGCCTTGTTTACACGAGCGTTTTGAGTGCAGGAGAGAAATCAGTGTAGATTATATAGGCCTACTCTCTATACTTTACTGAAATATACAGTATATTCTCTATTCTATACTCGATGTAGTTCAAGCTAAATCTGTGCCTTTGCTTATCCATTTGTGATCTAATTTGTTCAGCCTGTAAAGACTGGCTGAGTCAGAATGGCCCATACGGTAGTCATCATAAGGCAGCAGTTGTCTGAAGGCACTTCACTGAATCCACACGCTTGGGAGAAATGTCCATGTATACATCACTGTTGCAGGCTCGTCTGCTCAGACACATGTTAACAGATGGATAAGGGCAAATTCATTGTTTTATTTTTTTGGAGGGGGTGGGGGGGGGGGGTCTGGGGACTGGGGTTTCAGATCAGCACCAGTTCAAAAACTACTCATCACAGCATCAGTCAGGAGAGAAGCTCCACGTTAAAACGTTGTTCACAGGAATGTGAAAAATATGTGTCTGTCTTGCTCAGGGGTCATAAACCTTTAGTACTGGAAGAGCCATTTTTTAAGGTTTTCTCTTTTTTTCTTTCATACGCATTTCTTGCGCTGAGCAAACGATCACTGTCAGGTATGAGCCAGGACCTTGTCACAAAAAAAACACAGTTTCTCCAGTTTTTCCAATAACAAAAAAAGCATGATAATGAAATGATAACGAAAAAAACATTTATTAAAACATTTAAAAAATATTAGTTTATTTGTTTATTATAAGGATCCCCACTTGCTGACGCGTAGACGACCAGCAAGTCTTTCTGGGGTCCAAGACAACATTACAACATTACATGACACATACAAAAAAAGCAAATACATACAAAAATTAAAACTCTAACAAATAAGAATAAAAAGAAAAAGAAAGAAAAGAAAAAAGAAAAATACAAATATTAATCTAAAACCAAGACAAGACAAAATTACACAACACAACACATGGACCTGAAAATTAGGTAGGTAGGATCTGAGTTTCTTTTTAAAACAAGCCTTTCCTTTGATAGATCATGACACGATAGCTCTATATGAGTTTTTTTCAGGTAATTTTGAATGACTGTATGAAAATACATACAGTAGGTAAATTGGCAGATAGTCTTTTCTCAACACTAAGCCGTGTAATAAGTGCATGCATATCAGCAACGTTAGACCTAGAGGAGCAGCCCAGAACAAGTCTAGCTGCCTTGTTTTGTGCTACTTGTAACTTTCCGAGTAGACCTTTTGAAGCAGATGACCACACCACCGAGCAATAATCCAAATGACAAAGAACCAAAGAACAAACAATTTGGCTCAACAATGAAAAACAGACTCGCCATTCAAATACAGTCGCTGTGACCTAGAGGTCAGATAGCTCTTTAACCACAGAATAGCTGAGGGTTTGAAACCATAATCAATAAGTTTACAAATTAAAAGGTCATGATCCATCACATAAAATAATAGTAATGTTAGACTTCACATCACTGAAGTCTCACATTACTGTACCCACAAGCATTCACCTGTCAATTTTTTAAAATATATTTTGTTTTTGGCAAATCCAGGAAGCTGCAGGGGAGGGGCTAAAGAGCTGCAGGTTCCTGACCCCTGGTCTAGCTCAACCCATGGCATTAATACTACCAGGGTTACAGATACGAGTCCCCATTGGGATACCCATGCTATTGATATCAGTGCATCCCTATCAATACATTCACACACTCTATTAAACTAAAGGTCTCCCACAGCAGTTGGCACTGCTGTGTGTGTGTGTGTTTGTGTGTCTGTTTGGCATTTTACATTGTTGCAGAATATTGACTCAGCTATATTCTCAGACACTGTGTGTGCATGTGTGTGTGCACATGGATGTGTGTTTGTTTCTCAATGTTGTGATTTACGTGAACAGCCAACTAAGGTTACATGGGGTGTAAATCGCCCACATTGTATCAGACAATGTGTCTCAGATCAATGTGATATTGACAGGGTAATTGAGGAAGCTTTGTGGCCCCTTGTCATTATTTAGCCTCCCATCTTACCGCACTGGGTTTATTGAACATGATGTATGCTAAGATACGTTTTTCTAGCTGGTTTGAGAGTGCCAAAAATAAAGACTTGATCAGCTAAGAGACCTCAAAAGAAAGATTTTATTATATTCCTTTTGGTTTTTATAGCTCATAAACTTGGGGACGAGAACATAAACAACACACAAACCACATTTGAACAAAAGAAAACAGTGTTGTATCTGTTTACTGGGTCACCTGCTGGGTTAGCCATTTTAACAGCAGTATGTCTAGATTTATAGACTGTAGGAGCACATCAATAAATAGATATATTACACAATTTTAAGCACATTGTGTTCCCAAGAAATGGATTCAGAAAGGGAGGTCATAACCCAAGGACATCATCGAAATTATACGTTAAAGGCTTAAACCTACACAAATTAGGAAGGAAAATAAAAAATCCAACTAATAAACTAGAGACCAGTGTTGATTTATGCTGAATATTTTGGAAGAGAAAGTAATCTTCTGAGAAAGCGGTGCAGTGTTTTTGTTTCAGGGGCTCTTTGAAGTCTCTTTGCCTTTCACAGAAACCCTCTCAAGGGAGAATCAGATAAGTACCAGCTCTGTCTAATATCTGTAATGCAAAGGAAACAGGAATATATGTACCGATACGAGGGTGACATGCACGCACACACACACAAACGCACACACACACACACACATAGTGTGGTAGTCTGTCTATGCTAATGAAATCTGTATGGGCTCCTAGTTTGAGATCATCATCAAGGTGCATCCCAGAGCCTAAGCAGATGCACACCTGCATCTGCACCAAGGCCATCCGCCTCCAAGACACCAAACCACACCACACCTCTCTCAGACTTGTGTACAGCTTCACACAACCACGTTAGAATGGAAATGATAATGGAGAGATCGCTTTGGGAGCGCGAGGTCATCTGTAATGCACCTGTCCTCGCAGTCTGACTGTGTCCATTTGTCTACGTGGAGTCCTTTAAACAGAGAGCATGGGCTTTGATTCTGACTTGCGAGCGAACGAGTCTCAGGATTGATGCATTAGCTGGCGAGGCTCATTCTGTGTATGGGCTTAATCGTTCATCTGGCCGACGGGTGATCTGAAGAAATCCATCACAACAATAATCTTGACAAGCACTCAAAAGCGGAGCGAGGGAAAACACAGAGATGACATTGTGTGGATTTTTGATCAGAAAGAGACAGACAGACAAAACAAGGATTTTAGTTTTTGTCTTGACTTGACTTACATTAGTGAGAATATCAAGACCCAGAGAAACATCTTTTCCCAAGGATTATTATGTATTATTCATTAATTTCCAAGACGTGTGAGAACTGTCATTCATATCAGAGAATGCTGCAATACTCAGATGTTCAGAATAAGTTGTTCTCTGGTGGAAAACTCTTTGAAAACGTCAAATTATGTTAAAGTGTTGTTATGTTAGCGGTTTGAAGGGAATCTTGTTCTACACTTTGCTGAATTTGGAGGCTCGTTTTGGGCAGCTTTTAAAGCCATCTTAAGGCTATTTTTCAACCTTTTTTTAAGTACCACGGGTGTCCCAAATTACAAATCAGTTTCAGTTCAGTTTGAAATGTTGCATGTCACAGAGAGAGGGAAATCATATTTATGTAGGACATAATATGTTCCTGGGTTTCTTCACTGATGGGTGTTTTTGGAAGCTGAAGTCATCTTGCTGAAGTCTGTGTTCAAACAGAGGCAGATGAGATGACTGAGCATGTATAATTAAGTCCAATTCCATAATTACATTATTAAATTCAACATTATGGTACATGACTCCTGCCATAAGAAGGCTAAATGGCATATACACAGTAAGCAAAGTAGATCAACTTCAACAAAAAAAGTGTTGGCTACAAACTATAACAGTTGCAGAATTTGAGACTGCAGTGTACAGCAAAAAGAATCAATGACTCAATCTATCAATCATCTGTAATTAGGATGGACTGAAAAATCGGTGGGTAAGCAATCGCAGTGATCCACCCAATGTGTTCCTGTTTGGCTTTTTATCAACAACGTCTCCCCATGCTTCATAAATCTGTATAACCAGATGACGGCACTGAGGGAAATGGGTCTTCACTTAGCCAAGTACGTCCGTTCAACTCCATCCATCTCCTTTAACATCTTCTCTCATCAGCTTCGTAATCAGAATGCCATGGAAACCCGGCAAGTAAAACAGTCGGTGTGAAGTAGTACTGTAAATAGTACTGTATGCAATAATAGTACGTAACATATGTTACAATGAACAAATACTCAAAAAACAACAGGTCTGAGTTACTCATTTGAAATTAATGAGTTGGTGCACATTCAATAACAGGATCATTAGATAGAGTGAGATGAAGTGCTATGGAAAATCCACTTTATTGGACATTAAATAACTTATAGATATAAATTAATAGATTGGCAGCAGACAAATTGACAGCAATCAAAACCACAATGCCTGAGAGTCACCAGAGGATACACGTAAGTGGCTTTAAAAAGAAAAACCCTGCCTGATTTACAGATCTGCAACTGGCACTGATATCAGCACATCCCTATCAATAAATACACACACTCTATTAAACTAAAGGTCTCCCACAGCAGTTGGCATTTGGCACAGACGACACTGCTGTGTGTGTGTGTGTGTGTGTGTGTGTGTGTTTGGCATTTTACATTGTTGCAAAATATTGACTTGGCTATATTCTCAGACACTGTGTGTGCATGTGAGTGTGTGTGTGTGTGTGCATGTGTGCGTGTGTGCAACTGCACATGGATGTGTGTTTGTTTCTCAATGTTGTGATTTACGTGCCAACTGAGGTTACATGTGGTGTAAATCGTCCAAATTTCTAGTTGCATCAGACAATGTGTCTCAGATCAATGTGATATTGACAGGGTAATTGAGGAAGCTTTGTGGCCCCTTGTCATTATTTAGCCTCCCATCTTACCGCACTGGGTTTATTGAACATGATACGTTTTTCTAGCTGGTTTGAGTGTGCCAAAAATAAAGACTTGATCAGACCTCAAAAGAAAGATTTTATTATATTCCTTTTGGTTTTTATAGCTCATAAACTTGGGGACAAGAACATAAACAACACACAAACCACATTTGAACAAAAGAAAACAGTTTTGTATCTGTTTACTGGGTCACCTGCTGGGTTAGCCATTTTAACAGCAGTATGTCTAGATTTATAGACTGTAGGAGCACATCAATAAATAGATATATTACACAATTTTAAGCACATTGTGTTCCCAAGAAATGGATTCAGAAAGGGAGGTCATAACCCAAGGACATCATCGAAATTATACGTTAAAGACTTAAACCTACACAAATTAGGAAGGAAAATAAAAAATCCAACTAATAAACTAGAGACCAGTGTTGATTTATGCTGAATATTTCAAGTGGGCCTCGCTGCGGAACACAAGATCCAGGGGAAGGGGCTGGATCTAGGTCCAGTGGGCGGCGTTACATGCTCCAGGCGGCGTTACGTGATCCGCAGAGTTTTGTGTTGTTTGATCGGAGCACTGCAGGCAGGGCAGCGATAACAAACGTAAATTTGAACATACTTAAAAGAGATTTTTCGTCGGTCAGACAAGTTTGTCACATCTAAGACTGACCCCCAAAAAATACCTGGTTTCTGAGTGTGGTGCATGTGTCCCCGGGTTAGGAGGCCTCTAGCTTGGGTAAGTGGTGGGTGTGTGGGCCTAATTAAGTATTTTTTGTGCATTTTTTCAATCCCTGCTGCCTATAATAATATAATAAAAATAAACATGTTATTCTGAGTTGGTTGTTATTTTAGTTGAGGCTTTAAAAGTTACAGCTCAATATCCACCAGACTGAAGCGGGCACCAGAGTGTTAGATTCGGTCCATATCTTTGTTGTCCAACATTAAAAAAGAGCAAGCTACTACTCAAAAAGAGTGGGGGAAGTGTGTGGTGTAGTTATCCAATCAGATCAGGAGTGTGGCGGCGGCCGCCGTCCCATAGTAACGACTGGTTTCTTCTGTAACCCGCCCACTTCTGTAACGCCACTGGACCTAGATCCAGCCCCTCCGCCTGGATCTTGTGTTCCGCAGCGAGGTGCTACTCGAATATTTTGCAGAGAAAGTCATCTTCTGAGAAAGCGGTGCAGTGTTTTTGTTTCAGAGGCTCTTTGAAGTCTCTTTGCCTTTCACAGAAACCCTCTCAAGGGAGAATCAGATAAGTACCGCTCTGTCTAATATCTGTAATGCAAAGGAAACAGGAATATATGTACCGATACGAGGGTCCCCTAACATGCACACACACACACACACACACACAAACGCACACACACACATGCACACACACACATGCACACACACACACACACCACACACAAACGCACACAATGCACACACACACACATGCACACACACACACACACACACACACACACACACACACACACACACACACACACACACACACACACACACACACACACACACACACAGTGTGCTAGTCTGTCTATGCTAATAGCATCATCAAGGTGCATCCCAGAGCCTGAGCAGATGCACACCTGCATCTGCACCAAGACCATCTGCCTCCAAGACCTCAACTTCCTCACACTGAAGCCCACGGTTGGTATACTGTGTTGCAGAAAACACACCACACCACACCAGTGGTGGCTCCTGCCAAATCTCTCAGGGCCGGGCAACTGTTGCAATGATGGCTAAGGTGACCCGTTCAATGAGTAAATTAACTTAAGTCAGCTAGCTAACTTGACATTGTCACATTGCATTGTACAATTAGTTTTTTTCTGGTCACCTCACGTAGCAATACCACCACAAGACATGGATTCTTCCTTAGGCTACTGTACAGTATTTTTGGACAGCTACATCCAGGAGTTCATTGTAAATGTCTTGAATAAAATGATTTTGGCTCTACAGACTGAACAATCCACTGTGGTCATCAACAGATTTGTCATCAGTTTGCCCTCACAAATACCTTTGAATGTAGAGAGATACCTGCTTTACCATTAATCAAATCAAGTTAATTATAAGTAAGGTCTTCACTCTCACAATAATCGGATTCAGTCTTCATCAGATAACATTTTATTTTAGGTGCAGCAAATCCAGAATCAAGAGCAGTGGCACTGAGGCTGATAATGTGCAACGAATACAACTATTTACATAGAATTCAAAGTCAAAAGTCAAAGTGTTTTACAGTATTTGTCAAATACACTGTATAACACAGGGTCATTCTGAACAGTGAAATTCTTATGACATGGCAAGCGACAAATACTTAGAAGGCGTTCGAAAGAAGATAACACATAACATATATTTACTTAGATATTATTCACATTATCTACTTTGCATCCCGCATGCCACGCTCATACCAGCTCTGCGAAAATCCCAGTTTATACAACCCCCCACCCCCCTTTGTAGATACTTGAATGATGTTTCAATTTGGTGTGGGTGGTCCTAATTCTTTAGTTGCAGCCAATTTATCCTGATTACTTTGACGACTGAAAGATATTTCTCGTAATGACACGATGGAGATGGTCTTGGTAGAGATGCTGAGTTGAGGTATTTGTTAGCCGTGTTGACGCCCCAGTGGTCTGGTCACGTCAACGTCATATGTACGTATGACGAAAACACGTTCGTGCAACCCCCCCCCCCCCCCCCCCCCCCCGGAACCCATAAATAGTGCATTGCGGTGCCTACAGTTAGAAAAAAAACCTTAACATGAAACATGATTGTCAACCAGACTGAAATCGCCCGAAAGGGGCGGTAATACTTGGACTGATATTCAGAGGCAGGGGACAAACTGTCTAGTGTAACACTGTGGTAGAATGTGATAGTAAAATTCCCTCCCTTTCCCCCTTTGGTGGGGCGTCGCCCAATCGCCCCCAAGGAAAAAAACGCCACTGCACCACACCACACCACACCTCTCTCAGACTCGCGTACAGCTTCACACAACCACGCCCGTGTTATAATGGAAATGACTAGAGATCGCTTTGGGAGCACGAGGTCATCTGTAATGCACCTGTCCTCGCAGTCTGACTGTGTCCATTCGTCTATGTGGAGTCCTTTAAACAGAGAGCATGGGCTCTGATTCTGACTTGCGAGCGAACGAGTCTCAGGATTGATGCATTCGCTGGCGAGGCTCATTCTGTGTACGGGCTTAATCGTTCATCTGGCCGACGGCGATCTGAAGAAATCCATCACAACAATAATCTTGACAAGCGTTCAAAAGCGGAGCGAGGGAAAACAAAGAGATGACATTGTGTGGATTTTTGATCAGAAATGAGACAGACAGACAGAAACAAGGATTTTTGTTTTTGTCTTGGCTTAACTTATATTAGTGAGAATATCAAGGCCCAGAAAAGCATCTTTTCCCAAGGATTATTATGTATTATTCATTATACAACAGGTAGTTCCGACCAAGCAATCTGATTGTTAGACATTTAGACTGTGCTCAAATCTGCATGACAGCACACCTAGCCGTGCTGCCTCATCATTATTACTCTGTCATTGATTAAAACTATTTCCATGGCAACATTGTAACTGCCACTACAGGAGTAGAGCGAGAGCTAAACAGTAGCCTACAATATTGATACGAAATGGATAATTTTGTTGTTAATATTTAGTTTAGGTGTTCATTTTGATTTATATGCACAGTACACCCTAATATTGCATTATACAACGGTTACCAACAAAATAAAAGATATAATCAATACAAGCAAATCAACTCAACAGGGACTAGAAGGCATCATTACTAAGGGTCGGTCTACTTGCTGGAGTAGTAAACTAGGTTTCATTATGTAGGAGTCTACGGGTGTGTCTGATTGTTGTCCAAGTATTAGTCAGACCCCATGTATTTCCAGGGAAACAAATTTAACACAAGCAAACCATTTTTTTTATTTTGAGAGCGAATTGCCCCAATTGTTGTTGTTTTGTATTTATTTTTTTTTGTTGTGCAATCACAATATTACACTCGACTTCACCGTGTGCTTCACCGTCATTATTGGCATGACGGCATAGGCGCGGGAAGTGGGGGTGCGGGGGGGGGCTGCAGCACCCCCTGGTGGTGGCCCCCCCCCCCCCCCCCCGCTCAACAATCGCGCTACCGAATTGCTCCGCCAGCACCCTCCCCCCCCCCCCCCCCCCCGCTCAACAATCGCGCTACCGAATTGCTCCGCCAGCACCAACCCCCCCCCCCCCCCCCCCCCCCCCACCCACAGCACCCCCTGCCGAAAACATCTTCCCGCGCCTCTGCATGACGGTGATGCAGTCAGGACCGAGGCGCTATGGCGAGTTACGTAAGCATCACTGAAGTAACGGTAAAGCACACCCTCTTGTGTAATATTGCTTAATTAATTTCCAAGACATGAGAGGACTGTCATTCATATCAGAGAATGCTGCAATACTCAGATGTTCAGAATAAGTTGTTCTCTGGTGGAAAACTCTTTGAAAAAGTCATTATGTTAAAGTGTTGTTATGTTAGCGGTTTGAAGGGAATCTTGTTACCACACTTATGAATTTGGAGGCTCGTTTTGGGCAGCTTTTAAAGCCATCTTAAGGCTATTTTTCAATCATTTTTTAAAGTACCACGGGTGTCCCAAATTACAAATCAGTTTCAGTTCAGTTTGAAATGTTGCATGTCACAGAGAGAGGGAAATCATATTTTTGTAGGACATAATATGTTCCTGGGTTTCTTCACTGATGGGTGTTTTTGGAAGCTAAAGTCATCTTGCTGAAGTCTGTGTTCAAACAGAGGCAGATGACTAAACATGTATAAGTCCAATTCCATAATGACATTGATCAAATTAAACAGTATGGTACATGACTCCTGCCATAAGAAGCCTAGACGACAGTTCATTAAAAAAATAAATGTAAATCTATACATGTTCACTAACCGACTGCCATTTTTAGTTTTTAGCCTTTATGTCATTGGTTGTTTTCCTTCCCTAGTTCTACATGAATATTTGTATTTGTGTCGAAGAGTTGCTGCTCTCTGCTTTGATGTAAATATATGGCTTGTTGGAGTTGGAGAAATACTATTTACCACTTCAAAATAAAAGCAGCGTGCTCCATGTTAAACCAACTGGCCATTGAGACGTGAGACACCACACCAACTGATTGCAACTCTAGACTCAGTGTAATTCTGATAACAGCTTTTGGTCACAGTAAAACTATCCCACATGGTTGGGTTTTGGTGCTTTAGCACACTGAATGGAGCCAGCATGCCAATGGTTCTTGGGTTGTTTGTTTCCTGCAGGTTATAATAACCTGGAGGTACCAGATATTAATTATTGTGTCTGCTGTTAAGTTGTCATCTTTATAAAAAAACCTGAAGTTCCCAGGGAAGAGGTCCTGCTGGAATACACGCTCATCCATCACGCGTGGCTGTAGGGGAATACTTGAATATATTTGTTGATGGTATTGATACAAAATGTACCGTACGTGACATCGGGTATACAAAACTATATAGCCATTAAACTAGGCAATAATGTATTAAAGATAAACAAGCAACTACAATGTATTCCTGTCTTTTAGATGTTCGGTTCATTTTTAATCCAACATAATGCTGATTAAGATGCTCACTCAACGACTAGCAATGTTCACCGTAATTACCATTATTAAATACCATTACATTATTACATTATAGAAAACAGCATCTAGCTCTACATGCAATCACGACACATTAGCCAATCAGTGAACTGGCCCTAATGAACCCCGCCCCTCTTCCACGCAGCTCCTTTCGGCCATCCCTGCAATACCAATCACTCGATTATTCTCGTGGGGATTTACATTTACTGCTGGGGTGATAGTGGCTGGTGATGGTGATGGGGGATGGAGGGGGGTGAGGGGTTGGGGGAGTGATGAGTTGTCCCTTTTGAGAGGAGGGGGGGGGGGGGGGGGGGGGGGGGGGGGGGGGGCGGATACTGCACACACACACACACACATCCTTAGAGGCTCGGATCTCAGCAGTCTGGTAAGCATCACCCGCAGCACAACAGTTAAGGCTGCTGCAACGCATGTCACACAGCGACGGAGATAGATGATCTGACTCCTGCCCCCAATGAGGCAGCTAGCCTCACCCAGGGCTGAGCCCACCCCTGGGCCTACATAGCACAAGCACCACCCCAAGAGACCACCATTTACCAGTACAATAGTATAGTAGTATGGTATAGTGTATAGTATAGTATAGTATAGTATAGTAGTAGTATAGTATAGTGTATACTGTATAGTATAATATAGTATAGTAGTATAGTGTATACTGTATAGTATAGTATAGTATAGTAGTATAGTGTATACTGTATAGTATAGTGTATAGTATAGTATGGTATAGTATAGTATAGTAGTATAGTATAGTGTATACTGTATAGTATAATATAGTATAGTAGTATAGTGTATACTGTATAGTATAGTATAGTATAGTAGTATAGTGTATACTGTATAGTATAGTGTATAGTATAGTATGGTATAGTATAGTATAGTATAGTAGTATAGTATAGTGTATACTGTATAGTATAATATAGTATAGTAGTAGGCCTATAGTGTATACTGTATAGTATAGTATAGTAGTAGTATAATATAGTGTATACTGTATAGTATAATATAGTATAGTAGTATAGTGTATACTGTATAGTATAGTGTATAGTATAGTATGGTATAGTGTAGTCATGTAAAGCGTAGCATAGCGTAGTGTAGCATAGCATAGCATACTATAGTATAGCATCTTAGTACACTAGCCTCATTTAGCGTTGTATAGCATGTAGTGAAGAGAAGCATAGCATAGTCTAGTATAGAATAGCATAGCATAGCATTGTAAAATATAGTGTAGCGTATTGTCTTGTAGCATAGCATTGTGTAGTGTAGTATAACATAGCATAGTACAGCCTTGTCTATTAGCATGGAATAGTAAAGCGTTGTGTCATGTGTCATTGCACAGTATAGTGTAGTCTGTGACTGCGTATTCGTGTGTGTTTGTGGGTTAATATCCTGCTGACGTGTGCTCTCACACCATAATGACTTTCTCACGTGTCTACAGGCTCGGTTCAAGGAGATTCCTTGAGCTCTATGTATTTTTCTGAAGCTCACGTGCGCAGAGATACCGCGTGGTTTGCACGCTTATCTGAGCCTCCTTCAGCGCCGCTAGCTGGTGTGTGTCAGTGGGGTAGGGTAATATGGGAGAGTGCGCACGTCAACGTGATTAAAATAGAGCCGGCGCACCGCGCAGGAAGTTCACGTTCCATGAACAAAGATAGCGAGCAGCGTAATCTCTATGAACGAGCTGTCAGACGTCCGCAACGATGTTTGATTTATTGGGGGGGAAAATATCGTAATCATGAATCAGAACCTCAACGCAAGAACTCTGCCTTTCAATACAACGATATGAGCTCAGTTTTAATATGCAACTGTTTGGAGGGTTTATTCAAATCTGATGGCAGATGGCAGCGATGTTACACGGAAATATTTAAATCATTATCAGTTCAATAGCTAACTCAAAAAAGAGAAGGTGTGTCTTATTCTGGGCTCATCCACAGATGGGCATTCTTGCTGGGGGCCACGTAGTAGCAGATGACTGAACATGTATAATTAAGTCCAATTACATAATTACATTGATCACATGAAACATTATGGTACAGGAACTGTAGCCCTGAGCAGCCTGTAGGCTACAACAAAAGCATTGTGGGGCCAACACATTGTACATATATATTAGAGACATATATACAGACAGTAAGAAGACAGTGAAGTGTTCTGCATTTAAAATGAATACATACTTAGCATATTGGGAAAGCTG
Source organism: Merluccius polli (assembly GCA_030340625.1). Classification (NCBI taxonomy): domain Eukaryota; kingdom Metazoa; phylum Chordata; class Actinopteri; order Gadiformes; family Merlucciidae; genus Merluccius; species Merluccius polli. The sequence goes on from JAOPHQ010005429.1 coordinate 130,612, forward strand.
CACATTATGCTCCCTGTATGCCTTGTTGCCTGGCCATGAAATGCAAGATGCATCAAAAATATTGAGCCGGACAATCTTTCCTCCAAACTATTATTGCATTTGGTTTCATGACTTTCATGACACAACCACATCTACGCTGTGTAAGGTTTTTGTGTTGGACTATGACTGGACCACAAGCCTGTAGTGAGCCGTAAGCATTAGCTGTGAGCATAAAGCTGAAAGTCATGCTTCATCAACCCCGGAGAGGGAGTCCTCTCTCACCCATTCCTCCCCCAAACCTGCCAGTGCAGCTCTGCCTCACTGGGACAGGAGAGAGAAGGAACTCATTATGGTCCTTAATCCCCAGCACTTGCTTCGTCATTCCTCTCTCATTGTTTTACACACACTTCTCTCTCTCTCTCTCTCTCTCTCTCTCTCTCTCTCTCTCTCTCTCTCTCTCTCTCTCTCTCTCCCCCCCCCCCCCCCCCCATTGCTCTCACCCTCCCTCTCCCTCTCTCTCTCATTTTACTTTTCCCACTACCTCCCCCACTCCCTCTCACCCGCAAAAAAAGACAATAGCAAGACTTCCACTGCTGCTGAGTCACACGGACAAAGATGAATAAAGCGGCGATGGCGGAAACAGTGACATGGGCGCCAAGGCGCCAAACTATGCGCCCACCATGGGACTTATTCACCTATAGTGGCCATCTTGGTTCCATCTTTGCACCATCTTGGGTCTTAACTGAATATTCCCCCCACCCAGCTAGCTTTTAGAACCAAGATGGCTGCTAGGTGAATAAGGCCCATTCAAGTGTCATGGCGGCCACACATGGAAGTTAACACAAAGGCATCAGGCATGCCTCTTTACAGGACGTAGTTACCATGGGAACCCCCCCCCCCCCCCCCGCCCCTCGCCAAAGTCTAGCATGATCTGTCATGGCCATCAACATACAAAACGAGAGATACAGACAGAGAGAGAGAAAGAGCGAGAGCTGGTTGAGATCCGGCTGTGAGACGTGTTAGGGCGGAGGAACGGTGATGACACACTGGGGAGAACAAAGACATGTTCTCCTCTAATGAGGTGGGAGCTCTGGTTCAGGTGGGAACATGGACAGCATTACACTTAATGACTCCACTCTAGCTCATATGAGGGATTTAAATCTATATGCCCTGCTGCTACAATGCTAACCCAATGCCACGGTTAGCTTGCAGAGGCATCCGAATGACGAAACAATTGGTCAAATGTGTAGCAGCTTCTATGGAAACCCATTCCAACAAAAGAAACAGCATGACTAGTGTGTTAAATATGCCTCAATAAAGAATCAGATATGACATCCCACTGGCCGTTCAAAACACAAACGGTCTGTCAGAAAAGACGGAGCCTGAGCTAAGTTTACACGCCTGTCTAAGAACAAACATTTGCATACTGACAGGATCTATTAGAAAGATATGTGGCCTACTGGGCGCCTGGAAAACCACACTGTCCTTGAAGGCAAGGCTCCTGTCAAATGCAGTACAGACAGAGAGCAACATGTCCATTTTCCTGTTCACTTGGCCTCCCTCCTTTTTCAGTCCACATTTCATCTCCGGGTCGGCATCCATTAACGATGCTGTGTGTAGAATAATTCACCCGACTGACGATTGAATACGGCCACAAACGGAAACCAAGAAGACGTTATGTTACCCTCTCTCTCTCTCTCTCTGGGACTTAGCCACGCTGGCCCCATGGTTTGTTACTGACAATACAAAGCGACCAGACAGTTCATTATACCGCTATCTGTTATGGCGTCATCGGGAGTTCTCTGTTTACTTCTAAAGCAGTGTGGGTTTATCTGATATGAGAATCCAATTTGGCTGTGAACTGAGACGACCGGCCCCCGTGTGCAGTGAGCTATCATCAATCGACCCAAGGAGGAGCTTTGATAGGACACAGGGGAGACGTTTGGAGTCTGTTACCTTTTAGGTGAATACACAAACACACAAACACACAAACACACAGGCACGTGCACACGCACCCTCACTCACACACTCACATAGACACACACACAATACACCAAAATAACAACAAACGGGGAGGGGAGGGGAGGGCAAGATAGTCGAGTAAAGGGGCTTGACAGCCGAACGGTTCTTGTTCAAATGGTTCAAACCCCAATGTCTAACCTGTAGGCATCCTTGAGCAAGATGTCTAACCTAATAATGTGATAGCTGTGAATGTATCTAAAAAAATAAATAAACTCACTTTGGATAAAATAATCTGCTAAAAGACTCAATTGTTAATAACAGATGGGCTATATGATCACAGCAACGTCATCATATGTTGACAACGCCACACACTTTCCAACCCCGGATGCACCTCTCGATCGGTAAGTACAGTATAAGCGCAATCTGGTGCCCTAGATGTCGGGTTCCCTCTCCCCGGCTGCCAAAGATAGTTCGCGTAGAGAGATACGACGCGGCATCCAATTATAATAACTGCACAGAAGGCAACCTTGAACCACCTTGACGAACAGCCAGGTGAACAGAGCGTGGGGAAGGTTTTAGGGGGCGGCAAGGGGCAGCCACACAAAGCAGGCCTGCCCTTCTGCTGTCCCCCCCCCCCCCCCGGACAGGGACGGAGAGGCGCGGAGGAGCAGCACACCGCTTGGTAGTGTCTAATGGGTTATTGTGAGGCAGAAAGGTCTTCCATGCAAACTATGCCTGCAAGGCTATGAGGCAGGTCAGGAAAATTAACAAGATGGATGGTGGGTGAGTGTGTGTGTGTGTGTGTGTGTGTGTGTGTGTGTGTGTGTGTGTGTGTGTGTGTGCGTGCGTGCGTGTGTGTGTGTGTGTGTGTGTGTGTGTGTGTGTGAGAGTGAGTTATTAATACATAACGGTGAGTAGCGGTGAACCAGCATAGCCCTAATACATTGACTAAAGCTCCTATAACAAACTAAATGGAAATGGATTAAATAAGACGGTATGAGTCATTAGTCTAATGTTGCACAGGCATCACAGATGTTTTTATATGATGCCTGGTTACTCTAGGCGATCCTTCATCATAGGCCCATTATTAACTGAAAACACCTGACCACAAAAGCACAACACCTGTGTGTCACACAGAACGGGCATAGCCTATTTCTCTAAACCTACATGTAATAACGCCGCCATCACCGATTAGTGGTCTTAATTCAGCAACTCTGTCTGTCTTCCAGGACAAAACCGCATGCATTTCTTCAATATTTGACAGGTGTATATATATATATATATATATATATATATATATATATATATATATATATATATAGCCTAGTAGCACTCATGAAGTAGTTCACACACACAATCAAAAAGCGACCCCCCGCGGCGCCCACGCCTGCTTTTGCCACACCCGCGTGACAAAAACACTACACCTCCAGTATTAGCTAATGATGATGATAATGATGATGATCATCGTCATCAACATGATGATGATGATGATGATGATGGTCATCATCATCATCATCATCATCATCGTCATCATCATCATCATCATCTTTCTAGTCTCCTGCCGAGAGAGACAACCACGAACACGTCCAGACACACCTCCATCCTCTCTACACGTGGTTTCCTTTGTTAACCACGTAAAGTGTGTGTGTGTGTGTGTGTGTGGGTTTGCTTTTTGGGCTGGCTGACCCGCTCCACCTGCTCCTGGACCTGGGGACGCAGAGACCAGAGGACCAGACCCCCCCCCCCCCCTGGTCCTGCCTCTCTCAGTACGACCATGTTGGTGGGATTATAGCTATGGCAACACCCTCCCCATGGCAGGCGATGCGGGAACAAACACGGGTTTTGTGTCAAGCGCGCACGCACACACACACACACACACACACACACACACATAAAGGTGCCGCCTACAATGTCACACTTTTCTTTTTTTTGGGGGGGGGGGGGGGGGGGGGGGGGGCGCGAGCGCAATGTTACGCTCCCCGTATCGCTAAACACACGTCTACACACAGCAGGTGCTGTGCCACACACTCATTGTAAAAAATAATAATAATATAAATAATGATAATAATAAAATGTGTAGCCTACTAACGCAACGCAAAGCGAAACAAAAAACAAAACAAAAAAAATCCCCACCCTACCTGTCCTATCAGCTCCGGGTGTCAGTCAGGGCTTCAGACCACAATGTGACCATTGAGATGACGGACGCCACCGCCCAGAGCGCGCTGTCGTGTCACCGCCACGGAGGAGCAGGAGCAGGAGGAGGTGGACGAGGAGGAGCAGGAGAGGAGGAGGAGGAGGAGAGCCCAATAGGCTGGAAGGAGCTGGAGGGAGCAGCAGCAGCAGCCGGCGAGGAGGATGCTGTCGGGGGAGGGCGAGCAGCGCGAGCCGGGGCGGAGGATGCTGATGGGCGTTTTCGCGGCGCGAGCCGGCGACGTGGGGGAACTTCTTACGTCGTGCGTGAGTCCGCGTGACGCGCCCCACATGTTAGCATAGCTCATGTCGCAAATGGTGATTATTTTTATTTATTTATTTTTGTTCACCGCTGCTGCACACCACTGGCATCTATTTATTTATTCATTTATGTATTCATGTATTTATAATGAATAAATAAATCAATAATTGAGGTTGTTGTTGTAGGCCTATCTTTAGTGTAGCGGATACAGTGCATAGGCCTAATGCAACCTTTGTAACACTGTCACCGTAGCAATTATAACACCGATGCATGCAAACAATAATTACATGAACATGAGGGATAATGATGTATGCATCGCTGTGGATTTCGCTCATTATGTTATGTGCATAATTATCCCAGGCCTACATAATTACCGACTGGGATGCAATGGACCGCAATGACATAAATGGCAGGCAGAAAACAAATGAACAAAACAAACATTAGATTAGACATAGAGTAGATAACACCAACGGAAACGTGACATTCATTTAGTCATCATGTTATGATAACTTCATGTCCATATTGTTGATCCTCACAGGGTTGCCATCCATTTGTCTTGTGGCTCTATGCTGTTTTTGGTTACAGAAATTGGTAACAATTGCATTATCACCACAACCAGGATTTTGACAGCACATGATCCATAATTGTTATTCCTTAATAAATGTGCATGGAGAAATATGTGCAGTGACACTGTGTTAGTTGTCACATCTCATGCCAACTCCTCCACAACTTTTTAAAGATAAAGTTGAAAAGTACACTTTTCACATGGGCCTCCAAGCCACATCTGAATGACGACCACCGCATGGAAATGATCCTTAACAGACCCCAACAACAGCTCTGTTCAGCATTAGCTTAAATCTGCTTTTAGTCTGATGTGTTATGCCAGAGCTTTTGTTTTGGTGTTAACACAAACTGACTTTAAAAGTCAGCTTTGCAGACCCCAACAGCATCTCTGTTCAGCAATAGTCTCTGTTTGCTTTAGTCTGATGTGTTATGCCGGGGCTTTTGTTTTGGTGTTAAAGCAAAGCAGACTCCAAAAGTCAGCTTTTACAAAACACATTGTTCTGACGAGTCTCACGAATATCTAAATCAGTGAAACACATTTTCTTCAAACATATCGTATTTATTCCAAACAAAGTGACATTTTATACAACATTATAAGTTTGTGAATAAAAACCACAAAGCCGTCTCCCATAGCCTAATAAAGGGTTACATTTACGACCAGGGGACATTTGAAAGGGACAGTGTTTCTTGCTTTGACCTCCATGACCTCATTCAAATTAAAACCATTGGCTTGTTCACCTTGACTCAGATATGACTTCCTGTTTATAGAAATCACCACATGATGGCAGTAATAAACTACCTTTAGTCCAATGAACGGTACCTTCTCACGACCACAGTCAGTGAGCCTTTGACAGTTTTAGAAAACAATGCTGCTTCATCACGTTATGTTTTTGAAACATACAAACATGTTGCTGTTATGTACAGTATTAACACAATGTAGGTTGACTAAGTGAGTCAATTATTGACTAACTGGTGGTTAGTTTGCAAGTGAGTTTAGAAAATGACCTTTAGAGTTCATCAAAGTGCCTTGATCTGTCTTCCTCTTTACAAGGTCAGAGAGGCAAGCCCGGCTCTATATGGGCAATCTGGGCACAAAGGGCCCTCCGCGATGGGAAAAAGATAAAAATGTATGCATTTTTTAAAATGTTGGTTATGTCGGGCTCCACAGAAATATGACACAAAGCTTGACCCATTCTCTTGATCTTGGTAATCAATCAGAATGACAGTTGTTTCCAAGAAAATTAAGTGGCAGTGCACTGTCGATTGGCTAATGGTGGGTGGGCATGGAGAGCAGGTGGCTTACATTGCACAGATTCAGGATCAGTTTTTCTTAAGCCAAGTCAAGGATAAAAACAGTGGAATTCATCAGTTAGGTTGTTTTAGTGAGGGGCGGGGGGGGGTGAGCTTGAGGGCCCAGGGCCCCCCTTGGGTTACTAATCCAGAGGACCTAATTTAGTGGAAGTTGTGTTATTGTTTTTAATTGAAAACGAACTTGAGGGACAATACGTCTTTTAACCAACTTGAATTATTTGGACATTGTTTTGATTGCTGCATTTCTTCCTCTGATATCCCCCTTCAGACAGGCGAACAGCAAAATGCTTCCCTGAGAATGAGAGGAATGTCATTGTAGGGGAACCATGCTATTGTTACACTATTACCGGGATTCTTTTCACGTGCTGCCATGACAACAATCCAGGGAATCTGGATTATTAAATGCATTTTCTCACACTAAAATGACGAGAGGGACACAATTTCCAGGAACTCACTCCTGTCAATATGGTGTGGATAGGCCTCCGGGGCTTGAGCTCCTAATAATATTTAGGCTATCCAGCCCCGATACAATTCAACGCAAAAGTTAAGGTCAACTAGAAACACTAACATCCATAATATTAGTTGATGGACGATCAATCGATAGCTAGAAATGCCCTAGCTGTCTTTAATAACAAGAACATTAAAGTTACATACAGAGCCATAAAAAAACTCAAGTCACTGACTATAGGCCTAATCCTGTGTGTGTGTGTGTGTGTGTGTGTGTGTGTGTGTGTGTGTGTGTGTGTGTGTGTGTGTGCGTGTGCATGTGTGTGTGTGTGATATTAGCTTGTAAACGTCAACGTAAAGCTGACGTGGATCAATCTTGTGCCAGCAGAAAAAACATGCAAATCGTATCTGCTTTCTTTTAATTATGAATTATCTATTTAATTATTTATCTTTTAATTGTATAAAAAATACACAAAGCTCTGCTTTTTTTTGTTGTTGTTGGAATTGGTGGAATTTAAATGGCTCATCAACTAAGCTGTAAACATGTACAATTGTTCAGTGATTTTAATCCTTCAATCAATCTCAAAATGCGTTAATGGGGTTTTAGGCAACACAAATGTATGTCTTTTTTTTCTCTGGGGAGGGTCCTGTCTGCCTGCCTGCCTATATGTTAATCTGTCTTTCTCTCTGTCTATATGTCTCTCTCTCTCTCTCCTGCAGGTGAAATGTATCCTGGGGAGGTGATTGAAACCTCGGGTAGCTCCTCGGGGCCCGGGGCCGTGCGAGGTCGGGGAAATTAAAAACTCTGGCTTTGAAAAACGAGAGGCCTGACACCGTGGGACAACATCGGGCGTAGTTTTCGCTGCAGGCATGCCCTGTTTAGATGATGACAAGGAAACGTATGGCTCCCAGGGTCAGAGGTGATGGCATGGACATGAATGTTAAGTGATCAGTGTAGGTGTGAAAGATGAGCAGGGAGCCATTATCATGAAATGAGGGTGACAGGTGCTGACCCTGCGTTAGAGTACAGCAGCACGCACCCGTGGTGGAGTCGGTTAAGTTATCATCACGCAGAGGTCATAGGTTTGTTTGGGTTTTTTTCTCCTAAAATTGCTGGTCAATTTTTTAAATAAGCACAAGCTGATGAGAATGAAATCACAGGGCTGCGCGATTGTTGACGGAGAGAGGGGGGGGGGGGGGGGGGTGCTGCGCGATTGTCGACAGGGGGGGGGGGGGGGGGGGGGGGGTGTGCTGCGCGATTGTTGACGGGGGCGCCCCCCTGGTGCGGCGCCCCTATGCGCCGCATACAGCGCATACCCACTTTTTGCGCCACTGCTGTCCAGTGCTGCATACCTGCGCCTAGTTCTCTCAAATCCCACACAGGTTATTTTTAGTTTATTTTCATCATGTTACGTCGCGGGACTCCGATCACAAAAGTAAAACAGTACGATTATTTGAGACTTTGCTGTAGAACTGTAGTATGCAAAATACTGCCAGTTCTATGAGCTATAGTTATTGTAAAGCATATTGTAAGGCATCAACTTAATTACATAGTTGTTATATTATCTATGGGATTGTATAACTTTCTTAGCTAATTCGCTAAGAGAGTTACAAGACAAATCAGTTCCTTGTAATACACTGGATGCATGAAGGGGAGTGGCCCGCGCCATATACTGATGATCATCATGCAGCTTTACGGTTGGCTGACACTAGGAGATGAACAGGGAGAGGATGTTAACCATTCTAAAGACATAAAGTACATTGCTATTTTGCTATTTTATCTTTTTTAAAGCATGTTGTAACTCGTTAGAAATAAACTTAGAGAAGGTAATTCAAACTTTTACTCTGATACTATCAAACTGTCTCACATACACAGTACCATACACTCACATGAAAAAAAAAAACCCCACCCGTACTTGAAGCCATGTAGTGGCCATATGCGAATCAATACAAATATAAGGGTGTTGATTCATATTTTGGGGTAACCTTATTACCTTATTACTCCAGTAAATAGAGACAATCTTAGTAACGACATGGTAACGTTACCTTATTGGACCTTTTGCAATACTATTTTAGCATTGAAAGGATGTTTATTTTCCTAAAAAGCAGAAGTGAAAACTGGTACTATTTCAAAATTGTGCTAAAGGCCACATCAGAAATTCAACAGCTAAAAGAAACAAAACAAATAGATAGTGGTGCGTTTGATAGTGGAAGGTAGACGGGAACAGAGAACCAGACGGGGCAGGTTAGTATTGCAGTGATTAGGGGGTTTGATTCCCAGCCATTAAGGTTCTGGGTTCAAACCCCAATGCCCAAGAGCAAGATGCCTAACCCTTACCTGCTCATTAATGTCATGTATCTATAAAACATGTGTAACTTTAAATTGCTTTGGATAGTATATAGTAACCCCAACGGGAAAGACTCATTACATATGTAACTAATGTTTGTCAATTGTACGTATTGGCTTTAAAGTGTGGCTCGCTCACTGCAGGTAGAGTGCTGCAACAGGTAGACTGCTGCAACAGGCATTTTTGCCTCAGGAGTTTACCGATAAGCTCATTAAGATGTCAACTATTACATAACAGAATCGAAAGCTGCAACCCAAAGAAAAGCAGCAGCAAATTATATATATATATACTGTATATATATACTGTATATATATACTGTATATATATATATATATATATATATATATATATATATATATATATATATATATATATATATATATATACTGTATATACAGTATATGTGTGTGTGTGTGTGGGGGGGGGGGGGTTCTGTGTGTGTATGTATGTCTGTGTGTGTGTGTTTGTGTGTGTGTGTGTGTGTGTGTGTGTGTGTGTGTATGTGTGGGTGCATGTGCATGAGCATGTGCATGTAATTCTGATGTTATTAGTCACAATGAAATTTCAATTAAACTATGTAAAGTCTGAAAAAACAAATGCTCAGGGCAACCATAGCTGTGGTTGTGTCTAGCTCAACTGGCAGAGCATCACATACAGGCAAAATGAGGAGTGTTGTTTACGCTGGGGCCAAACATGTCAAGAATCTATTATAGCTAGCATATAATAGTTATTTTCCGACATGTATTTCATCGACAATGTTTTAATATATGAACTTTGCATGTACTGCATGGGCTACAACTGAAACAAAACATCGGAAATGTTATTATATGGGTAGTATATTTCTTGACGTGAACGTTATTGACTTGGGGAAATTGAATCCGTGCATAATTCACCTCACCGAGTTTAAATGTTGTAGAACCCCCTTTCATAATGAAAGCCCGGGCATGTTTGGATACATCTTTATCAGTATTGCACATCTGTATAATGCAATTTTCCCCCTCTTTGCATATTGCTCTAGCTCATATATTGAGCTAAATGAGACGTACAAACAAAAAAATGTTGAAATAAACATGAGGACTTCACTTGCCACTTTGTATGTTGACACCCAGGAACATTAACCATGCCGCTTTCCAGGGCTTTTGCTTTGCCCTCCGGCTCATTGAGCCTGAACTGTTTCCTTTTAGTATCGGCTCTCTGCTGCAGGTTGGGACGCGTTCCCTCCGCGAGCAGAGTCCCCGTCTAGCCTCGCAAGACTTTCAGGCAAGGAACACACCCAAATAGCTGATTGCCGCCACAAACAGCTCAATTTGCTTGTCTTTGACACTTTGACTTTTTGGGGAATTTTAAACACAATTTTTTTCATGAAGAAGTGTTGACACGTCACACATACCTTCATCAATCATCGAGTGCACACCAAAGTTAACAAGAACACGTAACAACGTAAACTATAACTACTATTCCGTCAGTCATATGTGCTAATATTTTAACCATCAACCTGAGATGACAGAAACGTTGCGGCCATAGTGGAAAGTTTGGTAGGTGAGAGGATTAAATTCTGTCAGTCCTGGCTCGGTGACCTCTTGACCTCCAAGGGGCTTGGGAGTAAGTGGCAAGTGCTGACAGATTGCTTTTCCAGTAATCATTTTGTGAACCCCCTTTCACAAATGCCTATTAACTTTTAGAAATGCCAAATTACATATCATATATTGTTATGTTACTTTCTATTTATCAAACAACATCATGCTTTTCTGGAATTTCTCTGAATACAAAAAAAACTACACCTTGATTATTTTACTAGGCTATGCTTAGTTTTTGTGTTTGTTTTTTTATTCCTCCTTTTTTAAATTTCCCAGTTTTGTTATAAAGAGGATGATGATGATGATGATGATGATGATGATGATGATGATGATGATGATGATGATGATGATGATGATGATGATGATGATGATGATGATTGGTGACAACGACACCACTGCTCAACTTAATGAATATAAGTTGAATAATAAATGGAAGGAAAGGTGTTTTGCTCCCTGGGTCATAACTCTCTCTCCAACTGCTTCTGCTTTGTTCAAAGTGGTGACACGCTTAAACTTTAATAGTACATATATATATAATACAACACCATGTTTCCCACCCACCATACAGCCTGCAACAGGCTTATTACACATGGAAAGTGTGTTTTGCCACTTGTGCAAGATCAACTCCTCACGGATCAAATCGCATTCCTGCTTTGTTTTGTTCAGAGGTAATTGCCTGCTTTACTTGGACGTATGCCATGTCATGGATTCAACACATGCTGTTTCACGTTGGCGTTAATGGCAGCCCTACCCCTATAGCGGGAGAGCAGTACAAGTGTTATGTTAAATAAAATATACATGTGTCATATGTCATTCTAAGTGGATATGACATTCATAATACAAACGTTGATGTTCAAATTGTAAGGTAACAATGAAGTTTAAAAATGATGACGTTGAGACACATCCGTCTGCTGGAGCATGTGTGGATGTTCAGGTTCGACTGAGCTGTGCAAGTACAGTGTGCAGTTTACCTTCAGTTGATGCGTTCACTGTTTTGATCTATGAACACAAGAGGAGGAAGACGGTCTCCCACTGGGTACCCAGTGAATGAAACATATTATCCATCAGGGGAGGTTGATGTTCCTGATGGAGTCCAAATAGGGCTGAATACCATTATGAATATCCATTTTCTGATCATTCACCACTCACACACTCAGAGAGAGGTAGAAAGATAGGCACTGTCAAGAGAGGGATATTTTTCAAATTTCTAAATACTTTTCTAACTTTTCAAATGTTCTAATTTTCTACTTTAACACGGTTAAGAGTCCAAAACAATCACTTATTACTACAATACAAAACATATTATGGAATTGTTTCCGCTGTTTCTGCAGAAATGTTTGCATCATGTCCCAACTTTGCCAAACTGCTCCTTATATAATATATAGAGAATGACCCAAAGTTTTGCTAATATTGGATGAGTGGGATTTGTTGGTTTAAGTTCCTTACACAAACATGAGCCCAGCAGAGGTCTTGTTATGACTGCAGATAATTACCCATTAGGTGTTTCTCTGAGCACATCCAAGAGCGGTTTCGTCCTGTAATGTAAATATACAGTAAGTATCTGTTGACCATTAGAATTGGCTCTTAGCTCTTGTTAAGCCATAAATAATATTCAGTGGTGGAGAATGACAATGATTAGAGAAGAATGTATGTCTGGACTTCAGTTGCTGTAGCTCACATAAGTCATCATCATCATAAGACACATGTCAACCTTTAAACCTTTATCTGTATTAACCTTCACCAGGAGGCGTATTGTGGTCCATGGTGTGTTGCTTTTTCTCAAGACCCCCCGCCAACCCCACCTCCCGCACGTGTTTAAGATTTAAGCTTCTGGTGCTGAGGGAAACATAACCCCGCTCAGTCCAACCTTATCTTCTTTCCTGAGGGTCTTTGTTTCAATCCTTCAGTCCTCCCCACTTGCTGGTAAAATGTTTTTAAATAGCCTATTGCTTGACATATGTCCACATCTTATATAGGAGAGCATCATGATCAAAGAGAGTCATGCAGGAATGCTGCCTGGGTATTCTGCCTGCCTTGCAGAAAGATATGGCTTCGACTGAATCTTTAGACTTCATCCATGATGTCAACTAGACTAGACTTAAACTAGGGTTAATGACTAATTCAACTAGAATTAGAATTAATCATTAACCTGTTTTTTACAGACTGTTAAAACCGTCAGTTTATGAGTGTGCTCAACTTAGTCCAAGAATGTTCATCTGTTCTTCCTTATCCTATAGGACTTGTGGAAAACAACCTCACAGAGATTCAGAGTGGTGGATATCTTGTCCTTGATGAACACACTCATAAACCATCGAATTGTCGTATATGTAATCTTTCCTTCACACCTGCTTCATGTGACATCACTTCCTATTTGTGGTCAACATCTCACTCCAGTGAGCTTCTAGCAGCAAACCCTTCACAGATTTAACTTCTTGAATGATGGGTCAATGGGTTTTCTAACAGCATCTAAATGCCCCCCCCATTAAAATGTCCTGTCTTTGGCAAGATGTAAACTCTGCGTTTTATGTTTTACTCTGTGTGTGTGTGTGTGTGTGTGTGTGTGTGTGTGTCGCTCCCATCCCTGACCTCTCAGGTCAGGGGTGGGTCTCCTTTCCTCGTGGCGTTTGCTTCTAAGAAAGACAAACGGCAGAGGACGTGAACAATATGATGCCCAGACAGGTTGGGGAGTGAGGGGGATGTGTAATTTAATCAATAATTAAAATGCACGATGTTGGAAGTCCTCCAGCTGTTTTTGTTCACAAACTGCACAGTAGGGACCTTCGATCATTGTCATCCATCACGACCGATACCTGTTATGTCTACATTAAGCAGCCCTCGACACACAGCGCAGTTCATCACAGGGGGGGGGGGGGGTTAACTTAGCAATTAGGTGTGCTTGAAACTCGTTCTTGTGAAATCCTTACTCCACTGATAGCGGTTTACTGTTGCACTTTCTCCTAACAAATGTACTTATTGTAAGTCGCTTTGGACAAAAGCGTCTGCTAAATGCCCTAAATGTAAATGTAAATGAAAACAAAGACATACAATTAATCTATCCCGTCCCATTCGCAGCTAATATACAGCTTATATATATATATATATATATATATATATATATATATATATATATATACATACTGTATATATATATATATATATATATATATATATATATATATATATATATACTGTATATATATATATATATTTGTCCGTAACATGCACGTGTTGCTCAGAGACCTTACATTAAATAAACAGATGTTTGGGAGCTTGAACATGAGAAACAAAGCATGTGAAAGCCATGATAAGAGGCTGAGAGACCACTTCCCATAATTCATTGTGGGAATATGGCCTTGTTTACGCAACCGGACAGGTTCTCTCCTTAGGGGGAAATTCCAAGAGGACTGGTCGTCTTTGTGTGTTAATAACTTGGTATTATGTAGCCTTTGATGTATGTCGACCGGCTTGTTTATTATTAATTAATATAATGCTCTAGAACGCATGACCAATTCTTGTCATATTTTCAAAATATTGAAAATTACACGCATACTTTTACTTTGCGTCTAATTTCGGGATCCCTCCCTCCTCCTAGGTTACGAATAACAATAACAAAGAAAAAAATGTACTTGAAGACAAATTAAACATAAAGACAGGTTGTCATTAGCTTAGCACAATTAAAGAGATTCAGGACAATTATAAATATTTAGATGTCCAATTAATCATTTTAAAATCCTAATGCTAGCAAGACTACTTGGGTTTCAGCCAAAATGGTGAGAATGATGGCAACATGGCTTCTAGCAATGCAATTAGACGTCATAAGCAGAAATTTTACTTAATTTGAAGCCAATTATTCTCAGTTGTTTCCTTGGGTTCACAGGTATAATTACCCGTCAGATGGGCGCGGCTGCACATCTGTTTTCAGCCCAAGCGGCTGTGGATTATGAGCGATGGATAATTTTAAGTGATCTAACTTACATTTAACCTCACCAGATGAGAAGCAGCCCCAGGCTACTCACCTGTGCCATGTACAGTATCTGCCTAGTGTTAAACCACAGATCCCTGTGAGAGCAGCCTTATAGTCGGCAAGTACGCAATGTATACAATTACAGAACAAAAATCTTACAGTCTAGATATTTATATATATATATATATATATACCATTGCTCGCAACCAAACCAGGAGGAATAGTGCTTTTGTTTACCCCTGTAGCTATCAGTAGCTATCCCCATTAGCTATCCCCAGAAGTGGAAATGGCAGACGGTGGAACAACTGAAGTAAAGCCGATCTGATGACACTACTTATATCTGCGTACTCTACGTTTTTGCATTGAGTATACTACCTGAATAAACCTCATGTCGCTATTCGCCAGGCGATCCAGTCAGACTACCAACCCAGTTCGCTTTTCTCAACACATACTAAAGAATTTGTATGTGCTTTCATTGATTGATTGATTGATTGAGAATTTATTTGAACACAAAATAAAAGATGAACAATTAAAAACAAACAAACAACAATAAATACAAGACAACAACACAAAATGAAACAACATGGGAAGTGGGAAGAAGCCAAAGCTTCATGTCTCCATTATCGACTAAATGAATGAATAAACTCAGTTTTCCTCCTAATTTCCAACCCCTGCTGCCGATACTTGTTTGTGTGAAGCAATATTTCAACTATGGTATTACTATGCAATGCACATCATTGCAATAGCTTTTGCCTGTTCCCAAACAAAATGACCCCAATTTCACTTCTTCCTCAGTGAACTTGCTTCTTTCTTTCTTATTTCCAAAGTGTTGATCATTGCTTTCGCTGAGATTTCCAAACAAATGAGGGTCTTGTGTTGTTTGTGGTCGCTAGGCTTTGAGGAAACGGAAAGCGATCCGGTTTGTCTTTGCGACAGCGGCGCAAAAATAATACCACTTGGAAACGCTTGGGTGGGAAAAGTTGAAAAGTTGTCTACAGGCTGTTTTCGAATTTCTAAAAAGCATGTGGCGAGTGGTTCTGAATAATAAATAGTTTGTTACAAAACATATTTCCATTTTGGTACTCTGGTATGTGTTGATAAATATTCCTTAAAAATGTGCATTTTATTCTGTTATATATATTTGCTTTGTCCTGGCACTTACATTAGTATCTTGCACTTATCTTAGCTATCTTAGCACTTAGCATCTTACCCTAGCTATCTCTGTTGTATACTAGCAATGGGTTAACTTAAAGGAGCTATATGTAAGAAATGTACTCAAAGTAATCATAAAATGACCCTAATATGTCACTAGACATTGAGGAATCATGTTAATTTCAAGTATTTATGTCAGACATAATAGTAGTCCAGCCAGAATATTTAATTTCAAACGCAATATTTCTGTGCCAGGAAAACTGTTTTGTTTTCATTTTGTGTTTTGGTCTGTTGCGCCACCTTCTGCCTAGCGTCCAATCGCGAAGTCAGTACTGTATCGCCATCCGGGTTGCCAGATAGGCTGAGCTGCAGCCATTTACTGTATAAGGAAGGCTGCAGCTACAAATGTTTCGGGTCAGAAATGTCTGACGTTACTAAATGCATTCGTGAACATGTTTACATTGCACTATTAGCCTACCAAATATATTTTAGTTGGGTAATGAAAATGGTCCATGTTTCCACTGGAGTGAACTATTGCAGTATATCTTTAGAATTATATTTGGCTTATCGCCATTATTCAGTTTTTGCTAGAAAAACATGTTTGAAGCGAATCATTGCGTCGTTGCCTCATGGGCGTTTTCACGAAGTCAGTATCGTTTGCTCAATGACTGTATGTAAGGATTTCACACCGCTGAGGGCCATTTACTGCACACCGACTGCAGTGTGGATGATAATAAAACAGCGGTCAGAGCTGGCGTGTGTGTCCGACAGGGCTGCTCTATTCGGACACATTACTATGAAGCCCCGGTGATGGTGTGGGAGTGCGGATGATAATAAAACAGCGGTCAGAGCTGGCGTGTGTGTCCGACAGGGCTGCTCTATTCGGACACATTACTATGAAGCCCCGGTGACGGTGTGGGAGTGCGGATGATAATAAAACAGCGGTAACAGCATGTGTGTGTGTCCGAGAGGCCTGCTCTCCTCGGACACATTACTATGAAGCCCCGGTGATGGTCTGGAAGTGTGGATGCTAATAAAACAGCGGTAACAGCATGTGTGTGTGTGTCCGAGAGGGCTGCTCTCCTCGGACACATTACTATGAAGCCCCGGTGATGGTCTGGAAGTGTGGATGATAATAAAACAGCGGTAACATGTGTGTGTGTCCGAGAGGGCTGCTCTATTCGGACACATTACTATGAAGCCCCGGTGACGGTGATGCAGTTGGTCAATATTATCAGGGATCTATGCAAGGCAAGTGTATTTGTATAGCACACTTCATACACAGAGGCAATTATATGTTCTTTACCTAAATAAAAGCAAAAAACAGTATGTAAAACACTTGTCATGGTTGCTCCTTCTAGTAGACACAGTGTTGTGTTGAGTAATCCGGGAACGGGGAATCTGGCAACCGCTACTCTGGGGGGGGAGGGGGAGGGAGTACCACGCTGTACAGTATTTACAACGTGGTTGCAATAACAGTTTTGGCCAGAGAGGACGCAATCCTACATATAGCTCCTTTAACAATTGGGCTACTTGAAACTTGCGTGAAATCCTTATTGTACCGATAGCGATATATTGTTGCACTTTCTTCTGACAAATGTACTTATTGTAAGTCGCTTTGGACAAAAGCGTCTGCTAAATGCCCTAAATGTAAATGTAAATATCATTGATATAGTGTACACTATAGTGGACAGATTAAAAGAGCACAAAATAAAGAATGAGACAAAATGTGCAAAAGAATTGATGACGCTTAGTATAGAAAATCATTGACTCTCTCAATAACATTCTATTATCCTTATAACTAAACATCTTGAATTTCCTTGAGGCAGGCAGAGCTAAAATCCATCTTGCTGAGAAATAGACATTTTTTATTTTTTACACCCATCCTTTACAAGTTGTTTGTTGCATATATATTCATCTTGTTTCTTTCTCTTGGGGATGACAAGTCGATCGTGACATCAAAAGTGCCTAATAACTGATAACTAATTACATGTTGCATATATATGTTGTTAATTATTTCCGAGCAGATGACAGATCATCAGATTACAAGACAGTGACAGACACTGGAGACACTCCAGTCGTTCATTACTGGTTGATTTCTGATTATGTGGTCTAGGTATTTAACCTGTTCTTTAACCAGCTAGAGATTGTCCTTAGATGAATTGTGGCCCTGTCCTGCTAATATTTTTAACAAGGCTTTGGTGTCCTCTGTGCATGCCTCCTCTATACTAATATATCGTTGTGGAGTGTGTGTGGTTGATAGCTGATTTACAGCCTCACCTGACCCGAGTCAGACTGATTGGACTCTGGGGCTGGGTGGGCCTGCAAACCTGTGGTGCAGAGCAATCATGGCACCCAGGATAAACCAGTTATCAACACACACACACACTCAAGAGAGAGTCACTGTCATGTCTGCTCGGCAAATACCATCTTGCCATCTCCAAAAAATGCATTCTCAAACAACATCTACCTGTGTCCTGCATTGGAGGGCCCCAGCAAAAGCCATTAAGGTGGCGTGTGGCATGGAGCAACTGCCACAATCGTCTACACATTGGATTAAAGTGCTTCCATGGAGAAAAGCAAATCCTGCCAAATTGTCATGCAGGGCAGCAATTCTCCTGGAGCCTCTCTATACCCCTGGGGCAAAGTAGTTTTTTCCTCTGTATGTGAAAGCAAACCAGTATTGAGAATCTGGATGTACTGGAATGCTGAAGTCTATAGAGTGGTGCAGGGATGACGTATTTTTGTAGGCTAACCCGGAAGTTAGCGTCGCCCTGGGTTCCCTCGACAAAAAGCCAATGGGTTTTTTCCCATTGGATTTGGGATTATTGCAGAAAATAAGCTCTGTGGCAAACAAAAGTCTATGACACTAACACGTTTTGTGAAGCAAAATAATCTTCACCAATGAACACTACTTTTATGATATTTGAAGCGTAAATGCAATCGCCAGAAGTTTTTTAAGACATGTAAAAGCTTCAAAATTCACAAGTGGGGTATTTACTGACATTCTATGTCGTAGAGCAAAACGTGGCCATCCCTTAAGCTGCTGTGAACCACAGACCTTATTTCAGCCATCTAACCAAAACCCATTCAAAAACCCCATTGACTTCGAGGCGAGGGAACCTGAAGTGCCAACATGCTAACAGATTTCCGGGTTTTAGGACTTATTCCTGTACCACTCTATTACTGTAAACCATTTGGAGTCCCCCGGGATGCTATACATGATGGTGGTTGGGTTTGGTACTACAGGTGCATGTGCATGTATGGCCTCATTTACTTGGACTGGTCTCCAGGATAGGAGTGTTAAATGGTGAGGTTGAACACAGTAAGTGTCATAATAATTATTATTCTATGATGGGTGACATTCCTGTTTCAGATTCTGGTCTCAGTGGATATTGTGGCTTACATGGCCTGTAGGTAGTTTTTGGTACTACCTCCAGGTCCAGCACATTGTTTATCAAACCCACGTCATATGGCGTGACCACAAAGTGCCGGGCACGCCCTCTAAGGTTGGATGGTTCTCTGTTTGTTCCACTTGGGGGCAGAGAATACCACTCTGACTAGTAAGGGCGTGTTCACACCTAGCGTTTTTTGTGATAGGGAAAAGTTGAGCCGACCGTTTTTTCAACAAAAAAAAAAGCTGGCAGCGCTTTTTGTCCTAAAAGCGCCAAGAGCGTTTTTCACCTAGCAACGAACCCACTCTAGACCCCCGACGTTACTCGCCTACTACGTATCCAGGCTACCCTTACATCGTTGTTACAAAATGGCTAGAAACAGGCGATTGGCACTTGCATTGGCCCTAACTGACGACGAGGAGAACCATGTACCTGCACGTTTGTGGGTGCGCGATATCACTCGGGGAAGGCAGCAGCAAGGTGCCGACCATCATGTAGTCCAGGAGCTTTGTTTCGATGACGCGCGATTTAGCAGTGTAAGGATACCAATAGGCATTTAGGTGATAAATAAATGTGGCACCAGTATTATCTATTACCTTCCAATCAATGGTTTCGAGACAATCTGTTGCAAACAAGCCAACGTCTCCCCAACTTTTGTTACATCATTTTGCAAGAGACATATCTCTTTGTGAGAGATTGTGGAGTCGTCCTGCCATAGTAGGATTTGCCTTGGGAGACGGTTTATCAGTAGAGCCATTAAATAAGCTAAGGCCACAAGGCCTTTACCTTTTAAACTTTCCTAAGTGTAACCGTCCTTGAATCATACTTTCTCAAAACCTACATCTGGCCCCTCTGAGCTAAACCTGGCTGTACAATGTAATTCTGATGGTGTATGAATACACCCATTCCCTTTTCATAATACATGTGCTTGTCTAACTAAATCTTTTGTTACCCCATCTGTGGACCCTTCAACTAAATCCCAAGGTTTTAGGCATTGTAAAGAATTGTGTGATTGGTAGGCCAGTCATTCCTTCCATAATTGTTGATTTGGTTGACATTGGGAATTGGGTGGAGGTTGCTCTTATTGATGAAAATAAGTTGTTCCTGTGTTAACTGGTAAGTCAATTGGGTCTCCATTTATGTGTAGGGTAAGTCTTGATAAGTCTTTGAGTCTCACAAGGAGAGGGAAAAAACTAGATAGGAACTCACCCGCTTCCAGTCCTTGGGTAGTCACTGGTTTGTGTCAGGTGGTTGGTGGCATGCCATAGGGTTGTTCACTGTAGTACCTCTAGGGAAAGCACTATCCCATAGTGTATCATCTGCATGTGGGGGTCGCTGGGAGCAGTCATGAGCCCAATGGCCTGTGCTGTTACACATGTAGTATACATCACCTGGTGGGCATTGTTGTCCACATCCTGGGGCATGGCCTCCACGCTGGAATTGTCTACACCCATGGCCTCGTCTCTGGCCCCTCCCTCGTCCCCTGGTTCTGGAAGTGGTTCATCTGGGCCATGTGAGGTTGTGTTCCTCAGATGCCTTCGGGACGGTCTTTTTCTCCTTGCCAATGGCTACCTGTCTTTCAGAATATGGCGGTGCACTTCCACCAGCTGTGTCCCACCCAATGCAAGTTTGTTTTACCATGGTGCCTATCTCTGGGTGTAACAGCAGCTGAGTGAGTTGTGTTTCCCACACAGAATTCTCTTCTTTGTTGGCGGGGGGCCAGGAGACAGCTAAGGTTGTTAAAGGCCCCTACCACATGGTCCTGATTATCATTCAAATATCATTATACTTAGGCCAATTTCCGGTCCCGGACTGGTCGAGACCAAGACTCATTTTAGATAACTCTCAATTCTCTTTATACGATTCGGGATTCTATCTTAAAATGTTACCTTCTTGTAATATTTATTTTTAGGTCCCAGACCTATCAAGTCCCGGCCTCCCTTAAATGATTCTGAATTATCTTTTTTGTACGATACCGGATCGTATCTTAAAATATTTACCTTCTTGTAATATTTATTTTAAGGTCCCAGACCTATCGAGTCCCGGACTTGTTTTAACCTTAGTCCGTGACTTTAAGGTTATGGCAACAACAAGTTGTTCTGTGTTGCTTTTTCAAAATTATGTTTGTTTAAAGGATCACTTACTGGTGTCTTTCGGCCCAAAATAATCCATTGGGATCGTCTCTGAATATTCCTTGAGGTTTATCCCAGACTCCTGAGTTCTCCGCATCCGGATAAGGTTTGTGATCCCATCCTTGTCGCCAAGTTGTTGTGAAATTTCTTGAATAAAGAGCACAGACTTGGGTTGCCTTTGTTGAGTTTTTTTATATTGCAATATAGGAGAAACAAGTTCACAAGCAATTCAGAAGAGTCTCTGATTGACTGAAGTATCAGAGAGCATTTATACAGTATGCTATTGGCAACATTATAGCAACAGCTTTTCAAAGTTAGCATAATTGGCCGGTAATAATTGGCCAGTGATAAGAGTCCAAGCACTCCTCATCTGCTGGGTCACTGTACTTCTTATCTGCTGGAATTCTCTGTACTTCTTCATTTAGGCCATTTGTCAAAATAGTATTAGTTTGAGACTTTATGACTATAAACTAATACATTTTAAAGGATTAACTATTACATTAAGCATTATAGCACATTATGCTAAGATTTCCATTACAATTCATTGGTCCAGGATTTGCATTCTCCATTGGTCCAAATAGGACCAATGACGTTAGCGGTCCAACTTTTCTGTGATTCTTTCACGGATGTCGCAGACCACGATTTTTTCACACACGTCCATGAAGCATTTTCTTCGCCTATAATAGAAAATAGCCGGGCGTGACGGCTCTCCTTTAAAAGCGAACACAGCAGCAGGGACGTGGACGGCCCCCGGGGATCTGGAATACATTGGTCCTGGAATCCATGGAGAACTGCCTGCCTGATGAAACTTGTTCTGAGAGTTATGGTGTGGTGGAATGTCAGCTCATGTCCTCTTCCAATGCTCTTCCCCCCGTTTTAACAAGTGAGTCTTTTTTTCTGTGAAGTGCCAAAGTGGAAAGCTGGGTGGGATGGCAGGATAGGGGGGGGGTGGTGTTGAAAGAAGGAGAGTGAGTCCATTCCCCCCACCAGAGGGGACGACTTAAGGTCGTAAAAGGTGGGATTCAGGTGGTCATCCTGGGCCCGGACCTCTGGGGCCCCTGATTGTCTGTGGTACACTGGAGGGAAAAAAAGCAGTTACGCAGCGGTCAATACACATTTTTTGGGGGGGAGGGGAGGGGGAAATAGTAGCAGTGGACTGGAAGTGGGCAGAATAGTGTGAGCGATGTTACCCGGGATGGGCTTACTTTGATTGACAGAAGTTACGACACTGGTGATCTGACTTAAGCCCAGTGCAAATGCAGCGCTGAGCCGCCCCGCCCTCCTCCTCCCCCGGGTCCCTTGATGCAGCACCTGCCGCGCGCTTTAGCCGCTGTAGTCCACGGTAGCTTGACATCCCATAGGGCACGATGCGCCTGGGTGGGAATAGAGAAAAAACAGAAGCCATCAGGAGACACAGAGGAAACAAAAGCTCAAACAGAAAATAACAATGGACGCTAGTTTCCAAAGCTACCACTCTCGGTTCTGTATACAAAAAAATACCGTGGCCTTGTGTGGAGTGTGTGTGGTTGATAGCTAGTTTTAGCAGCTGCACCTAAGTCAGATGGTTGGGACTCTGGGGCCAGGTGAGGCTGCACACCTGATGCATTGGGGTAATCCGGGCACACACCTTAAATCAGCTATCACAACACACTCGAGGGAGGGAGAGCTCGACATGCATGCATTTAACATCTTTCCAACTCTCCAATAAACTGGGATTATACCATATCTTCATGTGTCCTGTGTGTCAAAGGAGCACAACAAAGCCACTGGTGGTGGTGTGTGGTAGGGTCTACTGCAACACCTTGATGTCAACGCTAGGAGATTTGAACGTTTCTTGCTTGCTCAATTAAACCACACACTTTTATGACCATCCCTATGTATGGGCCAAAGACTCAGTAGTCAGAATGATTCGGTGTGTGTAAGAACTATGAAGACACTTATAAGACTAACTTAAGAGAAGCTTGAGACATTACAGATTTTTTCTATATGCCCCCCTGATGGCTACCAGTGGCCTGGTCCCTCTCTTCTAGCTCCCCTCTCTGCTGACAATCCCTCTTGGATTGAACTTTGAAATTCCTGTTTTTACTTTGTTCTTCCATTATTAATTCAACCGGCATGTCTGCCCTTTCATTCTATATTAAAACCTTTTAAAATAGGACAGTTTGTACAGAGCAAAGCAGTAATCTTGATTTTGGGTACAGATATTCTGAACACTTCTAGAGCCCTTGAGCAAAAGTTCAGAAGTTAATGTAAAAAGAAAAAAAAATTATTGCTGAAAACTTGGACTAAAAAGGAATGTTCAGTATTCATTTCATTGAGTATGATGCTTGTCATCACAGCCCACAATATACACAATGAGAAAACACTTTATGAGATGCAAGTTGTGGCAAAGGAATGACATGCTTTATCCACAAACTTGGCTGTTTGTCAAATGTGAAGCTGCAGTACTCAAGGGCAGTTTGTCATTAAAACGCTCGGCGAAGGCAACCTGCCATCCGCTGATTGATATCTTTACAACAAGAAAAACAAAATAATAGTGATTGACTTTTATAAGTCATTTACAAATCTGGACTCATGAGTTATGAATCTGAAAGCACAACTCCAACATATATTGAACACTGCATTCATTGATCTGCTCTAAAAAAGAAAAATATAATTTATCAACACTTCATTAAGAGACCTACTCCTACACAATGCCTTTGGAATTACTTCTTCGTCCTCAATGTATTCTGAAATTTGGGGAATATTTAATTAAAACATGGACTATATTATCATGTCATTCCTCGAGAAAGAGTAAGATGTCTAAAGTAGGTATCATGTGGTGTAAGGTATATAGTGTATATAGCTTAGCATCTGTTTAAAAGCACCAAAGAGGGGAACCTTTTACAAACTGAATAATGTTGTTGGGTTTTATACCAAAATATGTAAACATTAAGTATTCATTTGTATCTATATATCATATGTACTTGTGTGAGAATACAATAACAACAACAACCACAACAACAAGAAAACTGTTTTTAACCCTTCATTGGACCCTTGTGCTGGACATCTTAAACTGCTTTTAACATGCACTGCTACACAACATGAGTGTTGTCTTGTACTTGTATGTTTTCTTAAATGCACTGTAATGTTGTACCACGTGCACAAAGTTCCTAACGGAAATGTATTATTAGTTATTTAGCTATATTGTAGTAGTTATTTGAATTCAATTGAACTGAGATACATTGATAACCAGGAAAGGCAGTTGTGTTTGTTGGAAACAATGTAGACAGGGCTGCAGCAGAAGACATAAGCGGAGCTTTGTGCTCAGCCAATGGGAATGCCTCATGCATTAACTGTGGATTAAATATAGGTCCATGCACATTCCCAGGTGCATGACCGAGGCTGGAAAAGGTCAGGACGCTTTTCTTGCTTCGTCAATCGAACCAATAATGTTCTAACCTCAAGCTAATTCAATTTGAATTCTCACTTTACATAATAAAAAAAACAAGCCATTTTATATAGGACAAAGAAAGTAAAACACCTACACCATACTAACTCATAAAGTCAACTGCTTGTCTCTTTGCGAGAAGTTGAAAGAAACTGCTGCACTACATTCGTATATCAATAACGTGACATTCAACCTTTTCAATTACGCCCTGTTTGTCCTCACATGCCAAGACATCATAATAAAGCAAGCTGTGTATACCTGGAGAAGCCAACAAGATTCTGGCATGGAAAGAAAGGAGAGGGAAGGAAGGAAGAATGCTCATACAATGGCTTGCCAAGAGTTACTGTGCGGTCAAATAGGAGGGAACCAATAAAGCCCCGTTCCCCAAATAAATGGAGGAGAAAGTAATGGTGGTGGAGGTGGTAGTTGTGGAGTTGGTGGTGGTGGTGGTGGAGCTGGTAGTTATGGAGCTGGTGGTGGAGTTGATTCCAGCTGATAATGTGTTCTTAATCTCTGCGGTAGCTAACTGTGGTATGCCGTGTTGGACGCAAGCCATGTATAGTGAAAACATGAAACAACATCAGATATTTGGTTGTTTTCCGGTAAACAACTACCACTGTATAGTCACTATGAATTCACCACAAGTGGACAGGCACTGGCCGATAGAAAAATCGGACAAAAACTGACAAATCTGTATATCCCCAAGTCCATAGCACTCTTCAGTTCAAAGTAATGCAATATACACCTGGTTTTCATGTTTGGGGGAAAGGAATAGACAGTAGTAGTTTGGGGGATTGGATATACACCTGGTTTTTCTTTCTTCTTTGCCATTATAGAATGTAAACCTATGATCATATGATGATCATAGGTATTTATGTGTTGTTGTTTGTACTTCCAGTGCCTTGAGCCCTGAGGCAGGTAGAGACATCCAAAACATCCAACCCAGGAGGGGAAGGAGGGAGGTTAAGAAAAATGTGCGGTGTAAAAACCAGTGATGCTTTACATTCCCATGCCCCCCCGACACACACGTCTCTCTCACACACACACACACACACACACACACACACACACACACTTGGAGGGGTGCTTCTGGTAAATAATGAATAGTGGTTGGGAAATGGGGGGTGTTGGGTGGGGGTGGGGGAGACGGAGGAGGAGGGGAAGAATAGCTCTTTTCAGCCACGATCTTGTCAATGCTATAGACTTCAGCAGTGTCAAGAGTCTCATCTGTATATCATTATGCAGCGCTCCGCCATACACTGTTCTGTCAGATCTGGCTCCATCCCGCCTCTCTGTCTGTCTGGCACACAGGCAGATCCTATCTAGCGCTCTGGGATGGATTAGACTGCCCTGGCGGATAACACTCATCGCTGTATATTCACTATTATACACATGGCTGCAACCCTTATTGTAAGCATTAAAGGGGAAAGAACCCAGAAGAAATGCATTTGCCTGAACACAAAATTTAACACATCGAAACAAAGAGCTACCTGGTTTTATGGGGCGGTGGTGGTTGTTTCTGGCTTGTAGCTGCATGATGTTTCAGATGGTTACAATATGTTGTGTGTGTGTGTGGATTATGGATAAACAAAGTATATCTGACAAAATGTATGTGTATATATACTAGAGTGTATAGTATTTTCTAGATAATGAGACTAATTAGGCCCTCTGTGGTGCCTGGCCTAAATCATCCAGTTGGAGGCCTACATCAGCACCATGGACAGTGCAGTATTACCGCTGAATGATATGATCAAAGCATTGATCCCACAGGGGATTGCAGCTCACATGCAGCCCTGAAAACCGCACAAGACTAAGAAAGTCAGTGGGAAAGGAATAACTGAAAGACATAATGACGAGCAAAGAACTACTAACAATTCAAGAAAATAGGCTTTTCCTTATCCCATTCACAGCGTTGTCACATAAGCGTTGTCTTGCGCTTGTTAAGATATGAACTGTGGCTGCATGTCAGCAGCCTTGGGGATGAACCCACTGTAAACAAGCGTAGGTCAAAACCTAGTATGTGGCTGGACCGTGAATCCATCCTTAGCACTCAATAGATTCTGAATGAACAGCAGTCAATAAACAGAGCACTTGTAAACGCTCATGGTACGTGTCCACAGGATCCGTCATTTCCAAGCCTCCCATTCATTATGTATGTGAGCATCCCTGCAATGCATTCTGGTAGCACGGCGTTGAGTTTCGAGAGATTGGGCGTTGCGTTGGCATGCTCCTCATTCGCATGAAGTTGAGTTCTCTTCTATTTTATGCAAATCCAGGGCGTCCGGCGATACTCACCGCCTCTGGAAACTCCCAAAAAACGTTTACTTTTTTAACTAACCAATCTAAAATGAAGACAGATTCAGCAACTGCTTGGCTTATTTCTAAAATCTGAAAGGAAGTGTTTGCATGGGCAAACAACAAAAACCACGTCATCACTCACTCCGACCACTGTCAGGTCTTCCTTGTTCTCCCTTGTTTCTTTGATGAGCTGGTTTACTACTTCCAAGTACTCAAGGCACCCCGGCACTCCAGATACACCTCCCTTTTCCAATCTCCTCCTTAGAGCAACTCCCACTGCGCTTCTGCCCTAGCAGTCTTTTGGTGAAGCCGAAGGGTTTGGCTAAGAATGATGTTCGCTTCCTGGCTCTTTCCTTGCAGTGTCTTCAGGGCCACTCAGCTCTACTGAGGATTAGTTCTTTCATAGGATGGTTCACAGCTCAGCCAAGGGGGGATGTTGCTCCTCACTGGCCTAAGGGACTTCAGCTCCTGCTGGATCTTGTGGATCTTTGTTGCTCTTTGGTTCATGCTGAAGGGTGTTCTGGTTGGCCTCTTCTCCACTCCTCCAAACCATTCCACAGCTAGACTGAAGTCAATTGTCATCATTGTCTCCAGCCTTTGATCCAGATCTCCCTTCACTGTTGCGTCTAGCACCTTGTTGGCATCCTCATCAATCTAATGCTAGACTGTTGTCTTGTAGGCCTGTGGCCATTTGACTCAAACCTTCTCCGGAGGTTTGTTCTGAGGGACTGGTTGTGCCACTTGGGGGCTGTATGGGGTGCTTCCGGGCCTGGCTCCTGCGTCTCACCAGGTACAGATACCTGTGCATTGTGAGACTCCCACTCCCTCCAAACACTTCATCCAGGTCTAGGAATCTTCAGGCCTCACTGTTCTTGCAGGAATTTCCACATCTGCATTTCATACTCGTAGCCTGTTGTCAATCAAAGGTAGTCATAATATATGCTCTGAATCTGAGCTATTGCAAGAAACTTAAATGTACTTTTGAAGTGTTTCAGAAGCTGTTCCTTGACCTTGATGGACTGAAGGCCAGTGCAAACGTAATGAGTCTCAAGAACAGTATTTTCCGAAAAGATTACGCTTGTTTCACAGCACTATCAGATTTTATGTATCTTTTATTTAACACCCATAGGCGGCTTACACTTACCCCAACATTTTACAGATGTTACATGTTTGGCACTGTAGTTTATAATTACTTTGCTGTGATGGCATTATTAAGTACTACTTCATTTTTTTCAAGATTGGAATATTGTGTGCTCAAATAGTGTTAGTTGCCTAACAATTTTGTTGTAGAATTAATTAATTTCTCAAAACCTACATGAATAAAAACATGAAAAGTCTAAAAACTACTGAAGAAAATCTAACTGGCGCAACTTATCAACTTAAACTTGTGTGCAGAATTATAGTAAGTACATAACATTTTAAAAATAATTTTAAATAATGTGGAAAATAATTGGAACAACTTAATTTTATGAGTAATCAACTTAAAAGATTGAGCCAATACATTTGTTTTTAGAGTGTATGTGATGAATAAAGTGCTTGAGTCTTAAATCTTTTGTCATTTTTGTTTTCTTTGTCAGCTTAATGCTTTCCAGCCCTGCTCCACATGGTCACTGCTACGCTACCAGTTATTTGGATGCATTGACCATCTTTCTACAGTTAGCCATGGCCAAACAGTTGATAACCACAGCATGCGTTTCCTGTTTATTCATAATGACTAAATAACATGTGGAAATGATTGGATAAACACTAGCTGGCTAACAATTGCACACCACCATTTATTGCCTGAGTGCAGTCAGTGTGTCGCACACTTTATACTATTGGCTCACAAGCCTTGTTAGAAGCAGGAACCAAACATCATATTTGACAGAGAGAGATAATCAAAAACATTCAATTTGGACACAGCAACATTTTTAAAATGATTAATTCACAATCAAATATTTTCAAAAGTGAAAAGCAATGCTCTTATTCCGCACTTTTCTAAAAGCTCTGTGGATGTTTATTTTTATTTTTAATGATTCATCTACTTACAAATGTTATCAATAGGACTTTTAACACCAACAATGTTTCACCAAAAATGTTCATTTGGTTACCACCAACTAGGCCATCTCACTAGAGTTAAATGGCGCTCATCAAGTTGGATAGAGTGCATGCTCTCCCGTCTCCCCATTCTTAGCTTGCTAAAGTTCTCATGGCCCATCTCACCTTACGTTAACATTGCTTCCTAACCTTTCTTGTAGGCCTACGTTGGAATATTAAAACAGACTAAGAGTAAGATATTATTGCGAATAAACGGGTAAACGTACTGTGTTAAAGTCGTGCAGAAAGTAGGTGTAATATGCTGTGTTGAGACGTGTCCCTGATGGAACCGGACATTAAGAGAACGTGTCAAGGGCAAGCCTGACAGATATCAAACCTGACTGATATCAAGCCTGACAGATATCAAGCCTGACAGATATAAAGCCTGGCAGATATCAAGCCTGACAGATATCAAGCCTGACAGATATAAAGCCTGGCAGATATCAAGCCTGACAGATATCAAGCCTGACAGATATAAAGCCTGGCAGATATCAAGCCTGACAGATATCAAGCCTGACAGATATCAAGCTTGACCGATGTCACGAGTGAAATAGGAGTGAAAAGGAATTGGATTAATTTGTTGAAATGAGTTGGATCCCTTTGTACATTTTTCATGTAAGGTTGCTCATGAAATATGTGTAGGTCTATATTTCAGCATCTTGCTATGTTGCATTTATCAATGACCGTTTAAAATAACAATGACCAATATTGTCACTGAAAGACACAGACTAATTATTTTAAGCACATAGGCTGGATTTTATTTTCATGTAGCCTAATTAATTAGATACTAGAATGAGTTTTTGGGCCTGGACTATTTTTGTAATATTGGCATGGGTTCATGGTCTCATCAGACGGGAGTTTGGCAGCAGAAATAACAGATCTTATCGTTTACCTTCAATCCAGGTGTATTTATGCCTACCCCTTAGGCAGTGTATGCTTCTTAATTGAAAACATTCCTTACTCAGGAGTGTTGATCCAGATAATATCCAAGTGACAGTAGTAGACGCACTCCTTGTCCTTGTAGGAATAACACGTGCAGCGCTTAGGTCTTGACTTGGCCTCTGTGTGTGCTGGCAGAGCCGCGGCCCCCCGGGACCCCAGCACGGCTCCCGGGGTCTCCCTGTGGTCTGGGGAGTCCTCCGCTCGCATATCGGACTCCATCGACAGCCCTTCAGGAGAAATGTGTGTCAAGACAAAAAGACAAAACATTTTTTTGGATTAGGGGATATAAACTAATGAATGCAACAAAAAAAAGGAAAGAAAAATAAGTAGCCTATTTTCTATTTTAATAGAGACAGCATAGCCTACCTTGTAAGACAATTAATGTCAGTCCTGTGATAAACACCAGCCGGGTGTCAATTGATATCCTTGCCATATCAGCAATTTTCCAAATTTCCCAAAAATTATGAAGATGCAACACACATTTTAATCTCCAGTGTAGGCATTGGAAACGTCTTCGTTGTTTGGAGATGTTTAGAGAAGAACCAAAAAAAAAATCAATCAATTTGCTCCAGGTCCATTATAATTCCTGGATAGACGGATTTATTTCGCACAATAGACTATTAGGCCTATTTCATTTATAGTGCCTCTCATAAATCACAACGTTGAGTGAAACAACCTCTATGAATATATCCTTAACCTGTAATTCCTGTTTAGTAGGCCTATTAGTTGTTGTTTTAGCCTATTAAAAAAAAAGAGTTAATTAGCAACGGTGCGTTATCTCTATAGTCCACTTCATCGCTTTAACAGAGTGTGTGAGCAGCAGCGAGTGCAGCGAGACTTGACTCAACTCTTCCCCCTTTCAAAGTGCCATGCTTTCTAGATCCAAGTATCCGAGCGTACGATGGGCGGGGCCTCGCGCTCCTTCCGATCCACCGATTGGTCGGCGGCGGAGCGAGGCACCGCCCATCGTACGCTCGGACCCTTGGATCTAGAGACTTATGATAGGCCTACCTTCACAGCGGCAACAACAGAAGACGAGAAGAGAGGTGCTGCTGGCGACGAGGCGGGACACGCCCCCCACCTGTCGTGCGGGATGTCTAATCCTATTTGTGTGGCATTTGTTTACCTGGCTAGTTGTGGCGGTTATGCCTTTTACGTCCATGGTGGTTAGGCAACCCTGAAATAATTACAACCGTAAAACAAGGCACGCAAGGCCATGAAAGATTGAGCACATGCATGCAGGGCCGTACGCAGGTTTTTATTTTTTTTATTTTTTAGAAATACCGAGATCGGGGGCATACCCCCCCCCCCCCCCCCCCCCCCCCCCCAAAAAAAAAGAAGAAAAAAAGTGGTGATTTCCCTGATCTAAATATGTGAGGCTTAAGACGTTTGGAGAGCAAACATTTGGATAGCAATTGCTTTAAAACCATATCAATGGGCAGCAGCATAAAAGATCTGTCAAGTGGTAATACCATACCTGCCAACATTAGGCTGTGAAAAAGAGGAAGACTTTCTGGGGTATCGCCAAATGGCCTATACCGTCCCTCAACACCCCTGCTGCCATATAACCCTACACCACAGATTAATAGAATAAGTACAAGGATGTGAAAGTAAAATGAATTGTAATTCATAGCTCACGGTAAACTTAAAAAATATATAAAGGACCTGTAGCGTTGTCCATTTTCAGCAGCGGAGCTGAGCGGAGCAGAGGGAGCGCAGTGACGAGTGACGCACGTCAGCAGGCGTTGTTTGTGCATGCTGACCTCTGCCTCCGGGTTGGGTTGCCAAGTACCACAACACATATCCCACACAGAAACTGAGAAACACCCAAGAGGCTAAAATGATCACAAAACATCTGAAAATGAATGCTGACAATGTTTAATTTAAGTGTTCAAGTAAAGGGAAATGCACACTACAGACACCATTGAAATGTAACCATGACCAAAAATGGGAGCAGTGTGTGTGTGTGTGTGTGTGTGTGTGTGTGTGCAGTACCTGCTCTTACTATGATCTCCATCACCTTCTCTCTTTATTTTTCTCTCAGTCTCCTCATCTTGTCCCGTATCTCTTCCTTTCCCAAAGCTGAGATTTGATTGATGGAGTCTTTTCATTTTCCTCTCTGTCTCAGTGAAGAAAGTAAACAGGGTCAATTGATGTATATGTAAATGTTACCGGCCTCTGCTAGGATAATCTTGCAATGAAAATAAAAAAATATAGGGGTACCTCATTTTAACATGAATTTCAATCCTTTACACAAACTGAATTGAAAGGAAAAGCATTTTGTTTAAAGTCCATTGCTAGCTATAGTTAATTCACTCAAGTGAAACTAACAAGCTGGCATCATGATGGATGGCCACTGTGTAACGGCGTGCGACTGCACTGGTTTGTCAGATGATGTCTGGGGATGACATTGAACTACAAGCAGTCCACTAGTAAAATTGTCTAGTTACCTGTATCACGCTTCGCATGGATTCAGTTGTTGCCTGCCGTTGATCCTGGCGCTGCCTCAAGTTGTCTCATCCACTTCACCACCCATCCACACACACA
This sequence comes from Merluccius polli, assembly GCA_030340625.1. NCBI lineage: Eukaryota > Metazoa > Chordata > Actinopteri > Gadiformes > Merlucciidae > Merluccius > Merluccius polli. Next base: position 163,188 of record JAOPHQ010005429.1, read on the forward strand.
CAAGCAAGGTGATCAGATGCGCAAGTCGTAATCTTGGCGTTTTACAATATGTTTTACCAAAGTAAAGTTATTTTTAGGCAGTTATTTCACAACTTTTATTGTATACACCTCGGAAAGCAAATACAGAGGTCCAGACCTTGTAACCTCTTAAATGGCACGACAGTACTACAAACCCATTTTCAGGCCTGCAGTAGTCTGGCACAGGTGGTCTGAAACAGATCAGATTAGGACTGAACTGAGCATTACAAATCTGGACAAACTCATGATGGGATACCTGTCAGGTTGAATATACGGCATTACCTGTCCCAGATTGACACATTGTTTCATATCAACATTTCTGCAAACAGAAGAAAAAGACAGGAAGAAACAACTCACAGTATAATAAACCATGGAATACAAAATTGTTTGTCAGACAACAGTTAACAGTACTAGTATAACAGTACTAGTCTAAAGCACATGCCAGCCTGCAAACTCAAACACCGAAACCAGAGCAGCTGATGAGACAAAATACTTACTTAACTTGAGGTTAGATAACATAAGAAGAAATATGTAAAGAGGCCAAAAATGACTGGCGATTTCCCTTAAAATGAGAACTAAAAGTTATGTAGAGGTCTTTCATGTAAGCATATATCAGCAGTGACCTTTAAATACGTTTCCTTTAGACATGAGGAAACCCTGACATTAGCTCTTTATTCTGGCTTCTTTGTTGATGCTGTGCACAGCAGACATCTACTTGTGAGGCCATGAAGGTTCTCATTTTTCTTCCTGGTCTAAAAGCTGTAAAAAAGGTGGTAAAGGTTATCCCCCTCAGCCATCTTTCCCCTGAAAGTGGAATCCTCCCTCAGATGTGGCGCCACAGCACCCCAAACCCGGTGGCTCAACCTGCTGGTGTGCTAACCATGTAGGCAATATGCTTTGTAGCAACTTAGGTTCAATTCCCACAATGTGGTCCTATATTGCATGTCATTCCCGATCTTCTTCAACCCAGTTTCCTGTCTCTTTTCACTGTCCTGTTCATAAAGGCACAAAAACACCTTAAAATTATATATATATATATATATATATATATATATATATATATATATATATATATATATATATAAAGATTTCCTGGTTCAGGCTTATCAGGGGCTGATGAGCATTACCCACTGAAACCAATGGATGACCCTGCATTGCTACGGTGTGTTCTCATAGCGAATGGCGCCATTGTAATTCACCCAAAACCCACACGGAGTTGAGGCCAGCGCTCAGGGACTTCCGAATCAAACAGGACAATGTTGATCGGCTGCTCCAATGGAATTCAAATGATGTATACTATCCATTTCACACGGTGTCTTGAATGGGAGAAAACCAGTTCCAAGACAATTGGTACCACAGTGGGTGTATTTCTTACTGACACAAACACACAAGTGGTAAACCAACAGTGTGCTGTTGCTGCGATAGGTAAAACAATTCTGTTGGAGATATTCTCTGAGGATTTGGCTGCCAAACCCAAAAAGCCAATGAATGCATGGATTGATGGACACAAATTGAAGACATGTGCCTGGCTGAGTAAAGAGTGGCTGCACTAGTGCTCCCCATGCAATGCTTATCTAACGTTGAGGAATGAGAGTCTGTAGAGGTGAGTGGAGGCCACAGGGGAGTAGAGAGAAGTATTGTTGTCCTTAGAAAGACACCGAACCTTAGCCCGCATTTGGACTATATAGGCTATTTGAACTTATAGAATCACATTCTCAATAATTGGCAATTATTCGCATTTTCAGAAACGGATCTGATCACGAATGGAATGTGTTATTGACATCTTCTTGGCTTTAAAATATCAGATGGATCACAGGTTGACTGCACATGGCATCATGTAACACATGTTTCAAATAGTTTCAGTGGAAATGATTGAAGTTAGGGATGATTAAAGAAGGAGACAGATTTCCCTGACATAATTTCATAATATACCTATTGGGGTTGATAATGTGGATGGAAGCGCGGTGCCAGCTTGCCTTAAACGCAGGCTCTAAAGGCTGTCTCTTAAAAAAACACACAAAAAAAGCCCATGAATTACTTTTGATTTGGAAATAATGGCCTATGTCCAATCCTACTGCATCATAATTCTAATTATAATAAATCTATTCTGTATCGTGTGTCAGAAATTCCGGTTATATTTTGAGACAATGTTTTCTTTAATACAGCATGACAATTGATGGTGTTCTCTGTGTTTATTAGTCATTGGATGCTTGACCAAGAATAACGCTACATTTCCTAAGTGATTTCAATTAGGATAAGCTAGTGAGCAGACAAGGATTTTGTTGCAGGGGTTCAATGGAGGACTTGAGCTCAGATTGTTGCTGCATCACACAGTCTCTCTCGCTGGTTTCCAGACCAGACCCTTTGTTCTGCAGTGACTGTGAAAGTTTATAATACCTATATCCTTTCAGATTCATAAGCTTGGTTAACACCCAAAACTAAGTTCATAAACCTTTTCAACTCTTGTCTGTTTAAATTATTTATTCAAAAGGCTATAAAATGCCATGTTTTACTAGTCGTGGGTGGCTCAGAGAACCAGGTAGTTAGGTAGTGTGATTGTTTACTTAGCTTTGCTTTGGAATCTGGCATTGGATTAGCCTATCTGTGTAGCACCTAGACAAATAACAGCGTGCTAATGCTATGAGTTTGTTGATGGAGAAAGATAAGACTTGGGTTTTCTTGAAAAATAAATTCCAAATTTGATGTGATCTAAATTTGCTTGATTTAAAGATAACCCATTGATGGGGATTTCATAAATAGGCAATGCAAATATATAGTTGGAAACGTTAGTTAGAAATAGTATACAACATACAAACCAGAATACAGCCTTGTCTATTCTGTAAATAAATGAATACTTCATTCATGTTTAACATCTGTGCAGTTCATTTGCACCAGGCTGGCTATAGGGTCAGTCTGCCTGAGGACATTCCTGATGGCGAGTTTATGTTGCCATCAAGTGGTGCCAAGACGCACAGACCGGAATTAAACATTGAAGTCTTGGGAGTTTTCTTTTTTTTTTTTAATACATTATAAATGCCAGACAAAACTTTTTTAAAATTTTATATGATAAAAATGAAAACAAATAAAAAATAATAATCCCTAATATTTTGAAAAACGGAACAGACATTTGTTGCTACTTCTCGGGCATACCAAAGTAACTTAAGAACGAATATATCCACAAAAATAACTGCAAATATTATATCGCATTTGAAAAAAGGTGCATGAATATACCTCAGATACTCAGATACCGACTTCCCACGTGGTCGCGTCTGAAACGCCCATGCGTTACGTCGTTACCATGACAACGAATGTTGATCAAACCGGGTTGAGGCGGCGTGATGTTAACTGCACGCCCTGGTGAGCAGAATCGCTATCCCAGGCAGTAAACATGGCCAAGATTAAGGTGAATAACAACATACGTAGCTCAAGTCCTGGCATGCTTCAGTCACGTTCATGTAATCCTAACCAATAATAATAATAATAATACGCTTGGTGAGTTATATAGCCTTCTTATGTAAGCTGATACGTGCTTGGCTGCACATCAAACACGTGTGTTACCCCCATTTTGCCTCCGCAGACCCCTGGATACAAATGTTTATACGGTTATCATAAAAAAGGCGAGCGGTAAGTACTTCAGTACCTCGGTGTGCATTACGATTTACAACCACAAAAACACACACACACACACACACACACACACACACACACACACACACTATGCTATCTGAAGCTCAGCCCTGCTCTAGGGAGGAGCGGACCTGTGTCACCTACAAATGCGGCCTTATCAACACAATACAGGACGTCCTGCGCCAACGGCCGGGTTGGATTGAAGTCAAGGAGTAAGTGTTTAAAAAAGAACCGATCAAACACCACACAAAAGTAAACTTTTTGTCACCGTTTGACCCTGAACCTTGAACCTTGTGTTGAACGCACAGTGATGGAGAGTGGGACTTCAACTGGTGTGACGTGGCTTGGCTGAGGGAGAACTTTGATCACTCTTACATGGAGGAGCATGTGAGGATATGTCACTTCCGCAACCATTACGAGGTGGGTCAGGTCCTTCATGTAATCACCATTTCATTATTTTAGATGCATGTCATTGATACATAGGGGTAGCAGGCGTCTTGCTCACAGGTAGGCGTGTGGCGTTGGGGTTCAAACCCAGAACCTTTCGACTGGGAGTCAAACACAGACTAGTCTATCTTGCCCATATGTAATAATAATTATAATTATAATTATAATAATACCAATCGGAGATACCGATGTATGAAACATGACAAATAATGGCACCAGTTGATCGCTTTCCATTAAATTGGTTGCTTGATGTTCAGCTGACACGCAAGAACTTCATGGTGAAGAACCTGAAAAGGTATCGCAAAAACCTCGAAAGAGAGGTGGGCCGGATGGAGGCGGCCAAGTGTGACTTCTTCCCCCGGACCTTTGAGCTGCCAAGCGAGTATCACCTCTTTGTGGAGGAGTTCAAACGCAGCCCTGGCAGCACCTGGATCATGAAGCCGGTGAGCTGCAGCAGACCCTTGTGCTTCACACTGCTCTGTTTTTCTCTCATACAGTAGAACAGCATTAATATATATATATGATGTACACGTATATTTGCTAATTGCATTTGGAGTTGGTTCTGCTGTTGAAGGGACATTGCTCTGATATGTTTGTTTTAAAGGTAGCAAGATCTCAAGGAAAAGGGATCTTTCTATTCCGGAAACTAAAAGACATCATGGATTGGAAAAAGGTAATGCAATTGCCATTTGCCACCAGAAAACCATTCAAAAAGGAACTATGTTTAAGTCTGAAAACATCAATGTGTTGCTGTAGGATGGCACCCGCACAGAGGAACAGAAGAACGACGTGCAAGTGGAGAGCTACGTGGCTCAACGCTATATAGAGAACCCGTACCTCATAAGCGGTAATCAATCATATCAACAAATATAAAGAAACACAAATTATAACAAAGAAATTCTAAACTTTTCACAAATATTCACAAGGAGCAGGTAAGAAAATGAATAATTCCATGAATATCAAATAACAACAGAGGAAGCGATCAAACACAAATCTACAGCCCACTGTGTGAGCGTACACATAGCTATCCCACAGCTCCAATCAATCACCTCATCTGTCATTGCGTCTATCATGATATCTGTCATCGCATCTCTCAGCATCTTCCCAGTTCTGCATATTTTGCTCAAGATGTTTTCTCTCCTGCAGGCAGGAAGTTTGATCTGAGGGTCTACGTGATGGTGACATCAGTGAGTATGGCGCTTTGGAAAACACAATAAATCATGCCCGTCTTACGTCCCCCCCCCCCCCCCCCCCCCCCGGCTAAACCACGTCTGTGCTGTGTTTTCCAGTACATTCCATTGAAAGCCTGGCTGTATCGAGATGGCTTTGCGCGGTTCTCCAGCACACGGTTCTCTCTGAGCAGCATCGACGATCAGTGTATCCACTTCTCACGCTCTTTTAGTTGGGGAACAAGCGGTGCTTTGAGCTTACAGACCCGCCGCCGCCTGCCGCTGCTGGCTTTTAACAACAGTGAACATCAATGCCCACTCTGTGGTTTTTTTTCTGAAATATTTAGGAAAGAAAATGATTTTGGTTTGAACTGGTTCTTTTTAGCCTTTGTTTCTAGAAGAATGTCTTTCATCTCGGTCCACAGCGAAGACGTAATGATACCGTCATATTTGTATGAATTCTCCTTAATGCATCTCCCCAGATGTGCATCTCACTAATGTAGCCGTTCAAAAGACAGCACCTGACTATGACCCTGAAAAGGTGAGAAATTCATGACTGCAATGCATGATAGGTAATCATTTGTGTGTATATGTATATTGTGTGTTCTTTGGTGTATTTTTGCTGGAGCTTAATTCCAATGTCCAACCATCTTGTCATGGTGGTGGTAGGGCTGTAAGTGGCAGATGCAGCAGCTTCGCAGATACCTGACTGCCAAGCACGGCCGAGAGACAGTGGAGACCCTATTCAAGGAGATAGACAACATCTTCATCCGCAGCCTGCAGAGTGTACAGAAGGTCATCATTAATGACAAGCACTGCTTTGAACTCTACGGATACGATATCCTACTGGACGACAGCCTGAAACCGTAAGAGAGCTCTCTCTCTCTCCCCCTCCCCCTCTCCCACTTTCGCTCTCTCTCTCTCTCTCTCTCTCTCCCCCTCTCCCACTTTCGCTCTCTCTCTCTCTCTCTCTCTCTCTCTCTCTCTCTCTCTCTCTCTCTCTCTCTCTCTCTCTCTCTCTCTCTCTCGCACACACACACAACAACATCCCATAGTGTGTGCAATAATTCTGTTGTAACATTATATGTGTCATGTTGTATATACCCTAATAACAAATATATCATTAAATGGACTTGGCCTTTTTGGAGCATATGGCAGACGCTTTTGTCCAAAGTGACTTACAATAAGTAAATTTGTTCACCTGAAGATTAAATCCCAAAAGTCTACTTTATCTCACAATGTCTAAGGAACAAAGTCCTGTGTTTGTCCTAACATGTCTCCATAGGTGGCTAATTGAGGTGAATGCCTCCCCGTCGCTCACAGCCAGCAGTCAGGAGGATTATGAAATGAAGTGTCGGCTGCTGGAAGACACGCTCCACATAGTGGACATGGAGGGAAGGTACGGGAGAAAGGCTTCAAGACTACTACAGACATCATGTCCTGGAATAGCTTACATGTCAATTCCAGTCATGTCAATTGTATTTGTATAGCCGTCATGTCATTTAAATTAACCTTACATCCATCCATCTTCTAAACCACGTGTTGCCGGTGACCCCTGTCATCTCTGCTTCAGCAGCCCAGTCGTAGATCTCTGGCCCTAGGCTTGCTGACACGTGTACAAGGACGAATGGGCTAGCTAGTGTTAAAGGGCAACCATCACACTATGGGTTGTAGGGGTAAAATCAGTGCTAAACTCGGTAGACAAACAACAGGTTCACACTTATCTCAATCTCAGGGTCTCTCATCCCTGAGAAAGCCCTCTAGTCGGAGACTGACACTCTTATTATGGAGCATGGGCCAGAAGCACCAGTCTATGTCCTGATGAGCTGTGTCTGTGTACCATCAGGCTGACATGCAGGGAGAAGAGAGTGGGCGGCTTTGACCTCATGTGGAATGATGGGCCCGTCTATACAGAGGACGCCAACCCGGAGACGCTTAGCAGCTCCTGTTTCACTGCCAACACCCACTTAGGTAATGAAAAAGCTGATTAACTTGTCGTTCTTTAAGTCTAAATTATTGATGCCCCTTATGAGCTGACTTGTAAAATATTTAAACGTGGACTATGATTTCAGTGGGGTTTTTATTTTAGCTAATCATGCGTGCTGACAAGCTCCTAATACAGCATGTATTGTGTTGCTATGTTTCAGGGTGTGTGAATGACAGGAAGCGGCAGCTACGGCAGATTTTAAAGCCATTTCCTGGTCAGAAGAGGATATGATTGTCATGAAGTAACCCATGTTGCATTTTGTATTTACTTGCGGAGTAAAAAAAGTACCAATTTTAAATGAGTGCAAAACATATTTATTTCTATGCCTTACAAATACTTGCAGTTAACATTGAGAAAATACATACAACAATCTTTAGCGTGCGTGTCAACAACGTACTGTACATGTTTATAGTTTATAGACCACCAGTCCCATAACATATGGCTTTGATGCTTTTCACAAATGTCAAGTGAAGGGAAACAACCTCAAACACATCAACAATTGTATGATCCAGTGTTTTCATGAAACAAGTTCACATGATAACTGGTAAGACACTCTACCATAAACATATGTATTTTTTTTAAACCACTATGTAAACTACAATTGAAATGGAAATGTCACGGAATCACTTGATTGGCCAATGGTTGAGCTGACAGACGGTACAGAAAATATACATTCAGCTTATTTGGTACATTATTTTCTTTTGCGCATGAAAATGTAAACATAACAATGTAAAGCATGGGTAAACATCTAACATAACATATATCCAATAAATATAATTATCATATACAAAAATCTGGAAAAATATGCATATTTTTGTAGCAAACATTACACTGTCTCTTACACACAAGAAAAAGCTCAGCTCTAGGCAAAATATTTTGTAGTTAAACTACAATTCAACTTTGTTCAAACAAAAGCCCTTATGACCGAAATATGACAACCACAAGTACATCTTAAAGAACTTCATTTCAACACAATTGTTTTTCACTAATAATGTAGGGCAACAAAACAAGGCGAGGCACCAAAGAGGGCGTCAAAAAGCGCCGGACAAATAAAAAAACAGTGCGCTCTTATCAACAAATACATTCCAACATGAAAAACAAAACTGTTACTCAATGACAAATATGTGATGACTCAGATATACCCATTGTTACTACTTGGTTCATGTTGAGTTTTCAAAATATACAGCAGGTGCCTATTCTATATGTATTTCAACATCAACAGCATGTGCTACGAGACTGGTTGCACAGTGTAACAAACTTCAGTTTACATCGAAAGCTGAACTACGTTGTACTACTTTGTACTATGTGAATTCTCATACTGTGTAAAGGTACAATGAGCTGGAAAAAGTGCAAATTCATGACCAAAAACTACATTTAGATTGATGTCTGCATATTCTGGTATATATACGAGTCTTGCATGATGCTTCAATGCAGTTTAATCACTAGACTTGTTGTTATATCACTATTAATATTGATATACTACTGACTGCAGCAAGCAACGGCTTCGTTTTGACTGCTGGAGAACAGTTACATGTTAGTAATACACTGATTACACATAAAGCAAGCATAAGTTGAAGCTTCTCTATTTAGTAACCATTAAGTAAAGCGCAATAAGTATAGTACAGGTTTACTTAGCTACGAAGTGCACATTTTTTGCTTTGCCATTGGGCTTACTACCAGGTAGTGGTTTAGAGAGAGATGGCAGCTCTTTCGCTGTTCTCTTCATGCTGGCTTTTGTGGCCGTTCCTCCTGTCTCCGTTTTATGCCAGTCCCGCTCTGCTTTCTTGGCAGCGTTCAGCTCTCGTTTCCCTCCAGAAGTGATCCGTTTCTCAACGTTGGGGCCTTTAGTGCCACCACTGCCGGGCTCCTTCTTCACATCCGTCTCCGAGTTGGCTCTAATGCGACTCTTCTTCTGCTGACCTCTGGCAGTAGTGACCTGGCCACTGCTAGTAACCTGGCTACCACCACCACTAGCAACCTGGCTACCACCACCAACAGCGCTAGCAACCTGGCTACCACCACTGCCACTGCTAGCAACCTGGCTACCACCACCAACAGCGCTAGCAACCTGGCTACCACCACTGCCACTGCTAGCAACCTGGCTACCACCACCACTAGCAACCTGGCTACCACCACCAACAGCGCTAGCAACCTGGCTACCACCACTGCCACTGCTAGCAACCTGGCTACCACCACCCCCCCCACCGCTAGCGGCCTGGCTACCACCACCACTAGCTCCTGGTTCCTGGTGGTGGGGCTTCCGGACATTTCCCGCCGACTGCATCTGTTTGACATGACTCTTTGCTGTCGACGGGCTAACAGCCGTCTGCGCACCACCACCACCTCCTCCTCCTTGCCCTCCGGCGGCCCTGCCATCTGAAGAGGTGGCCCGGCTTTCACTGCTGCTGCGCTTGGAGGGCGCCCCGGCCCTGGACCTGCGCTCCATCAGAGGACTGAGACGTGAGTGGCGCTGGTAGGCGTATGGCGAGCAGCTCCCGTTGCACAGCGGGTAGCGGATGTGACACTGGGGGCAGACGGGGTAGCGGCTCTGCTGCTGGGTGGAGGCAGGTGACGTAGGCGTGTTAAGGGACACAAAGGGTGGTGCTCTCTGGCCCTGTCGCGGCCCCTTGGGAGAGTTGAGGCGGGTCGGGGGGGCGGTGTGAGGCCTTGGCGAGTGGGCCGCCGCCGCCGCCGCAGTGGAGGACGGGAACCCCAGCTGCCTGTGACGGCTCCCGGCCGTGCGGCTGCTCTCCGCCTGCACCGTCTGGATCTGGTGCCACTCCAGCTGCAGCAGGCGCTCCAAGTACTTCTCCAGCGGCCCCACGGGCTTGGGCCTGGGTGCGCTGCGGCCCTCGGTGTGGAGGAACACGGCCAGCTGCCGCAGGCTCCAGCTGTTGAAGGGGGGAGGCAGGAAGTCTGGGTAGCTGAAGGCGGGCCTCTCCGCGTCGCCGTTGCTGCCGTCGTCCTCCACCTCGCCCACGGCCCCACAGGGCCCCGGGAAGTCTGGCGGGAAGTCACTGGTGTTGATGACCTCGGCCCTCAGGTCGAGGTGAGGGGGAGTGCAGGGGGTGCAGGGGGAGGGGAGGATGGGCAGCCGCTCGGAGTCGGACAGGTCGCTGGCGCTGTCCGTGTCATCCTCCTTCTGGTTGTAGTGGCGGTGCAGCGCCTCCGGTGTGGGGGCCGGGGAGCGCATCGGCATGTGGCGCAGACCGGAGATGGGGGAGAGGGGCAGGGAGAGGGCCCTTCGGCTTTTGCCCATCCTACTCCGATTCTGGTCCGCGTCGTCGCAGCACGGCGCCAACCGGCGCATTTCCCGCTTCTCCTCTTTCCTTCGCGTGGAAGAGTGCTTTGGTTCTTGAGGTTTAACGGGTCCCTCGTCTTGAGGGCTGTAAAAACAGGTTTTTGCGTGAGGGAAACCATGGCAAAAGGTGACAGCAGGGGTTTAACCTCCCCGAGACGCGCACGGTGAATTTCAAGTACCATTACTTTAAATTACCTTGAGAGTTTGCTGGTGTTTCTTGTGGCGGCAGCTTTGACCTTGCCGCCTCCTCTTGACTGCGTTCCCTGTAAATCAAATAGATGTGATGGATGGGAGGATCATCTCTTTTTATTCACCTGTAAGCATATTATTATTATCATCATCATCATTATTATTGCATAACAGCCACTGGCTCACCTTGTGGACAGTTGCTTCCGTGTCCTTTTCCTGACCCGGACCTGGGAGGCCATTCTTCATCTGCCCACCTGCCTTTTTCACCTTGTTTCCCTTCTTTGAACTACGTACACAGGTTCAATTAGTATCGCAAATAAATGTCGTCTTTATGGCTACAGTAGGGGTTATAATGGCATACATGTTTACGGTCAAAGAAGCTTACCTTGTTGTCACAAGTCCAGTGTTTTCGGCGTTTCTACCCTTAATTTTGTCTTTCGAGGAGACGCGTTTCAGTGTCGTGGATGCTGATCGCTCCTGCATGATGGGTCCCATTTTGCAAGGTTGCTTTCGGATCCAAAACCAGGAGGTGTTTAGCTATAGGATACAGCCTACATCTCGTCTGAGAGGTTCAAGTCTTAAAATGATAAGATTCAAAACGTCCAGTTTCGCAGAAATGCTGCAGCGCATCATGCGCATTAAGCACCTGTCTTGTTATTCTAGTCGTTTTTGGTTTTGTTTCGGACAAATAAAATACCATACAACGCATCTACACACGTCCCTGTTTATAGACTGGCATTTTTCCTTGACGTACAAAATATAAATGACGCTTTTTCCAACGTGTAAGCTTTGTTTGATTCGCCTTCGCTGTCAAATGGGTTTGTTTACCTGCTGCTAACGTGCTGCTTGCTCTCCATGAAATACAACCAGTAGTATGGGGATTGTAGTTCACGGCAATATGTTATTTCCACACGTAACCAATGTTTGAAAGATTTAGTACATGCTCTGCTCTGCGTGCCGCAATGTACCACCTATTTAGCGACGAGTCCGATATCGTCCCCGCGAAAAACAAACCGGGGAACGTAATGGTCCTACAGGTCCAAACCTTAAAGAACTACATGTCCCAGAAGCCATTGCGCCTCCTCGTCCTTCTGAGTCGTCCCGGAAGCTGCGCGCACACGTGCAGCTCTCCAACGGGACCGAGGATGTGTATAGCATGCGTGCGGATGTGTGTGCATTGCGTATCCGTGTGATTATCGTTACAGATCAGATGTAATTGCGGAAGTCACGGAGGCACGACTGGCGCACGGAAATGCGCTACTTCAATGCGCAATGTTATATTCCTTGTTAATAAACGGCGGATCAAGCCTCGACTCCAACCAGCCTATGCTACTACAACTTGCATTTGTATTAATCAATTGCTGCATATCGCGGTGAGGTACTACAGTCTTGTTAACCCGTGTTTCAGCGGATACAAATCTAAATGGCATTCAAAACATTGCAGATTTGGATGAGGCTGGATACGCACGTAGCACACGCCGTGCGTACACGCCCACTCTCTTATTTTCCTTAAAATAAAGACATTTGATTGTTTTAATGATTTTAATAGGTGCGAGTGTGTCTTTTTCACACACTGATCATGAATGACATTCGTTTGAAAGTAAAAGTATATGATGATGTATGAGTATTGTTAAAAATGTATATTCTAAACTTATTCTGACTTATGATCTGTCTAGGGGTTAAAGATGGATGGAGGTTGGTGCATTGGAAACACGAGGATTCCCCACAGTAAAAGTGATGGCTCCTTCAGCAATGGCCCGCCGACGCCTTGCACAACAATCAACCTGTCTAAAATACTCAGGGCGAACGAACCCCAGTCAGAAAGGAAACTGACTCCAATCCGACCCCCAGGCCCCAGAGTCTCTCCACCCAAGGAAGAGCAGCAAGAGCTAAACCGGGGCCTCTCCTGTGAACCTGTGCCAAGGCCCATCATCCAGAGACGCTCCAAGTCTCTGCCCTCCCCGCAAGAGAGGAAGAAGCGCTCAAACAATGTCAGGGTGCGTTTCGCTGACTCATTGGGGCTTGACCTGGAAGACGTCAAGCTCTTCAAAACCGGCGAGGACCCCTTCATACCCCAACACGTCTCCTTTAGGTTACTGATGGGCGCCGAGTTGACCGACGATTCGCATCTGGAGATCTCCTTGCCATACATGAAACCTGTTTTCTGCCAGCAGCCCGGGGACCAGCCAGAGTTCATCCATCGCCTCCACAGGCAGAAAGTGTGCCTCGAGCGCGTGTTGTGTTTCGAGCTGGGCGTGATCGGCATCACCCAGGTGCTGAACTTGCACTTTGATAAGGAGGTGAGCGTCCGCTATTCCTTCACAGAGTGGAAGAGCCACACGGAGACCAAGGCCACCTGGGTGACGAGCGTCACCCGGCCCAGCGACGGAGGCGGCCATCTCAGCGTTGACACCTTCCGCTTCCACCTGCCCGTGCCGCCGTTCCTGCAGCCAGGGGCGATGTTAGAGTTTGCCGTCCGGTACAGCGTGTGTGGGGTCGATCACTGGGACAACAACAATGGGCAGAACTATAAGCTAGTGTGCCATAACTACAAGCTCACCGTTCCCAAGGAGTGTGAGGACAGCATGGTGCATTTCATTTAAAACCAATGAAGAAGACTACTGCTTAGGGGACATTCTGAGTGCACTTTTTGTTTGTTTGTAACTACACATCTTGTTAGCGATGGAGTAGGTTTGCACTTATTGGGTATTTTACTTCATATTTTTTGTAGCTTGAAAGTAGGTCAATCACTTTGAAATAGCCATAGATTTCCACAATAGGGAGAAATAACAATTGCACTTTTTACGTAGTATAAGTAGTGTAACAGTACAGTGTAGTACAAACCACAAATAAAGATAATTAGACTGTTTTGTTTTGGTTTTTGACCTGCCATTTAAGATACATAAAAGAACATGTACTTTATTAATCCCAGACGGGAAATGTGGACACATCCAGTTAAACTTGGATGAAAAAGTAATTACTGTTGGTAATTTATATCAATTTATGTTTTGCTATTGTTAATGTTGTGGTAAGAAGAAGAAAAAGATTATTTTAGATATGTTTGACACATACACTCTTGTGTATGAGGTATTCTGAAGGTAAACAACAAACACAAATATCCAGGAGATTGTAAAGATGCAATACACTAATTCACTGTTTATTTTTTTATATATTAAAGCAATTTATTATATTTTACCATTGAGCCATTGTCTTGTTTTCAGAATTTGCATAACAAGTGATCACATCTTAAATTGCAAGAATCATTTTGTAAGAAGAATACAGGTCTATAATTAGTATAACTGATTAATAATAGATTAAAACTAAAATAAAAATAACAAACTAATAACTGCTACTCCCTATAATACATTGGACTTAGTGGGAATGTCTTACTGTGTGTAATAGGAATACCGGTAAACGAACGTAATGCCAATGCGCATGCGTATGCAAACGATATTTCGCGCGCTCTGATCTAAAAGAAAAAAAGGGCCGTGATCTTTCACAAATTGTACTTATTGATCACATTTCAAGTCTTAAGTTTATTAGAAAATGCGGTCGTGAGTATAGTTTTCAATGTAAAATACTTAATTTTGTGGAATCGTATCCTATGAAAAAAGGTAATATATAACAAAAACCTCAACTCTTAGTCACCATTAGCAAACGTTAACCGCTAGCAACACATTCAAGTTAGCAACATCATAATAACGGACAATGTCATTAGCACACCCAATCGTCCTGTATTATGAAGGGATTATCTTACATTACCAGGATGTACCTTCTGTATCCTTAAGATGAGTCAGGTGTAAAACCTGTTACAGTTATTAAGCCATTATTTTTCTTCGCCCTGCAGTGAGCTTGAGGACTGGGACTCTGGCAACAGTGTGACTGGATAACACAGCTACAGGCCTTTCATGTGGGGGCCATGGCACCTGGCCAGGATCAACGGGTGAGGTTATGAACATCAGCTGTTACATAATGGCCTCCTCCAAAATACAATATTACTGAGGTGAGTGTGGATTTGGGATTTTAATACAACCCCTGTTTGTAGTTGGAGAAGCTGGTTGATGGGGCATTGAAGAGCAGCAACTTCCAACCTCTGGATCTGTTTTTGGAGGAGGATTTACCTGAACACACTGCCATAAAATGTTCAAAACAGTTCCTCTTCAAAGTAGACAAACTTGTGAACCTGGTAAAAACAAAAACAAAGAAACAGCAACAACACACTTAATACAACCACAGCCCTATTACTGTGCTGTACTAACATGAAATGCATGAAAAACATTCAATGGTGTCTATCTTGTACGCAGTGTTTGGATCGCAAAGATGCCAAACATGCAAGTTTGTGTCTCACCATCCTCAACAAGTGTGGCAAGAAATTATTGTTTCCTGGAGGCCTTGGACCATCAGGAATCATAGCTCAAGGCTTTATCAATAAGATAAGGATTTTAATATGAAATGCATAAATGTGATTCATTAATCTATTAAATGAGTACATACATTAACACGTTTAATGTAATTGTGTTGTATGTACATGGTTGATTGGTTTGAAAAATGCAGGCAACTATGGATCCAGCAAGGCCCACAGAAAGACGAGGCCCTGCTAAACCTTGCCGAAGATTTCTTTGATTCATTGATGGTAAGCTTGTACGCACTACAGTAACTCATCTAAAGGGTTAAGGTTTATGAATAGTAGAAGACATTATTATACAAAATAACAGTGGCATATTGACACTCCTGTAGTTAGTGAGACATAAATATTCTTTTTTTCATTTAAACACAATTATCCTTGGTCAAATATAGCTTTATATAATTTATTTAGCTTCATCACCAAATGCAAAATATCTGAAAGTTGAATCCCTCTCTCTCTCTCTCTCTCTCTCTCTCTGCTCTCATAGGTTGTCCATGAAATAAACAAAGAGGGTATGTTTGTACTCTTGGCAAGTTGACACTTGAATTTATGTTTCTCACTATTATATAATGCCTGTGTTTTGTTCTTTATGAGACCTAAAGGCATGCAATCATTCCGTCTCCCAACAGCAACCAAATAATATATCCCTTTCAACACAGTTAATATTAATGGAAAAGAGGGAGGGGTGTATTTCTTTCAACATTTGCAATCATTCATGAGCCACACCAGTAATTTTGAAATCAACCTTTTTGATTTATCGTTTCTTCAATCCTTATGTATTATTATCCTTCACACCTTATGTATTATGACACCTTATTAATTATAAATGTTTGGAAACTCTGCTTGACTGTTTTGTCAATGAGTTATGAGTCTCTTCCGCCTATCTCAAAGTATGATCTTTTAGGTTTTAGTACAGTTTTAATGAGCTCATTGTTTAATGGGGATTATTGTGTTGTTTACAGTATGATATGTTAATACATCTTTCACAGCAACATATCAAGTCACAGATATCTTCCTGCATCCCATTGGCCAGTTAGCTGCAGACCCGATAATCTACATACTGATAAAAAAAGAGGTATTATATATTATATTAGAAATATATTTAGAAATATGTATATTTTTGTTTGTGACAATAAGACGGGTCCTGGATATTTTAGTTTGTATGATCCCCTTAACGATGATCATATTATATAATAATATTAATAATGATGTCATAATTAATGATAATGTCTCAACAGGCTATTAGAAAACTCAACGTGGTTCTTGACAAAATCCCAGACGAACTGAAAAAGGAGAAGAAGATCTTGTCCTCACAGGAAGCGTCAGATGTTATGTAGGTTCTGTAAACTGTGTCACGCTAACATATATAGTGTATTCTATTATACACCACAGTTAATATTGTCTAAGCACAGCACATTGTCTGTGAAACTCTTTTTCAAGGATGCTTATAGGTAGGCTGTTGCCATTGGGGATCGAACCCAGAACATTACGGCTGGGAGTCGAACATAAACAAGCTAATGTTTATTTCTGTTGCTTTTTTCTTTTGCTCTTAACCAGGACCAAGCTGGCTGGCCAGGTATTGGACGGCGGTGGTAAGTGTTACCCTTGTTGCCTAAATATCAGACCTAACCTTGACACGATGTGCACACAAACTGTGTGTGTTTGTGTGTGTCAGATTACGACTTCCAGATTGCCCTGATGGAGGCACTGTGCAGAATGGCGAATCCGGCCCAGCGGAGGGAGATGGTTCACCGCTGGTTCAGCATGGACTATGTGGCCAACGCTTTCATCACAATACGAGACTCTGAGTTTGAAACGGTACAAACTCATACAGTTACTGTTAAGAACATCACCCCCACTTCTATGCTTCAATTATGCTAAAACTTTCTAACATTTTATTTGTATTTGTATTATATTTTTTTATTCCAATTGCGTGATTTCAGGACTGTCGTACATTTCTGAATCTGGTGAATGGAATGCAGGGAGACAGTAGAAGGTATCCAAAGAGTTTTTTTTTTTAACATATTCACCAAGCGCAACTTGTTTTATTACCTTAAGTGGTGATGAGTGACACGTTTTCATTTTGCAACACTCAATTAGCGATGTTTGTCAGCGGTAGAAATTATCAATTTGCCGGCTGTCTGTCAGAGTTGTTGTTGCCTCTGTCCACAGAGTGTACTCCTACCCCTGTTTAGAGGCTTTTCTGGATGAACATGAGGTTAGTCTCAATAAATCGAAACCAAAAAACCCTTAGTATACACCCTGGTGGAACACTATGATCTCAGCTAAATGTAGTACTTTGGCAATTTTTAATGAGTGGTCATGTTGTAGCTGCTGATGCCCTCTGACGAGAAGCTGGAGGAGTTCTGGATCGACTTCAACCTGGGAAGCCAGAGTCTCTCCTTCTACTTCTCCCTGGCCGATGAGGAGACTAAGGTACTTCCGGATGTCCATCCAGGGAGAGGTTGAACTACAGGGCTGGTTGAACTGAACATCATCATTCGAAGCTGTTATGGAAATTGTTATGGAATCCTGTCAGGTTTTGAGAAAGACTCTTATGATTTGTTCACATGGTGTATATTGATTTCCCTTTCTTATGTAGGATGGCCACTGGGATACAATCTGCATCACTGAGAATGAAGTCCAAACCTACACCATCATAGGTAATAATTATCGACATCGTTAATGTGGAAAACAAAGTTTTGCAAAGGGCTCAACAGTGCGGAATAAGCAACACAGAAAAAAACGAAACATTTCAGTGTTCTCTTTCACGCTTCTCTGACATGTTCATGTCACGTTCTCATGGGCGCACACGTAGGTAACATGATGTGTCTAAGTGGCGCGCTGATGTGTTTTCCCAGAGGAGGCCAAGCACCATGTCCTGAGGCTGCAGCTTTCCGAGGTGGTGTGTGTGGGCGTTTTGGAGGGCACCTGTCTCTCCATCCACTTCAGCCCCTCGCTGGACATCCTGCACCCCGTCCGCGCCATCTACGGCCACAGCAAGAACAAAGTAGCTCCCTCATTCATTCACAACAGCGTAGATCAGCATTCCATCATAATGTATCAATATTTATCTATATCTTATGTATTCATCTGTTGAGCTTAAGGGTACTGTTTTGACTTAGGCGTAGCCTGTGTCGACTTGCTGTCACCGTGTAACACCCAAAAAAGAAAAAAGAAAGAAAGAAAGAAAATGATCAACAGCTTTCCTGCTGCTGTTTCCCGGGGGTTCCAGAGTGTGTGTTTGCGGGCGCCAGCAG
This sequence comes from Merluccius polli, assembly GCA_030340625.1. NCBI lineage: Eukaryota > Metazoa > Chordata > Actinopteri > Gadiformes > Merlucciidae > Merluccius > Merluccius polli. The sequence goes on from JAOPHQ010005429.1 coordinate 181,591, forward strand.
AAGACAAGTCCTCTGGTATAATGTTAATCCTTCCTCATTAACATGCCTCTGCCCCCCATTCCTCTGTCTGTCAGAGCTTTGTAGGCAAGAGCAGCACATCGGTGGTGAAGACAACTGTTAAGATCCTTATGGAAGATAGCTGCTCCCAGGTAATGACCTGCCTGCCGTCAGTCAGCCCGTCCTTCCGTGGCTCCTCCACACAAACAGCAAACGGCAGGCCGAGATAGCGTCTGAAGGATGACTAAAGCCTTGCACACTGTAACATGTTCACGGAGAGATGGGCACATTCCGACCAAATTTGAGTATGGAGTTCAATTATGTGTCCTTGTACAAGAAGTGCTGTCTGTCAAGGAGTCACGTGACTTGGAGCCAGTGTGCCAATGGCGCATTCTAATGGGTTCATTTAATGTGCATTCAAGTTTCAACACACAAGCCGCAATTACCTTTGAGGTGGTGTTCCTGTATGTGTGTGTGTGTGTGTGTGTGTGTGTGTGTGTGTGTGTTGGTGTGAATTCTTGCAGACCATTGTTCCAGAAAGCCAGGTGTCTCTAACAACAGACACAAGAGAAAGAAACATGGCTCCGTGCTGGTTAGCTCCCCCTGCTGCACCCGTACAGGTGAGCACACCGTTGCATTGATTACTTTTTCTTATTTTTTAGGGTGGTTCAATATCAATTTTTATTCTATACAAAATATATAGGTGTGACTTGAGCTACCAGTGTGCTCGTTATGCAAATGTAAAGGGTTAAATGGAAAGAAAGACAATATATTTGGAGACACACTGTATGTATTTGTTGGAGGTTAATAATTGATAATAAAAAGCGATAATGCTTTTCCTTACCAAAAAATGTCTTTTATTCTTCATACTCATAGTCAAATCAAGCAACCAATTTGTAGCTGTCTTGATGGCAATTATTTCAACAATACAAGTTTCAACATTTCAAAAGAGAACTGTCAAAAAATAAAGAGCATTCAGAGCCTCTATATAATTAATGTATCAATTCTGTGACAAAAAAAATGTAAATATCCTAGTGTTGGCAAGTTTATTTATATAGCCCTTCATCACAATTCCAAAAGGCTCACAGGCCAACCTTCAGTGGATATGTTTGACTAACCCCTAACGCCAAATAGATAAGAAACTTCCTTATACCCAGTGGGAAAATGAAGGGGCACATAAAAGAGTTCAGAGTTCACCTGGGCTCTGCATACTCTCCCTCCTCTACCTGTCTGTGTTTGAATTATCTGCCCTGTGATTTTGCTTGATTTTGCCTTGCCTTGCCTAGTGATGTCTTCTGGAGAAACACAAACTGCTTGCAGTACTAACAATAGACCCTAAAATGAGGCAATACCTAACAGCCTTCCTGATATTGTAATCATTTGGGGAGATGTACATTGCCCCATTTTCAAGTCATAAAATCTGACAATGTAGGCTGTTAAAGTAAGATAAGACACTCACAGCCAGACATTGTTACTGTCTTTCTAGCTGATAACTCCAGCCAGAAGGAGGATCTCTGAGTCCACCACCTTCATCAGTGGCAGCGCAGGCAGGAGTGTCCACGATGCCAGCCCTTACTCTGTGGTCCTGCCTGCGAGTATGTGCCACCTAACACTGACTCGACAAATAGTGAACGTTCCAAAATGTCTGACATGTAGAGGCTATATAGGGCTTATGGAAAAAGCATGTTTAGCTGTATTTCTGCCAAGTAGTCTCTTTTTTTTTACAGTTAACTTTTGCTTTCACTTATTCAAGAGACACTTTCAGGGGTGCACAGAATGTACTTGACAAACTCTTCCATGGTTATTACCAGCTTTGACAGGTGACAAAATGGAAGTTTTGAGAATGTGGGCAACAAGCTGCAGGAGAGAGAGAGTGTGTGTTTGTTTGTGTGTGTGTGTGTGTGTGTGTGTGAGTGAAATAAATGTTCATTTTCCCCTTCCCTTACCCTCTCATATAATCCTTGTGCCCGCATTTGCCATAGCTCCAATTTCCATAAATGTCTATTGCATTTTATATCACACTTTAATAACAGTCTGCTTAGTTTTTTCTCGCCATATATGCCAAAAATGTCGACATCTATGGCCTCCATAACTCAGTGGATCCGTAACCCATTCTCTCTGTCAGACACCCCAAACAAAGGGAAGGGGAAGCCGGCCCTTCAGATGGTGCACAGCTATGAGAGGCAGCAGGGACCCTTTAACCTGGGAGAGCTGAGCACCACCGCCAGAACTGCTTCCGGCAGTGCTGGGACAGAACACAGGGGGAAGCACGCAGGACACTCGGTAGACTACTGATACATTAGCGAGCATATGAGAAGAAAAGACTTAAGACAGCATACTGGTTCTGACAGTAGTGGTCGTACCATCCCAGCATTTTATTTCCCCTAGCCCAGAGTGACACTACCCCCTGTCTGTTGCATGGTTTGTATTTGGTATATACTACTGCTAGGGTAATCTTGTCCCCTCACCTCAGAGTGTGTTGTGTTTGTCTCCTGTCCTGCAGATCATCTCGTCAGAGAGATCCATGGAGAAGGTAAACGGTACACAGGAGGAAGACCAGGAGCCTTTGGGTACGACTCCCTTTTTGTTTAATTGCTCAGTGCTCTTTGTGTCTTTGTTTCTCTTAAATTGTTTACCCGCACTGACCAATCAAATGACAGCCAAGGCAGTCACCTGTCTGCTCTTCCTTCCGTTGTGTTTACAGAGCACAGCTTTGTGCCTGACTCCCAGCCCGTCGCCAAGTCAAGGGGAAGCACGTAAGCACTGGACAGACACTGTTCCCTAAGCTACACTCACCCCAGCATGCTATCGACTGTCTCAAACTGTGTGTGTGTGTGTGTTTCTGTAGATTCTCCAAGTGGCATAAGCAATCTGTGTCTGACATGCTAATGATGCCCATACAGAGAAACAAAGGTCTCTCCAGACCAGGTGAGAAAAAACTAAACATACATAACTGTTGTAGAAAATAACACTGTCTAGCCGTCTAGCCCATGTGCTTTTCTCAAGACAATTATAACACAAACCACAGTCTGACAGCAATGTGTCAAGTGCGACTTTTTTTTACATGTATAACCCTCTTTGTCACTCCTTTGACATTCATATCTATTTTATATCTGTATTGCTTGTATTTTGTATTTGTATTGCTTGTTTTTGTCCTGGCTGCAGAGTCTGAGGCCTGTATGGGGAGGCAGCTTGATCGCCCCCCCTCTGTGGAGAGGGCCTTGGTCTCGGGTTCAGACCTCATCAGCCACAAGAAGCTCCACTCTGAGCTCAGCCAGCGTCTGCAGGGCATCATCAACCAGATTAGCCTGGACTCCGGGAGCGAGGAGTCTGCAAGGCCTCAGAGGGAGAGAGAGCCGGCGGTTCAAGGCTTTTGCGCCAGCAGTGCTACCACAGTGGCTCCACCGCCGCGGAAGGCGGACGTGCCGGGCTCGGCCAATAGGAAGCGGCGAGGCCAGGGTGCTCCAGAGCGGGAGCCGGCTAAGGAGACCAGAGCGACTAGCAAGCCCATCCCTGCTAGAGTTCTGCAGGACAGAACCCTCAACCCCAAGGTTAAACCTGCTGCAACCGTCTCTGGCAAAGAGAAGGTACAGCTGGAACTTATCAACTGCCTTATCCTATGACTATAGGGGAGACTTTGTCTTTACGACTTCAAGAGTCCATGCCTTTACTTTTGATATGTCATGTGCTTCTACTGTGTGTGTGTGTATGTCCAGAGGGATGCAGAACTGGCGGACAGCATAGTGAAGGTCATCTCCAGCCGGTATGACAGCAACACATCTGGCATCTCCAAGATCCCCTCCATGGACACCCACGTGGTCACCTCAGACAAACTCCCACCAAGTTGGGTTCCTCCGTCGTTCAACAGGTACGTTCTGTAGGACGCATCTTCTAGATATTGAACATGTTCCAGTATTTTCTCTCGGAGTGGAGAATCAATCATCATCTCACAACTCCGACAAATGTACACGCACCCATGCATGTGCACATACACACACACACACACACACATTGTGAGATACCATGCAACATATTCCGTCAATGATCTGTCACCCAAGCAAATGGCTGATGTATCATGTTTGTTTTTTTCAGGTCGATCTTTGAGAGGAGCTGGTTGCCAGCTGCTCAGGTAAGTGGTGTCATGTGAAGTGAAGACGGGTAGTACCGGGATTTATTAGTGCAGTGCTACTATATTGTTATTGTTTTGTTCTGCTGTAGAAAGAAGCATCAAAAGCTATAGGCTTCAACAAGTACTACAGCAATCCCAGGAAGCAGTCTGCAGAGAACAGGTAAAGGTCGTGGATAGTATTGTTTGGACATCTAAATGTCTAAAACATAAAACATGTAAATGTCTTTTAAACGCATTCCAGCTAATCTCATATGTTCTCTTGAACAGAGGTGACATTTTTGCATTCAAGGGCGATAGACCATCAAATATTGGGGTGAATAGCTCTTAAACTTTACAAACTATGTATACTTAACATAAATAACTCCCTGAATAGACTTAATACTTCTTCTTTATGTAGGGAAAACACAGTGAATCATCTGCCCTGGAAAGCAGGTGAGGGTTGGCTTAATAAGATATCAATGATAATCAATACCAAATAATAAGTGAATCATCTGTAACAGCACAATTGTATCTCTCTTGCACTGCTGCCTCTTTTGTTTTCAGCAGTAGTCTGCTTGACCCCCGTTCCCTCTCCAGTACCACCAAGAAAGGACCACTAGAACCTAAGGTATACCATAAGTTAGCCCAGGAGTGAACTCTTGCTTGTGCACTATTACACATCTAACAGAATTAACAGGACTGTCATGCATATATTTACGACGATAAGAAGGATTGTGTTATTTCTTAATTATACATTTACTAAATATATATTACCTTCCTAATACAAACCCAATTTTTTAAATATATTTCTTAACGTGGATTTTTTTTGTCCTCAACCCTAGCCAAGTTAAATGTAACCCTGGACACATTGGGAACAGTTGTTTTTGAAATAGTCATTCAGACTGAGGAAGTAATTTGTGATTCTTAAGTATTGGGGCCTAACTGCCACTCCACTTCCCTGTGCCTTCACCCCTCTTCCCTGTGCTCTTCAGGGGAAGCGCTACATAAAGAAGCACCTGTTCAGCGACACAGACACCGACCAGCCCAGGACCGACATCAGCTGGCTGAGGGACTCCAGCCGGAAACCCAAACCTAAAGTCACCGACTACACCAGAAAGGCTACCAAGACTGCCAAGACCACCGCTCGTGCCCCTGACACTACCGGTAGGCTACGAGTGTCTATAAAGTCACATTATGTATATAACCTTTATTTAAACAGAGCTCAATTGAGTCCCAGGACTCTTCTATAACGAGGCCCTGTGTACAAAAGAGACAACGATATTGTGAAAGAGTTTGAGCGCTTTTGTTTACACTGAATAAAATCAGATGTTTGATTCACAGATGAATCCCCAGATGTACCCCTTCCATCACCTAAAAAGGACCACGTCAGACCATCTAAGGTAAATCGATTTTTATTTCACTTTTTACGATTATTTCCAATCATTCAATGACTCGGGAGTCTCAGTTGCACTACCCCAGTCGGTCACACAGTGTCACTGTTGCATTAAAAGAGGCCGTGGGTGAAGGAGGCAGCGGAGCAACCAGACCGGCAGCCTACAATCCCCAGCAGAGCAGCACTAGCAGCAGGCAGGAGGCCCCAGAGAGCCGTGGCCACCAACGGCAAGAGCTACAGGGAGCCAGACACCGACGACAGCCAGTCTGAGGCGGATCAACCTCCCGCTCCCAAGGCAAAGAGTTTACAGCCACCTTGTTATACATCTGCAAGGACCAATCACATTTAGACATTTTCACGTTTAGATTTATATCCAATAAATCATTTATCCAAGGCGTCTTACAAGTGAGGCTAAGATCAATCAAAGCATACAATCAAAATTTGATTAGCTACAAAGAGTGCTACAGGACAATGCCCCCGCCTTCACAAAAAAAACACTATTAAACAACAAGTAGATCTGACCAAGCAATCGGATTAGTCAACTAGACATTTAGGCCGTCCTCAAATCAGCATTACTGCACACCTAGCCAATGTTGCCTCATCACTGCAAATATAACTCCACCATTGATTAAAATTATAGATATTTCCATGGCAACATTGTAACTGCCACTATGGGAGTAGAGCTAAAGCTAAACAGTAGGCTACAATATCGATAAAAATTGATCATTTTGTTGTTGATGTTGATCTATATGGCAGACTTTTTCCCCTCGGTCCTGAAGTTTTCTTAGTCAGGACCGAGGAGCTTGCGCCAAGTTCAGTTAGCACCACTGAAGTGCCAATGATGGTAAAGCACACCCTCGAGTGTAATATTGCGATTAGGAAACGGGGAAACAGCAATAACACTAGAAAAAAGTTGTTTTATTTTGAGAGCAAATTGCCCCACAATATGAATACATTTTGATTATATATTTTGTTTGGTGGTGACTGTTGTATAATCGCAATATTACACTCGACGGTGTGCTTTACCGTCATTATTGGCCAGTGATGTGGTCAGGACCAAGGCGTTTGTGGCGAGTTCCATAAGCATCACTGAAGTGTAATATTGCTTAATTAACACCTGAATAAAAACATTACACATTATCTGTTCAGTACCCAAGTTTGGCCAAGTTTTTCCCCATCTGAAATGAGAAACTAGGTCTGAAATGAGTAGTGTTGCATCCGTTGATTAGCCAAATAACTCAAGATGTTGCCTGCGTTCCATGTCCTATCTCATGTTTCTCTGCCCCCACCACCCAATAGAAGCCCCCATCTGTTAAGCAGCAGGCCAAGAGAGAGCAGGCGAGTGAGGAGGCGGAAAGGAAAAAAAGACCAAGCGTACCTTATAAACCAACCAATCAGAAGCTAGAGCGCCATGGCCATGACAGCTACACAGAGCTCCCTGCACCCTCCAAGGTAAAAGACCTCTTGCCCTCCCTATGACCGCTTAATATGGGACATGTAGTCTGACTTGGTATGTACTTAGCGTTGACATGGAACAATACAGTAGCTGAATGTCGGTATGATATATGTTGTATCACAAAATGGTATATCACCATTTTGTGATATAAGGTATAAAAAACATGTCTTTATGATGAAAGAGATTTGGCACCATATAATTATCTTCTATGCACTACATCTTTGCTGTTATATACGTAATTATATAAGTTATATAAGTAATGGATTAGATCTGTAAAAAAGTGAAAAGGTGGTCTTGAATTATCCCCCCTACAAAAAGCATTTATTTTATACAATATTATTTTATTTATATTATAAATGTATTTATTTTTTGGGGGGCAGCCATTAATTTCTCTAAATAATTTTCATGGCAGAAATGTACAACAAGCAAGTGGGTTGAGAGTGAGAAGACTCAAAGCAAACTGATCAAACCCAAGTGGACATCCACCGCCTTCACAAAGCATCCCACCAAGACCAACAAGGTGTCCGACAACCAGTCTGACTCAACCTTCACGGTACACATGAATCACTTCTCTGTGGGTTATGATTCATGAGCTCTCATTACAGTTACATTTACATGTGTTTAAAGCGCGGGTTGAAGGCATGCAAACATCGGGTTTTGAACTCCTTTTATCTCGGTGTCAAACCACAAGGCTATTCCAATGATATGTCAATGAGAACATAACTAATGTAGATGGTTGGGTCTTGAATGTTCAACCAATGTTCAGTATTTTCAATAAAAATCAAATGCACTGCGTGTGTCCATCAGCCGACGACTGACAGAGCTGGCCAGGGAGCGGGAGAGATGAAGAGAGGAGGGACGGGGTGGCCTAACAAACAGATGAGTGTCCAGAAGGACTCGTGGACCTCCCGCCTGGCCCCCTGCACTCCCTGCCCTCCTCCCGTGGAGAAAATGAGATGTAAGAAGAATCCCAGAGATACTCTGCGTGTGTCCTGACATCCATGACTGTCACTTGATCTGATTGATATCCGCCGCTTTCCAACCATCTGCTGGAGCCACTCATCTAGCGGTTTGGCTGGTGTCACAGGGTTTGCAGAGATCACACAGACTCTCTTTGTGTCAATAGTTCAGACTTGATCATAACAATCCGCTTCCATGTGCCACATGCCATAATGATCCCATTTATGGATTTTATATTATAGATGTGAAGAAAGTTTTTAAAAAAAAGATGACCTCTTTACTGCCGCATGCCTACATGCTGACACTGTTTTTAAGCTGTTTAAATGTGCCTTGTGCCACAATAACCCTGTTTTGCAAAATATAATATAAAGCCACCTTTACAAAAAATGACATCAATAGCTGTTGCATAGACTGACCTCAGACCTCTTTACTGCAATACGATCTGAGGGGAGTGTATGTCGTTCCTGTACGCTCGCCGCTGGAGGCCAGCTGTCTCAACATCTATGTGCTTGTTCTGTCCCCCCCTCCCTCACAGCTGCAGAGAGGTTGACCCCGGCACCGGCCCTCTCCCCCCTCTCCCCTCTCCTCAGCCCCCTGGGGTACCCTCTCCCCACCTCCCCTTTCGCCCTACACCACCGCGGCCAGGACAGCACCCAGGAGCTCCCGCCCAGACCGCCACGCCCCGTTGCCACTGGCAACATCGTCGGCAAGGGCGGTATCCCTGCCTCGGAGTTCTACGGCGGGCCGCGGAAGCGGGGGTCGGCCGCAGCTCTTCCTCTCCGCTTCCTGCCGCCGCTCCCCCCCAGCGTGACCCCCGTAGGTCGCCCGGCGGCACAGCGTGGCCTCAGGAGCGGCTCTGTGGCCAAGGTAGAAACCCACTTGTCTGGGGGGACTCTGTCTCGGCCTCTCGGTGATCCGTTGGGAGTCTGGATACGTATTGCATGAATGGGTTAGCATTTAAAGTTGACATGATCACATGTTTTGTCCCGTTTCTCTTCTGTAACGACCAGCGTTCAACGTCGGACGATTGCTTAAAGGGATGTTGCGAACGCTGAGTTGCTTGATTGACGCGTGACCCATTTCACGCCGCACAAGGCAGAAAATAGCAACCCTGATTCCCCCACCTCTCCAGCTCCACCGTCTTAATGCACCGTGTAAATCGTCATTAATTAACCATCGGCAAGCGATGACGACCATGGTGATTAGATAATGGCTGGCCAATTTCCCTCTGTCTATCATACGCTAATCACTCTCTTTCATATCCACTCTCTCTCCCTCTCTCCTCCACCCTCTGGATGCCTTCAGCTGAGTCCCATCAGACACCCGCTGTCCTCAGCCTTGCAATCCCCCCTGTCCCCCTACTCCCAGGCCTCCCAGCCAATGCTGACCTCCACGGCCCTAGATGCGGACAAGTCCCTGGCATCTACCGCTCCTTACTTACAGCTGCCCCCTGTGCACGGGGACACCGACCACAACCACAGCTTCCATTTTGGATCTAACAAGGAGTCGCCGGTGTCCTGTCTGACTCTCGGCCAATCCTCCGCGAGGTCCTCCATCTCCAAGAAGATAGCCAACACCAGTGCTGTGCTGGTTTTGGCCAACCAGCTGGAGGTAGGGGTGATGTTTTTTCTATCAACCCATAAACTCAAGTCTTTGTGGCTTTCCTTATTAGATTGAAACAACAAATAAACCTTTCAGACAAAGGCAGAGCACGATCCCCAAAAAATGATTGTATTTATATAAAGCGATGCCCGTGGCACTTGCCATACAAAACATGGAACGTGGTGTCATCAAACGTGAGCCAATTAGAAACTGCCATCATTTCAACAGTTCAGGGTCTTCATGAGAGTTATGTCTTAAGTTTTATGTTGCTTTGAGAAAAAACAACATTCGGGATGCCACAGAGATAAGTAGAGGGGGGGATTTATTCACGGTGGTTACGTCCAAATAAACGTTCAGTGAACATCCAGGTGACAAATTGTTTTAATCATTCGTTCCTTCTCACAGAAAACACCGTCTTCCACCATGAAGCAAAAACCTTTCCCACGACCTCATCACGTCTCAGGTGACAGATATTCTCCTTTCCAGATAAATCTCCTTTCTACCTCTCTATAACCTCTCTGTGATTCTTTTCATAGTATGCTGTTCTTCTCACTTCTATTTTTACTTACACATGTGTTTCAAAACTGTTTCATAGAGATTCACGTACAGTCCATTATGTTGCCTTTGTGTAAAATGTCCAATAAGGCAATAACATAGACAGAGAAAGAGAGAGATTTGGTGTATTGATTGCGCTGCCATGGTTACCACTGATGAATAAAGGTAGACAGAGTGCTCTCTCTGGAGACAGTAGAGTGGTCTGCTCATGCTGTGATCCGGGCTCATATAGGGCCGAGCCACCGACACGACCCTTCGTGCCCCTACTCCTCCCTCTCATCCAGCGATGCAGAGAAGGAGGAGCAGGTGGTGAGGAAGAAGGCCAAGAGGGAGAGGCAGCACTTACCCAAGATGAAGCCCAGAAAACTCTTCAAGTCCTGTAAGATAGACAGCAAAGCACCCACCTGCAGGATAAATAAGCCTACCGTGTTGTAAAATGAATAGCTGCACTCAAAATGACTCTAAACTTGAAGAGAATCTTTGGTTGGTGTAAAGAACTGGTTGGTAATAAACCACCGTAGGTAGGCCACCGTTTCTTCATTCTCTTGTCTTCCCTAGCAACCAAAGCGCAGGCTGACAGCCAGAGAATTGAAGACCAGTGTAGCTCAGAGGAGGAGAAGGACAAGAGAACAGGGTTCAAATCTGGCCGAAAAGGGACAATCAAGACCACCAAGAACAACAGCACGAGCAGGACCACTCACAAGACGGGTACCAACCTACCCTTACTTAACCCCCTACCTCTGCTAGCTAAATGTGTTTACCTTTCATGACTTTGGATCAGATGGCTTCAGATGGTTTACAGATTGTAAACCATCTGAAGCCATTAATTGATAACTGTTGAGTTTGTCCTATTGGCTCAACATATAAACTGAATTCACTGCTCAATGTCTAAACTGAAACTGTTAACTTTAAAAACAAACATTTTTAACAAATGTTTTTACCAGTGTTTTTTTCTCTTGTATTGTTCTCTAATATATGATTTAATAACTACCAAAACCTCCCTTCTGTCCCCACCCCAGCGGCCAGTGATGGAGGTGTCTCCCGAGGGCGTGGTGGGCCGCGTGGTGTCCTCCACCCACACCCTGCTCTCCAGGGAGTGGGAGGCCGAGGTGGACGATGAGGACACAGAGAACGAGGACCCGGAGGACGAGGACCCGGAGGTCGAGGACCCAGAGGATGAGGACCCGGAGGACGAGGACCCGGAGGACGAGGACCCGGAGGACGAGGACCTAGAGGACGAAGCCCCCGAGCCTGTTGACGTGTGCCGCCAGTTCAGCGCCAAGCTTCAGAGGAAGTTCCAGGTGTGTGTGCCTCTAGGGTAAACATCGCCCCAGTGCCTCAAGATGAACACTATATATATATATATATATATATATATTAGTGATGGGCCGATAACGGTGTTATCGGCTGCGATAACGCGAGTTTGTTATCGGCGATAAAAATATTATCGGCGATAACAATCGGTAGCACCCCCCACCCCCCCCCGCTCAACAATCGCTCAGACCCACATTTAGTCATTATTTAGGTAATATAAGTCATTATTTTGGTAATATAAGCCATTATTTAGGTAGCAAACACATATTATGGACACCTTCGACATTCAAAGGAGCCACTAATTTCAAGATTAGTCTAGATTAATCTAGATTAAATATTTTAATCTATGCCCATCTCTAATATATATATAATAATTAGGGCTGGGCAATATATCAATATTATATCGATATCGTGATATGAGACTAGATATGGTCTTAGATTTTGGATATCGTAATATCGTGATATGGCATAAGTGTTGTCTTTTCCTGGTTTTAGAGGTCTCCTTCACCGGTAAACCGTTTTTACTTGCTCCTTTTGGAATATGATAGGTCACTCCTAGTTGCATATGCATGCTGCACGTGGAAAACATTCTTCTACCCCCATTGCATGCATTAGCCAATGTAAGAACATAGACGGACGAGGAAGTCAGAAACGAGGAAGTGAGAAAATGCCTAACAGTCTGACGTATGAATGTGTATGAATATTCATGACCTCGCCTACCTTGGCTCAGGAAAACAGTATACGGCATTTCAGAATGTTTGTAAACAATAGGCGTCAAGATACTTCCGGTGGCAGGAAGAGAGCGGCTTCCACTGAAGCGATCCAGCCGGCTACTGTAAACAGTGTTACATAGTTAAAACATTGTTGTTGATCTGAAAAGAAGTATTACGTCGCTATCATTTTCCGTTCCAGAGATAAACGCGAAAGAGTCCAGCAATACCCCGACTTCTTAAACAACATGTAACACACGTTAACCTGTAGGCTGCCTTAAACCTGGGTTTGCTCAGTGAGCACAACCGTATAATAAACGTTTAACGTGTAGCCTATAGTGTAGCCGTAAATAATTCTATATGTACGACTTTATTCTCGTAATTAATTCAATATTTACGACTTTATTCTCGTAATTTAATGAAAAAATTAATGTGGCCCTAATATACCGTCGTAATATGTTAATGAGACTTCCCATACCCGTATGAATTAATGAGACGTCACGTAGCGCCCCGCAAGAAGAAAATCATTCATTCAAGCCATGTACTGTTTTCTCGATCGCTCTGCCCTGTCAAATGATATGGAGGGGTTTGTTTACTAGTTCTGCCATCGGAGAGCGCTTCGTCTTTTACCACCCGGAAGAACGTATATTGTTGTTGTGACGTCATGGTGATTTGTCGTGTTGATAACATAGACATCTTATATCATGAATGTATCTAATGGATGTATATAGTAACATATGTATAAGATGTCTATGGTTGATAACGCACTAGAGGGATCACTCGCCTCTGATTGGCTAACATCAGTCAGTGCGTTTACATGACACTCAAGAAAGTCGACTTTTTGGCTTAACCCAACAATGATTGGATTACTAAGATGCATGTATAAACCTTAATCAGGCTAAAATCGGTTCGAGTCGACTCTCTCATTATCAGGTTAAGACCCCTAGATTATGCGATTCATAGCCGACTAAGCGTGCATGTAACCAGTCGGATTGGATTATCCGTTGAATTGCGTTCTGCGCATGCTCGAGATCTTTTCCCGGGGCCGTGAACCGGAAGTAGAAGGAGACGATAGTCTTGTTGTTGTTGTTGTCGCCGTCGGATAAGGGATAACGAGAAACGGCGATTTATTTAAAAAGGTGGCGCTATAAGAATTGTGTCCCGGCCGCGGGAGCGCGCATGGCATGCATTCATTAAAGGTGGAAGCACGCGGACACTACGCTTCCATTTCACCTAAGGCTGAATTAAAAGTACATGTTTTTCTAAATGTGGGTCATCAACGAGGTTGTAAAGTAGTGACTTCGGGCACATCTGTCAAAATAAATGTTTTTTTCTCCCGACGTGTTTACGATCTTTATTCATTCATTCAGGGCTGTTCTGGTGGGAGAAATATGTTTTCAGTAGACAGCTGTCAACTAACTTTGGGTCGGCGATTTATTTAAAAAGCTGGCGCAGAAGATGGAGGAAGCCGGTGCCGTGCCTATAGGAGTGTATCTTCATCAACGTGCATTCAGTACACACTACGCTTCGATTTAACCCAAGGCTGAATTTAAAGTCCATGTTTTTCTAAATGTTGCTCATCAACGAGGTTGTAAAATAACTACGATCTTTATTCATTCATTGCGCCGCGGCCGAACTGACGGCGGTATTCTCTGATATATGAATCTTACAGACTGCGTCGGGTTCTCCTGACTCTCTGGTACACAACAAGTAGACTCCTAGTCGGGTTTATCTCGGCCATGGGGAAAAGGAATTGGGGGAAATTAACTTTGGCTTTGACTCTCTGAAGTCCAGACTGAAACGCGACATGGAGGAGAAAGCGATGTTTCAGCAGACAGCTGTCAGTTCACTTCGGGTCCATATCGTTTCTCCGACGCTCCGCTGTTCCTCTCGGTCGTATGCGGACCGCTCCGCGGACGACCGAGTCGGCATACGACCGAGAGGAACAGTGGAGCGGCGGAGAAATGATTATCACCCGAAGTGAACTGACAGCTGTCTGCTGAAACATCGCTTTCTCGAATGAGTTTGTTGTTGCTGGTGACGTAAAGGGGTCAACCGGTGGCTCTATTACCACTAGTTGAAATGGGCACAGCGCCACCTATCGTACCGGGGTATGACATGCTCCGGCCAATGAATCGGATTACTCGCCGGGCGGACAATTGCAGTTGACCAGTTGCGGAGCATAGACGAGCAATGACTTTAATCGATTTATTCTGTGCATGTAAACGTACTGACTGTGACGGACAGTGCTGTTAGCCAATCGGAGGCAAGTCATTTAAATGTCATGAATATTCATGAGTAAGAGCCGAAAACCTCTCGTTCTTCCCCCCCACCTCCTCCTCCAAACTAGAACAGCCTGAAACAGGCGCACCAGAGCATTTTTTTCACCAAAACCGGCTCACAGGGCATTCATTAATACTAGAGACCACTGCAAAATTACCGAAAAAACGATGAAATGAGCTTTAAAGGCTGCATTACAGTAAAGTGCTGAAAAAAATCATTTGTCAAGTATTTAATTCACACAGGAGTACACAAAAATAGGCTTTACCATGTGGTTATTATACATAGACTATTTCTTTATTGAATTACCAGAAAACATTCTATATCGTGATATATATCGTTATCGAGGTATTAAATTACCTATATCGGGATGGAACATTTTGGCCATATCGCCTAGCCCTATAATAATAATTTTATTTATAAAGCACATTTTCGTACAGAGATTGCAGGTGAAAGTGCATTAGAATCCAGTAAAAACCCAAGCAAAAACAGAGCAATCATACAACAGAAGAAAAGTAAAATAGAGAAAAAAGATAATACCAACTGGGCTAATACATATAACAATAATACAAACACTATCAGTAAAGGTAAGTACGTTTTAAGAAGTTTCTTAAAGGTTTTAACAGTTTCTTTATTGCCTAGGAGGGCTTTCCCAAGCCTTGCGGCGTAGAAGATAAGAGCCGCCTTAGCATTTCTCTTAACGGTTTACTTTCAGAATAACTCAAAGAGAAGCGGTGGAGGATCTGACGGTTCTGCTGGGCATATGTTCCTGAAGGCAGCCACCTAAGTCTTTTGGTGCTCAAATCTATTCTAAAACGCCCAGGTAGCCAGTGTAGTGTTAAGGAGTGCTGGGGTTAATATGCCGAAAGAATGGCTGCAGTCGTTTGGCTTGGCGGTGAGAGTGTTTGTTTTGTAAAGATGTGATGCTTGAGAACCAGCGTTGCACATAATCACATGAGTCACAAAAACCATAGGGAACACGACTGCAATGAAATACAATCTATAATGATATTCAATATGCCCACCACCTGAGTAAATACACACGCATACATGCTGACGCAGAGTAATACACTGCTGTATCAGTGCTGCTGTTCCTCTGCCTCACATGCTGGTCTTCATCAGGATTATCTAGGTCAAACTGTAGAAATGCTCTGAGTCATACACATACACGCCATGCAGGTAATTACTCTTGTTCAGTAATTGATTCTCTTTTTATATGTTGCATACGTCTGTACTGATATGGTTTTTTTTTGAAGATGCTAACCACCACTCAACTGCATTGAAAACTGTTGAACTTTCCTGTTTCGTACTTTGTCTGAATATGACGTTTGTTTGAGGATGTTCTGTTTTTACTCACCCCAACTGAACTTTACTGTTAAACACTGAGGAGGACCCATGTCTATGACGAGCTCACAAAGAGCCCAGCGTCACCAATGCGTTCCCCACCGGGGACGAGTGTTGGAGCTCGACCCAGCCGACCCAGTTCTAATATGTTCAACTTCCACATGGACCTTTCTGCACTAACTGATCACGTTCCAATCCGATATTGTGTCCGCGAAAATAAAATAATAATGATACAGTTTTATTGCTGAATAATTCATAAATATGAAACTCTACAGCCAGACGTCTATAAAAAAAAAAATAGAAGGTATTAAGGAATAAAAGCGAATAGTTTGCATTTCTAAATGTCTGACCTAATTAACTTGAGATGGCGTCAGGTTTGCTCTACCTGGCGGTCAGCTGCCGACAGCCCAGCTTCTATGCCTAACCTCGCACTGGAGCCGGCGCCCACACTTATCATGGCCATGGGGCTCACAACAACAGCAACAACCCCTTTTTCTTTCTTTCTTTCTTCTTTCTCTGAGCCCTCAAGCTACAGTAGATGTTATCTTAAGAGGGTTATTGCTAAACTCTTGTGTTACCATGTGTTTTACATGCAGAATCGCTCTAGGAGGATGGAGCACTACAGCAAGCAGTCTGCCAAGACTGCCCAGCATCACGTCACGTCTCTCAGTGCACAAGTCAACAAATACAGGTTCCGTTCAGCGTCGTTGTGGAAGGACAATACTGGTCTGGGCGATCAAACCGTCACAATCACCCCCCTCCTGGCCTCACTAAACTGTCCTTTGAGTGTCCCTGTGCTGCAAGGCCAGCAGAATGTTGCCCCCCCCCCCCGCCCCATCTTCGCTGATTCCTCAGTTTAGTTTTATCACCAAGGCCTCTGCTGGTTGAGTCATCGGAACGTAATCTATTAGACACTAATATATTACATCGTCGGGTGACTCAAATAGTTATGGACCTAACAAAATATGACCTAAGGGTCTCTTAGGTCACTCATAGTCACTGCTGTGACTATGAGTAGTGACTAGTGACTAGTGACTAGTTCATTCTTTTGGAAAGATATGCAAAATATGTCAAATTCGACAGACACCAGCTGTACTGTAATTTGAATTTTGATCACATTCATGGGCTCGGTACATGACAATGTTCTCCCCAGTATGTTAGATGCTTTTCTATTTAAGCAATAAGCCACACAAGGCTGTGGTTGAGGGCCTAACGATGCTCCCTAGCTGTTCTAAAGTCAATGTAAATCACAGCCTCAAGTGGCTTATTGCTTTTATAAAACGGTTACTATAGACTACCTATCAAGATTTAACAAAATAAACACACAGCAACATAAAAAGCGATCATTTATTGAAAACAAATCATCATTCTTCCGGCAAGCAATATAGGCCCTCAAGATAGCAAAATGGTTGCCAAGCAACACAGGCTAGCATACAGGCTTTAGCATACAGGCACATTAATACTAAAAATTAATTGTTATGCACACACAGGTGAATATTTTATAATGACTTCAAGCCAATCAGAATCAAGGACCGGAACTATCCCTTTGTTGTTCTCTGTCTCCTGATTGGGTCTCTCTGACCACAGAGCCCAGTGCCTGGAGAACGTGCACCTGGTCCTCCATGAAGAGATCACCAACCTGGAGGAGGAGGGCTCCACGCTGAACAACATGCAGAAGGAGCTGACCGTGAGAGAGAAGAATCTCACACACAAACACACACACACATACTCAACACTCTCCAGACAGCTGCTAATGTCACCACAGCATTCTGACGTAGTGATTTACGTGTGGTTTTAATTCGACGCCTGCCGTTTGTTTATTTTCTGCTGACGTCAGGTGTACTGGAGAAAACAATCCACAGCGTTCCACTCTTATCTGGAGAAGGAGAACACGAGGTGAGATTTAGCACACAACCGCGATGAGTCTCCGTTTAGGGTCAATGTACTGTATGTTTATTTTTAGTCATTTGTATTGTATTAAAGGTGGTTTAACTAAAGTTTCAATATATGGTTAGAAATGGTTAGATTAAGGTAGGCGACTACATTACAGTGGGTTTTGGGGTAAAATGGGGCAGATTGGGTTAGGTTTATGCTCTTAGCTCTTAGCTTTTAGCAAGGTTAAGGCTACTTAACACCAACTCCCTAATCAGAAGCTGAATGTCGGTGGTAACCCACAATGAGTGATTTCCTGATGATAGCAGGCTCTGTGATTGTGAAGGCGGGGCGGTGTGGACCAATCATGAACACATTTTTCATATTAAATGTTCTTTTCTAGGCAACTACTTGTTAAAATCAGGGTGTGTGTTAGTCACGCTCGCTGAAATAGCCCAAGTATGTGTTTTGTGTCGAAAGACTTCACCGACTTCTGAAATATTTAAACACATTCTCTCAACGCTCTGAGAATCTGAAATACTAAAGAGAAGAAAGCCTGGTTGGAACAAATTCCCTTTCAACCCTTTGTCATAAGTCTGATGAAGCACAATAAAACACTAAGTGGTTGAAGGTTTGTCAGACAATGGTTCATTCATATGACATCAGATCAGCCATCTGTCACCCCAGTTTCACCAGTCAAACAGGCCATTCCTGGCTACCATACCGAGACACAGTTATAGATGTTTATTAACAGGGTTTGTCTGTATTCTGAGTCTTAAAGGCCCGTATTTTACCACCAGATGTGATGTGGATGTTACCATATCAAAATCTCAAAGTAGATCTGCCTACCAGTTGGTACAGTCCACTGGGTAGGCTGGTAGGTTGGTCTATCTGTCATAACATCTCTCAGGTGTGATGTCACTATAGGGTAGATTTTTAAATTGCTGAGAACTGTGGGGGGGGTTTTTTCAGTTGTGGTCGTGACGCAGTGATGTCACCCTGCAATCGTGCTTTTTCTTTACATGAGTTTTAACATGAGTCCCTCCTCTTCCAGTAAGGAGACTGAGTCATGCAGAAGCTTTCGGTTCAACTGGAAGTTCCCAAGAGTTTGTCTTTGGTTAGAAAGAAATGCATTCAAATTGTGTAGGCCCACTCTATCATGTTAAAAACAATTGTATTGGCAGTATGGTGTTAAATCATGACTGAGATTTAAGTTGAATTTAGCTGGATGATAAAAGATCAATGATCTGGTGTTCCTTAACTGTCTTTCTGGTTAGATTTGTTATTCTTATTTTTCACAGACTGACAACTTTCCGCAAATTATCCTTTTGCAAATGTATCTGTTATTCATCTATGCTGCATTGTTTAATCACTGTCTGTATTTCATTTAATAAAATACCCATTCCTGAATAGGGTTTTGTACAATCCATACCCCAGTCAATCTCAACACGCTACAGAGCCTCCCCTCTCCCCTCTCCCCTCTCCCCTCTCCCAGACACAAGAGGCTGAAGAACGCCCTTCAGAACAACAATACTTACAGTCTGGAGTATGAAGACAAGATCTTCACCTCCCAGGTACCCTTTTACCTCCTCACCTACCGCCTCACCCTCACAGCAAACATGCACTCCATGGGTGTCACAAAGTCATCAGCTCTCTAACATGGAGACTGTGTGTGTGTGTGTCATGCTTCTGATATACAGGGGGTAGGATATTGTAGTGGCTAGGGTGTTCAATTCCCAGCCAAATGTTAGTGGGTTTCGATGTCCCATGTCCGTAGGCATCCTTGAGCAAGATGCCTAACCCTTGCCTAACTTGCTCCATAATGGCATGTTTAGGAATTCACTCTTAGTCGCTAAAAACGACTAAACAGGATAAAATAGAAATAACAATGCGGCAGTATTTCTGTAGCGTCTGCGTTGTTGTGCAGATTTGTCTTGACTCATTCCCTTTTATTGTTTGTCTCCTGTCGACCTGCCTGTCCCACGGCCGGCCTTATTGCTGACTGTCCACTCTGACCACGCTGCTGCTGACCTCATCGTCCCCGCTCTGTGTGTCACCTCTTTTCTCCTCTGGCTCCTCTCTGACCTCTGTGGTGTCACGTGGTGCCACTTTAAAACCCCTCACCGCCTGTGTGTGTGTGTGTGTATGTGTGTAGATGTGCCTGATGATGAAGGACATGAAGTGTGTCCAGGATAGACTCTTCAAAGAGATGGTGAGTCGGCCATGTCACCCCCCCCGACAGTGTCATTCATATCCTCAGCTGCTTACATGTGTATGTATACATATGTACACGTATGTATGTACTGTATGTATGTACGTACGTACGTATGTATGTGATGTTCTGATATTAAGTGTGACTGTTCGTTGTGTGTTGTTAATCACAGCAAGAGGATGAGCTCCACAGCGTTCGGAGAGGACTTCAGGCTTTGTTCATGCCGGAGACCGCCCTGTTCTGATCTCCACCCGGCCCGTCTCCACGGTTACCAACAGCTGAGCTCAACTTCTAAAGGCAATCCACCAATGTGTTCGTGTTTGTTAGCAGGTGTTGCGTTTTGCCATTTGTTGATTTAAATCCAATTTGAAGTAAGAGTTTAAGTGGTGTCATTTTGGTTTTTATAATGTTCATTTATTTGAATATATTCATATTTATTATTATTAAAATATTTATTGTTGTTTTATTATTTTTATCATTCTTTTTAGTGATGCTTGTGGTCAGAAATGCATTGCAACTGTTTTCCCTGTATGATCGTTTAAGTATGGTGCGATTGTAATGTGTTTTAGCAGTTTTCTCCTGATGGATTTTACTCTTCAGTCGGTGAAACACTGAATATGACATTGTGGACGTGGTGAGTAGTAATAAAAACCCAACGTTATCAGACCACCCAACAGGCGTGACGTCAGAGGCACAAATGGATTTCTTTTTTGCATCAACATCCAGCGCGCGTTGTTGACTCACGCCGAGTGCAAATTCTTAGTAAGGGGGGGTCAGGTAAAAAACACGAACCACGAGCCATCATTAAAAAAAGACCTTGTATTTTAAGGACAAGTAGTGCTTACAAAGGTGGGTTCATTTTTTTTCTCTTAACAGTGACGATGTTACGAGTCCTCTCCAGGTTGACATACTGTACACACAGTCAATATCAAAGCCCCACTACCCCCCCCTGACACGGCACGGCCCCATCAAATAAAAAAAGGTGAAGCTGGTCACATGCACAACTCCCCCCCCCACACCCGCCCCCCCTCCCACTATACAGATTCACACTGCCAAAATGAGTCCATGAGTTCATTATAACAATAATAATAATAATAATAATCATCATAATCATAATAATTTAGAAAAAACAAAGACAAAAAACAAAACAAAAAAAAACAAAGACTGACACGATTGTTTTTCCTCGTCTTCTGCTCCCAGTGCGGAGGGTGGGGGTCCGAGGTGGCGCTCAAGTTCACGATGCTGCAGGCAGGGTACAGTAGAAACCCCGCCCCCTGCTCCCGCCCCCCCCCCCCCCCCAACTCCTTGCAACAAACCCTGTCTCAACCCTCCCCCCCTTCCCCACCCAAATACCCTGTCCACACCATCCGCCCCTCTGTCCCGCCCGCTGCTGCCGGCGGAGACCGCGGCCGCTGGAAGAAGAATGTGGAGAAGACGACCCTGACGACGGTAATAGGGGCTCCAGGCTCCTTTTGGAAAACAGTCACGTGTGTGTGAGTAGAGCGGCCGTTTGCGGCGGCGGCGGTAGCGGTAGCTCCGGAGAAACGGAGGGCGTCCCAAGTTTCACCATTTTCTTCACAGAAGAAACTCCTCCCCTCTGCCGCACACTCGCTCACGGCCGGTGGAACCTGGAGAAGGAAAGGGTGGAGGGAGGAGAGAGGGAGAGGGGGAGAGCAAATCGTGAGAAACCGCAGGTCGCATCGGTAGCCATTAATCAAATCAGCGGAGCTGTTTTTAGCACGGCCATTATTGTAGGTCGAGGGTGGTGGGGGGGGGGGGGGTTGGGGTGTGACCGACTGTACTCCCTTCGGGTCACTGTTACACTGCTAAGCCTTACATGTCCTCAAATACGTCCTCAAATCCCATACCCAAGGACACCAGGGTTATACTGTTGCTTATTGTTACCCACTTATTATGCAGTATTGACTCTAGACGCTAATCCCCGCTGCTCCCCCCAGCCCTGCTTTCCTATTTTTAGCACGTCTGTCTATCTTTAGCTCAGAGGGAGTCCACTATGTGAATAAGGTATAGGCTATAATTAGCATTGCCATAAGCGCCGGAATAGGCGCCGCGGAATCACAAAGTGCGACTCGCACATGATTATGCCCATTCTTCACACACAATGCATCCGTGGTTCATAGACACGCGTACGTCGCCCACTCACATCAGGACGCAGGCGGGGGGGGGGATACTGACCTTGTTAGGTGCTTGCTGGACGCGTGCACCTCCATCTCCGTGCTTTTGAACTCGTTGAGCTCTTTCCGGATCGCCGCCTGCAGAGAGCGGAGGGAAACGCAAGCGCACATTAGTGTCTCCCTTATTAGGCGCACGTGTGGGCGGGGAGGTGGGGGCCCAGGGGTGCCGGCTTTGAGTTGACACGGATGTTGCTGATAAAATTGCAAGTCTTAATCACTCAATCAGTCAATCAAAGGCCTTTATTTGCCCTATATGGGCAATTTGCGGACGCACGTAGAGAAGTACAGTAAGCAAGTAACACGATACTGTAGGCTTTAAAAAAATATGTCAAATGCAAAAATAAGCTGTACACCTTATGATAATGCAAAAAATGAGCAGTACACATGACAATATGTGTACTCAGACAGTCAGAGGAGCAGAGAGTCACATGAGCAGACAGTCACAGGGTGGAAAGCGATGATAGCAGAGGCGTGGAGCGCTGCTTGTGATACTGCTGATGCGGTCAAAGGTTACTTGGGGTTATTGTGAAGAGAAGTGATCACGCTGGGCTTTTTTTGTTTTGGTAATGGTGAATCATAAATGATGATTCAAAAAAGTACATTCCACAGTTGTACTTTTTTAAAGGGAAAAATAAATGGATCTGCCTTTTGATGAGTTTACACTATTGCATAAGTCACTGACTTATGCAATAGTGTAAACGTCTTTTATCATAACCACAGAAACACTAGGAAAACACCATTTATCCTTGTGTGTGTGTGTGTGTGTGTGTGTGTGTGTGTGTGTGTGTGTGTGTGTGTGTGTACGAAGTGCAAGCCCACCTTGTCTGCTGCAGACAGCCGGGTCCAGGGCTTGTCGGCCCTGCGGTCGTAGTCCTGAGCCTTGGCCACCTCCACATAGTCGCTGAAGCGGATCAGGATCTTCCTGTCTCGCAGCTCGTCGACGGTGGGCCGCTGGTTCAGCTGGAGGAACAAAAACGGAGACAAATAAGAGTCTGGGGGGGACAAACTGGTTTCCGAAAAGTATTTTGAGAAAATGTATATTGTTTCGAATGCCTGGAATCTCAATTATTTGTTGATGTAAAGTTCAAACTATAACCCCCCCCCCCCCGTTGTGCGGTTGATAAGATAATATTAGATGACACTTTATTACGCCTGAGAGGGAAATCTAGGTAATTTTTATGACACAACCGGGTCGCCCACTAGACTATTACATGTAGGAGGATGAACTGGAAAAAAACCCTCACAATTACCTTTCTGTTCAGCCTCTGCTTGATCTCCCGTCTCTCCTCCTGCTCCGTCTGGTCGTTTCTCTCTGGAAGAGCAGAAATGTGGCAAATGAGTTGCAGATCAATGATGAGGCTTTCAGCTCAAACCACACCGCTCCTGCACAACATGTGGGCTACTTATTGTCATCCCAGGGTTTTCATTATGAATTCATGAGGCATGCATTTTTTAACCTATTTCTAAATGATGAATGATGAAAAAAAAAAAGAAGGAAAAAAAGCAGGCTATGTAGGTACATCTATATATATATCTATTATGTATGATATATAAACTATAGGCTGTATTAGGCTGTACATTATGGGGATTTGGAAGCTGAAACTTCATTATCATCTTCCCACTGCACCTTATCTACCTATTTATCTTCTTTTTCTTTTTTTTAAGTGTCCTTATCCTATCCTGTGTTTTCTATTTTTGTTTTTCATTTTTAACAAAACAACAGATCAATACTACAGATCAATTGATGGTGAACTCACGTTTGAGGATGTTTCGGCTCTCCAGCTCCTCCACGTTGGGCCTCTGGCTCAGCCTCCTGCGGAGAAACACCAGCACCACGTTTTGAACCATGTCCGCCTCGTCCTGTGTCCTCCTCTCAGTCCCAGTCCGGTCCCTAAACCCCCGGTCCCGTCCCGGTCCCTAACCCCCCGCACGGCGCGCCTTCCCGGAGCGGATCCCTCTAGGTCTCCATCTCGCGTCCAGACCCCGACTATGGTGCTTAGGCAGAGGCGCTCCCCCCCACATCTGGATCACAGCCGCGACAAAGACCACCCCGCACCCCGCTTTTAATGCTCCCTCCGTCCGTCTCCTGAAGAGCCGACCTGGACCCGAAAGGGATTATTAAGGTCCGGTGAGATCGCGGTGCTTGAGCCCCGTCTCGAGGAGCGGCTCCGGTTCTGCTGCTACTGGTGGTGCTGATGCTGATGCCGCTGCTGCTGCTGGTCTGCCTCACGCTGGAGGAGTACCCGCGTTTTTGAAGTGGGTCGTGATGCGCGGCTCGGATGCGCCCTGCCTCCCTCCCTAGTCTACCTAGCTACTGCATGCATAATGTGGGAGGGGGGCGGGGCCTCGGAGATGCTTTCACTCTATCCACGGGATCCCCCCAATCTCCCTGTGATGATGATGATGATGATGATGATGATGATGATGATGATGATGATGATGATGATGATGATGCTGCGTTGGCACAACCACAATAACACACTGGCCGAAATAAATACCGAATCCAAGGGTCGATTCAGCATAATGAGTGTTTCGCCGTGTAGGATGAAGATAAGCAGGCTGTAAAACAACGGCAAATGAAACCTCATCCTTATCCTACACATGTTGGACAACAATCGTGTGGTACTGAATAGACTCACGTTTTATCCTAAAGGTTGACGTGTAGGCGAGTTGTTCTTCCATCATCGCTATATACTGTATAAAGTATAAAGCGGTCCTTTATTTTCATGAGATATTTAAAGCCTTTATTAATCATTGATAGTGACTGCACAACAGGACTGGCATTGAAAAGGCCATGAAGCAGAATCCCCCCTCCCCCCCCCCAACACTGTTTGTAGTCCTCTGTTTGTAGTCCTCTGGTTACACAGCAAATGCTTTGTAGTTGAAAGACCAAAGCTATAGGTCACACTTTCTAAGCCACTAAATGTCCACCTGACCAGATGGCTCATCATACTATAGGCATGCTACATTTGTTTATATATATATATATATATATATATATATATATATATATATATATATATTATATATTATATATGTTTATTCTCCAACAGCTGGTTGATGAAATGGGCTAGACTGCAGCATCCATAATAATGCCTGTCAGCCAAGCAGTGCCATGACCAGAAAAAAACCAGACCATAAACCAGAAAAAAAGGAAAATGATTGTGAATATAAACTTCCAACAGAGTCAGCCAAATGTAAATGGTAAATGAATTAACATCACAATGGATTATATGCTGCAGTTCATACAACGTGTTTACATTATATATGTAGGCTACATAATATTTGCTGAGATCATACAGAAGGGTTTTGGCAGTATTGCTTCGGCCTCTCATGTGACTATAGGCAACATTTTCTAATGAAGACCAGCCTGCAATTAGTGTATCTATGTAAATCCACAAGGAAAAATATTGTGGGAGAACCAATTATCCTTCTCAAATGAAGTCTTGTGAGAATGTTTTAATTAGAAGTCAGTCAGCGTTTTTTCTTTTTCTTTTTCACAACCCAAACAAAGAAACTGCCCAATTGGTGTTCATCTGCACGCTTTTCGATGCAAAATTAAATTCATCATAGAGCTGTGTGATTATATTTCGTCCGTCTTGTTCATTTAGTGGCCGACCCGTACAGCGTGGTATGCAGAAGCATGCATCCCGCCAGATGTGACTGTATTAAATTTGCAACAGATGAAATGGAGAATCACTCCCGAAGCCCCGATGGACTCCGCGCCATCCACTGTGTTATTGACCTGGTCTTTGAGTTGCTAAGCAACAACCAGTTTCCCCTGCGAATCTTCTCCACAGAAGCCCCTGTCTTTCCTCCCCCCCCCCCTTAGGTGCTATCTATATTAGGAGACTTCACCATCCTTAAACTGTAAACGGGAGATAAGAGCACATTTCTTGTAAATGCCGCGCCATTGTTAACACCCCAGATGTTTAGATGTAGTTCTTAACACCCCAGATGTTTAGATGTCATATTTCTGTCACCCTAATGATATATATATATTTATAGTTTAGTTTATTCTCCAACAGCTGGTTGATGAAGTGGGCTAGACTGCAGGAACAAGCACCCATAATAACGCACGTCACCCAAGCAGTGCCATGACGCATAAACAAAAAAAACACTAAAATGATTGTGAATATAAACTTCCAACAGTCAGACAAAGCTAGAGAGAGAGAGAGAGAGAGAGAGAGAGAGAGACAGACAGACAGAGACAGACAGACAGAGAGAGAGAGACAGAGAGAGAGAGAGAGAGACAGACAGACAGAGACAGACAGACAGAGAGAGAGACAGAGAGAGAGAGACAGAGAAAGACAGAGAGAGAGAGAGACATGAGACAGAGAGACAGACAAAGAGAGAGAGAGACAGACAGACAGAGAGAGAGACAGAGAAAGACAGAGAGAGAGAGAGACAGGAGACAGAGAGAGAGAGACAGACAAAGAGAGAGAGAGACAGACAGAGAGAGAGAGATACCTTGGGGGAGGCACAGAGAGCATTCTTCTTCTCTTACCTTGAACACAAAACAAAGAGTATCTCTCTCTCTTTGATTCTAAAGCTGCTTCTCCCTCCCTCACTCTTCCCTAGTTACAGTAGCATCCCCCTCCTCTCTCGCTGTCGACCCCCCCCCCCCCCCGCCCACCATCTCCCTAGCCTCATAGACTTCTGCCGCTGTGGCGGTTCCCCCCCAACAACAGGCATTAGCAGAGTGGTGGTAGTGGTGCTGCTGGTGGTGGTGGTGGTGGTGGTGGTCGTGGTGGTGGTGGTGGTGGTGGTGGTGGGTGGAGGGCGGAGGGTGGATGGGAGTGGGAGCAGGGAAAATGCATTATTCAACAGTCTCGGAGGCTAAGAATAGCCACGGCAAGGAGCGTGGTGGTCGGGAAAGGAGACGTTTCTAAAGATAGAAAGGTCATCTCTCTCTCTCTCTCTCTCTCTCTCTCTCTGTGTGTGACACCACATCATTATCTGCCATCAGTCTTCTGACAGCGGTTTGGACACAGTGTGGACTAGCCAATATTTGCAGCATGGTTTGTTTTTGGTTTTTTTTACTCGCGGGGAGATTGAGTTTAAGCCGGGGGGGATCTGGACGGTGATGGGCTGTTTTGTCATCCTGAACCGTCCTCCCGGGGGAAATAATAAGCGTTACTTTGCTGCTGCTACTGCTGCTGCTGCTGCTGCTGCTGCAAGGCCCCTCCATCCTATTCTTGGACCACTGACTGCAGCGGTATTATATTTAGAACGGATTTCCCTTTGTACCAGGACAGCACGGTGTGTCACGAAAAAAAAAAACCATCATGTGGCGAAGCGGGGACTGTATTATAGACTCATGGAGTTAGGTACAGGAGTGGGTGTTTTCCAGAGCGGAGTCCATTGTATAATCACTGGCACCTTCTTCCCCATCTCTTTTTCTTTCCCATCGAGGCTAATTCCAGCATAGTCAATATTTTAGTGACATTTCATAACGTTCTCATTACATTTCCTCCTCTCTGTCTCCCTACAGTGTGTGGGAAGGCGATGCAGAAATACGTTGAAAATACGTTAAAAAAAATAATGGAGAGGCTCTCTGGTGATGAAAAGCGAATGAACAGGCCATTGTTAGGGTGTCGCGGAACGACGTGAAGGAATGAATGACTGCCGTTGTGTAACTAGTTTGCAGCAGGCCTCGGTCCTGAACCTCCCCACGGGGGGGTCTGTTGTGAAATGTTTCAATCGTATTTCTCTTTTGTGTCCCCGCTCCCGGCATCCATTAGGCGGAAGTCACTCTCGTTGTTTAAAATGTAAAAACCTTTTTTTTAGGACCTTAACTAATAGATGCACTGTATTGACTGCGAAGCCACTCGTAAGATGAGATGAGAGTAGATAAGTGAAGGTAATGAAAGTGATAAGATCGTGTGAAACGGTGATGGGAGAAGATAAGCTACGATACTCTGAGGGTTGCACTAAGATAAGTCATATTAGATCATCTGAGATAATGTGAGATCATTTGAAGTAGGCCTATAGATCGGATGAGATAAGATTATACAAGATGAGATCAATAACACATTATTATTCACCTACTTCTAGAAGTCTGAACGCCTCTCCCAGACACTGTCTCTGAACCTCATGCCAGGGACTGCTTATGCAACGCGCCTGCCTCCCTTACGGCTCTTTATGTAAGATGTTTTCACGCAGCCCGGACTGTGTGAAATGCTTCTGGTTATTGTGGGGCCTTCTGTGTCTCCAAACGATCGGCGCTCCCATGTTTATTATTACTGCCCGGCTCCGAGAACACAGCTTGAGACGCGCTAAAAATAGCTGCCGCTCACACAATTAGTTGCCGTGGAGACGGACGATATATATATAGGCTATATATATATATATATATATATATATATATATATATATATATATATATATATATATATATATATATATATACATATCTCCCAACCCTCATTCCTGAGAAGTGGGTGGAAATGCTGCGCTGTACTGCGATTTACTGGAATGGGAGTGTTTTCACGACGGTGTTCGGCATGCACTCTGGTTTTGATGCGGCGGTGTGAAGCGCAGGGAGAACTACCGGGGCGGTCTTATGATGCTGGGAAAACATCTCGCTTGTGTATGGAGCTAGTGTCTCTCCGGCGAGCACATGGGGTCTTTCTTTTTTTTTTACGCAATAGTTTGCGCGTGTTATGTCGGAGCTGCGAGCGGAAAGACTAGATTGCATTGTGTTGTTGTGTTCATGGGCTCCTCGCACGCACCGCAGTCACATTGCGGTCGTATGCCCCGCTAGTGTTGGGGAAGAAGTCGTCATGACATAATCAAACAGTTCAGTCCAGTCACTGATTGGCAGGCGGCTGGCCAATCACAGGTCTCGGTTGGGGCAACGCTGTCTCATATAAAAGCTGATTGAATATCATCCTGGCATTAGTCAATAACAAGTGGGTTATTTGAGCTGATTAAACTCTGGTGAGTCAATAATCGTTCATCAGCTTGTCACTTTTGTTTATCAAAAGATTAAATGGCAATTAATCACAATTAAAACAAAAATACCAACAAGGAAAATCATACAGTATGCTATTGCTATTTATATGACCAATGGTAAACACAATGAGGCCTTGTGTTTATCACTGGTCATATAAATAGCAATAGCATACTGTATTGTATGCTATTGACATTACATTACACACTACATTGTATTTCAGCAAAGAGGGTTAGGGTAATAAGGGTTAGGGTAATATGGGTTAGGGTAATATGGGTTAGGGAAATATGGGTTAGGGTAATATGGGTTAGGGTAATATCAGTTTTCCTGGTAGTACCACTTATAATTGAGTCACTTCTAGTTTTGTTTTTCCAGATATGTTAGAGTTAAGATAGTTAAGTTGGCAACAATAGATTCCCTTGTAAACAAATTTAGATAATGCACTGAAAATGGCCACTGGGTAATCAATCAATCAATAACGGTAACATTTTCTGGATTAAGACGGGAACTTTAACTCAAGCATCTCACTAATTTCCAGAGCATTGTGTCCATTGTTAATCAATACAGATGATGCAAAACAAGAGATTCCATTGATTGTCTACAGGAGACCCCTCTCCCACCTGGTGAGTGTTATGTTACAGATATTGAGCTTCTGGCTTGGGCACCGCATCAGAACTACTTACACTACAGGAGATGACCTGATATTAACTTAAGGCCAAAGAAATGCCATAATGACACCACAGTAGTATCTAATCTAAATAGACGCTCTGTTAGTAAGGACATACTCTCCTGTGGACTAGCACACATAGGCTACTATCTGTCAATATTTTAAAACATCTTAAAATACACCTTTTTAATTGAGCTTTCTTCAAACCATGTTGTGCTATCTTTTTGTTTAAATCTGCCTCTAACTAACTCATTCCTTCCTTGTTCTCATTGTGATGTTTTCCTCGGAGAAGCGCTTTTTATTTCCGCTTTGCACACAACAAGTGCTCTATGAATAATGTGTTACTGATCGACGCGGCAGAGAGGACGACGCGACGGCTTACTTGGCGAGTTTCATCTCGATCTGCTGGCGGATCTCCTGGCGCTCCAGGTCGGTCCGCACCGGGAAGATGTTGCGGTCCTCCAGCTCCTGCTTGCTGGGCCGGTTCCGTAGCTTCACCGTCAGAAGCTCCTTCCTTAGCCTGCGAGGAAGTGTGCCTGTATGTGGACGTAGACACGCACATACACAGAGAAAAACACATGAGATTGTCACAGAGGAGTGGGGCAGGACAGTAACGATGGTTTCTGTCCCCAATGTCGGCAAACTGTAGACGGCCTTGATGCCGAACCCCTGCTCGTTCATAATCTAAATTCACTGTAAAACGCTTTGGATAAAAGCATATGTGGTGAATTGTTGAATAGGAAATAGTAGGATGCAAGCTCATGAGGATATCTGTGAGTCAAAGCAAACTGCTAGGGGGTTCGATTTCCACCGGGGGCCACCCATGCAAAATGTGCTAATATAAAGCATGTGGTCACCGCTTTTATCAATAGCGTCTTACAAAACCACGAGTGCACACACATTTTTAGCACGGGTGGCCTCAGCATAAGCAACAATAGACATTAAAAACACGCAAAATCACAAACACTAGACAGCGTGCAGGCAAGACAAAGGCCAGATTGAATAAATTGGTCTTCGGCTGCATTTTAAAGGCGTCCACATATGGAACGACTAAAAGCGAGAGCCTCCCGCGTTGTCGGAGCCACCGCTTCAAAGGCACGATCACCATTAGTTCAAGGGACAACCAAGTAAGCCCCCCCCCCCCCCCCCCCCCCCCCCTCTACTGGTGACACGAGGACAGAGCAGGGTCAGAGAGGTCGCCGTCCGGCCTCACCTGAGATGACGGAGTCGTTCCAGCCGTCCAGGTCGTTCGGGAGCCCCGAGGTGTTGGAGAAGCACTGGTCCAGCCGCATGTTCTCCTTGTTCTCCTCCGCCTCCTTCCTGGGCCAGTCGCCGCCGCCGCCGCCCCCCAGGCCCAGGCCCAGACCCAGACCCAGACCCAGGCCGCCGAAGCTGACCTGCGGTGCCGACGGCGGGTGCTGCTGCTGCTGCTGCTGGTTCTCTGAGCTGCAGGAGCGCGAGAGCCGCCCGTCGGCGCACCACGGCCGCGACAGCGAGCCCAGCTCACTGCCGTCGTGTACACTGTGGAGATGGAGGTCAAAGGGGTTCGGATATTAAATAACCGACGTCTGGCAACTTTTAAGAGGGTCCCCTACTAGTTCAATTCCTTGATGTGTAGTGTTGAGGTGTCTTTGAGCAAGGCACCCAAACCACAATTTGCACCTGTTTGCTGTTACTGACACCTGAGACATCTGAGTGGTCACAATGGACTAGAAATCACTATGAGTGCGAGTCTGTTCTCTATTAGGTGACAGCAACGCAGCTAGAGGTGGGAGATGTCGAAGCCGATGTCGATGTCATTACGACTAGATGGGAGTTTTTCGAGTGCAATTTCATTAAAAAAAAAGGCTTCTGTTAACAGATGGTGGATGTGCGTTTGTGGGTTAGGCTTTCCTCACCTCTCCTGTCGGTTTTTGGAGGCGAACGCTCGCTGCAGTTCCTCCATGATGCAGCTAGGGGGCATAGGAGGGTGCATCATGTTGCCGAGGTGGGGGGATCCTGAGGAGTTGGAGAGGGGCCCCCGCAGGGGCAGCACACTGGGGGCCAGGCCCTCCTGGGGTCTGGGGATCGGCTCTTTGTGGATGTAGGAGTTGGGTAGATGGGTGGGCAGCGACATGTGCCCTGAATCTTGGAGGAAGGATAATGAATATCAACGTTAGGAAGTAAAATAACGCAGGATCATCGAGTTAGGGCGTCTGACCCTCGGCCGAAAGGTTCTCGTTCCGAAACCCCCGATGTCTGCGGTCTACCTGTGAGCATCCTTGAGCAAAATGCTTCACCCCTATACCCGCTTGTTGACGTCATAGATATCCGTTTAAATAGGAGGGTTTCAAAAAAGGCCGTAGAGGAACTTTAAAAGAAGATGCGATGAGACAGAACGTTTCTATTCTCCACATAGCGAATTAGTGACAAACCTACCAAGACCTTTTCCCACACCCAGGTCATCACCCCGGAGCGCCAAAGGGTGACGCCCTGCCCTTTTGGGCTGCTTCATGTTGTGCACGTGCCTCGTGCCGTGCATGTGTTTTGTATTGTGCATGTGTTTTGTGTTGTGCACGTGTTGTGTGTCTCGCACGTGATTTGTGTCTCGCACGTGTTTCGTGTCGTGCAGATGCTTCTGTGTTGTGCACATGCTTCATTGCACGTTGATGCTTACTCACCGTCTCCGCTGTTGAGCCTGGGCAGGACGCAGGGGGGCAGGGCCTGCGGCGGGGAGCTCCCGGGAGGAGCGCCAGACTCCTCCTCCTC